>JANRMT010028174.1:67982346-67994691 GCA_026402145.1 Polypterus bichir lapradei
GGCAGTCTCAAATTCTCGCCGATAAACATTATAAATATACCCGAAGAGACACTTTTAAGGAAATTTAGAAAATTTTGCTTGGAGAAGGGGGTCGGCTTAAATACCGGTCATCAGCAAATACATGTAATTTAGTCGGTACAGAAGGGGATCGGCTAATATACCGGGTCGGCTTGTATTCTGGGATCTATGGTATATAGTACCTACCAGCACTGGTCGGAGAAAGAATATTCAGCAAACTGGTGACAGGGTCCCAAGGCCTGTCTGTTCCAATCCCACAGAAGAGCTACTGTAGTACAAATTACTGAAAAACGTAATGCTGGCAATAAGAGACAGGTGTCAGAACACACACTGCATCTCACTTTGCTTTGTATGGGACTTCATAGCAACAGACCGGTCAGAGTGCCCATGCTCACCCCTGTCTACCCCTGAAAGGTCTACAATGGCCATATGAGTATCAAAACTGGACTTTAGAGCAATGGAAGAAGGTGGCCTGGTCTGATGAATTGCTATTTCTTTTAGATCATGTGCATGACCTGATGTGTGCGTGTCATTTACCTGGGAAAGAGATTGCAACAGGATGCATTATGGGAAGATGGCAAGCAGGTAGAAACAGTGTGATGCAGGGAAATCGTGGGTCCTAGCATTCAAGTAGATGTTACGTTGACCCCTTACCTAAAGACTGTTGCAGACCATTTACACCCTCTCATGGCAACGTTATTCCTGGATGGCAGTGGCCTCTTCCAATCAGGATAATGTGCCCTGCCACACTGCAAAAAATGTTCAAGAATGGTTTGAGGATTAAGTCAAAAGATTGAAAGTGTTGACTTGGCCTGCAAATTGTCTAGATTTAGCATCTGTGGGAAGTGCTGGAAAAACAAATCCAATCCACGGAGGCCCCACCTCACAAATTAAAGGACTTAAAAGATCTATTGGGACACATTCAACAGAATATTTCAGATAGTTATGATCACCTCTAGTGTGCATATCGTCACAATCAGTCTATAGAGGATGCCATATCCCTTGAACTTCATACCATCCCAGCATATCTAGATGATACAAAAAGCAATACAGAGTCTCATTTACCAGACAACAGCGCTGCATTTGTATCATCAAAGATGACCACCAGGCTCCTCAATTTAGGACTTAGTGTCACCATCATCAAACAGATTTTGGCCTTCCTAGCCAACAGACATCAGTGTGTGTGGACTGGCAGTATTACGTCCTCCACACTAACTCTCAGCACAGGTACCCCATAACATAGTGTACACTCCTTGTTTGGCTATGACCGTGTGGCCTGTCACAGCTCCACCTCTCCTAAATTTGCTAATAAAACTACCACCATTGAAGGCTTGATCACAAACAATAGTGAGATGGCTTACAGATAAGAGTCAGAACAATAATCTCACCCTTAATGTCAGCTTAACCAAGGAAATGGTCATAGATTTAAGGAAACTGAAGGCAGATAACACTGACATTCAAACTGAATGGGATGCTGATGAAAAGGCAAGCAGCTCTCAATTTCTTGGTGTGACGATAACCATTAAATTGAAGAAGCTTGTCAAAGAAGCTCACCCGCACCACTCCTTCTTCAGATATGTAAGGACAGCTCGGATTTCCCCATTTTTTTATCAGTAACTTTGACATGTGAACAGTGGAGTCCATCCGCAATGGCTGCATCAGATCATGGTAAGGTGTCTGCTTGGCTCAAGAATGTATAAGCCTGCAGTGCAGAGCATGGTAAGGGTGGTGCAAAATGTTACCGGCCTCCAGTTGCCTCATATTCAAGACAAATACAACATTTGCTGACTTAGAAAGGCAAACATAATAATTAAAGACCTCAGCCATCCTACACAGTCACTTTCTTCACTCCCCTTCTGAAAAATGGTACAGTGGCACTGGTACTGGCACCAGCAGATTCAGGGAAAGTTTCTCCTAAAGTTACTACACAGTGTTTATATAAAGTATATTTGTTGATCTCTATCAATATTTTGTGTGTGTGTGCGTCTGTGTCTATTTCAGTGGTACTGTATTAATGTCAAATGTTCTGAGGAGACAAGCAAGTAAGAATTTCATTGGACCATGTACACATGGCGATAAACTTGGCTTGACTTGTACTATAATACTATATAATCAAGAGCTGTTAAAACATTATTTAGATTTCCCCGTTTTTTGACTCACGTTGAATATTTCGACAAGCTATAATCCGACTGCTCAAACCACCACCACCCTTTACCCATGGGAAGTAAACAAAAAATGTTTACAGCTGCCTCCAGATGCTTATTATACTCTACTGGAAACACATCTGGGCCTGAACTATCCAATTAAAAAAGTATTTCCAATAAACAGTAAACCAAAAAATGACCCAATTTGAAACCACTGATGTTTGCTTCACAGGAATCATTTTGTACTTCAATTCAAAAATCAAAATAATAATCTGTAACACTTTATGATGTCTGAAGCACTTTCCAAGTGCACATTACGCTTAACTGCTGTAGGGGAAGAGTCTCACTGCCGTTTTGAGACTTTCACTGGAGAAAAAAGTTCTAAAATTATAGTTTTGAGCAATGCTGTCATTTCAGTGTGGTTTCTTGAGAAATGTTAATTTTAACTAAATTGTGCCCGCACTGGAGCAATTAAATGAAAAGCTAAACAATATTTGGATGGATAATCATCTAATTTTGAGACACGCTTGATTTCTGTGCTGGCCTGTAAATATGGCAGTTCTATCGTCACAGTTGTAGAGATGTCTGGCTCAATAATTTGCCAATAATGGTCTGATGATACCTTTGCTTTTCCTGTGCTTGCTCTGTGTAGGACAATATGTTGGTGTATAATTGAATGTTTTATACTTGAATACTTTTAATTTATGTCTAATTTAGTAACTGGCCAGAGTAAGAGTGTATGAGGTGGAGTTTAAGCATTTTCAGACATGACAATACGTATATGAGACCTGTTTTAAAATAAGGAAGAAAACATCTAGAAGGAAAATATATATAATGCAAAAAAGAAAGAAATGCGAGAATACAACAGGAAAATTTGACTGCAAAGAAGAATATAAATATGACTAGCCATGTGCACCCAACTACGCTGCGCATGTTAAAGTTGTCTGTGAAGGGCTCCCTGTTTAAACGCGGCTGCCAGTCGTGAACTGGGCCCTTCGTCGCACAGCATTATGATTTTTTATAAGGGAAACAAAATTACAAAAGAAAACCCCTGGACCTTGATTCGATAGGAACAGCCTACTCGGAATCACTGTCCGAATCGTAATTATGTGGTGGTGTAGGAGCATTTCTGCTTCTGTCCGTTCACAGTCTGTCTCATTTTCATGACGCTGTCGTTTCCTCTCACGATCTCTTCTCAACCTTTCTCCAATCTCGCAGGTTGCTTTGTGGCAATCCAAAGAGTAAGGCAATATACACGGAGTAATGGTTATAAAAGGGGGACACATAGGTATCCAGGCTCTTTAAAGCATAAATAGGGATCACTTCAATGACATGTGAGCAAGCCACGGTACAACTGTGAGACACGCAGCACTTGCCGGCTACAACGTAACAATAATAATTTCTGGAACATACTGTTACGTTGTCATTCATTTTACCCACTGTCTTTCTTTCATTCGTATGTTACGTAGGCACATACCTTTTATCTTCGGCAATCTCATTCTCTAATCAGGCCTCAGGAGCTAACCAGCGTAACACTGTCCACCACCCCTTTCGATATTTCGGCACATTGTTGACATCCGTGAGTAACAACAACGTACTAAACGCGGAAGGTGGTCTACGCATGCGTGAAATTCGCGGACAAACAAAGATCAAGATCTAAATGAAGATCTCTTTAGTTAATTTAAAGCACAACAATTTGTTTAGTTTGAATGTCTGTGTTTTGAGGTGTGACTGGCGTACTACAGTCTTCAGTAGTATAAGCCTGGAGGAGATTCTTAATGCAATGCCTATGTTTTAGCTGTCTCTCTACTGCCATCTAGTGCTTCTTTTTCTAATTCATTCGCGGACAAACAAAGATCAAGATCAAAATGAAGATTATATATAGAGATTATAACAAAATGTAAATAAGTTAATACACATTCATAATATCATAACATCTGCAAGCCTTTTAGGGCCCCACAGTGATGTTGTGTATTGCAGAAGGATCAGGTAAGACGTATGAGAAAGCACTGTCCAGGGCAGCAGTCCTCTGCAAGGCCCAATTGAGCACAAATCTACACAGGGCTAGTCCATAATGTCAATGTCTATTTATTTATATAGCACGTTTAAAACAACATAGGAATTCAGTGGCCAAAGTGTTTTACTATAATAGAATAAAAGAAAGCAAACAAATAACATAAATAACATAAATAATTTCTAGCTAAGCTGCACGTGTGGTCTCGGAAATCACGTCTGATCATGTCATTAATTTATTAATCATCGTTCGAGCCTTTGAATCCCTAACAATTCTTTCTAAGTGTCAAGTTTTGGTTAATATTTGGTTTTGATGAAAGAGAGGATTGATCTTCTGGCTTTGTTATCTGCATATATTTTCACTTGTTCAACTTCTGACCTATTTGTTTTGGCCCTTGTGGCTTGCCTTATTCCATCCTTGCCAGTACTCCTACTCACCCACCTCAATTCTACGCCAAAGCACTCTTCTTTTCAACTGTTATTCCTCTCTCTGTCTGTCTCTCTCTGTGTTCTGGTTTGGGCCTCTCCTCCTTCTGCTAATGAGACTTTACCCCAACTTTCTTCCACATGATTTTCAGGTTTCTGGGCTCCAGCAGCAATATACCCCATCATGTAAGTGTTCCCAGGTCTACCTCCAACTCATGTCGGTTCCTATTTTGCCTCAGAAAAGTAATGAACCAGGAGTGCATTCTGTGATACAAGCACCCCTAAAATATGGACTTTAGAAAATGATCCATCAATCATCAGTTCATTTTCAATGTTGCTTAATTCAGGTTAGGGCTGAGGGGAGCCAAAGTCTATTTCACCAGCATTGTGAACAAGACTGGAACCAAACCTGACAGAGATGAGAGCTGATCACAGGACCCACTCAAGTACACACAATATTTACACACAGATTAAACGAACCATTTAACCTGCAAAAATGAATCATCAATACCAACCTTTGCGTCCCCATGCTGCCCCTTTAGAAACACCAATTTGACAAATGACTTCTGTGAGCGAAGAGGTGACCTTTTCATAAGTACCCCATTTTCCTTCCTCATCTCAAAGAGCTACGTGTCATGTATATATACTCTGAATGGTGTATGATTGGGTGTACAATTCAAACATAATTCACATTAAATCAATAACTTTTATTTTTATGTAAGTCTTTGAATCTTTGCTTTTCTTTGACAAGTGTGCACTTCTGATAGGTTTCCAACAGGGCTACTTTATGAATGGAAGGTGCAATACAAGACAAATTCAGCAGGGTGCGCAAAAGGGTTACTTATGGATTGCAAATGTGACTCCTGGAGATATAGTATCTTAACTTAATTTCTCAGTTCATGTGAAATAAAACAAAACATTTGGATGCTTTAATATGTTCAATCTTGTATACATTTTGGGACAGCTTTATTAGTGACTACCATTTACATTTTTAAGTACATGACTCATTTCTAAGCATGTCTCTACATATTGTAGCGTATGTATAATTTGTATGTGGCAAATAAAATTGGATTTGATTTGATAAAGACATACAAAGATGCTGCATCACTTAAGCCTACATTTCAAGTCTTCTTGGTATATCATATGTTAAAACTTAAAAGATGAAGCTCTCAAAAGTAATCCATATTGAAGTGCATGGTTTGAGCCATCAATTATTTGAAATAAAATATATCAGTGTATGTATATACATATATGAAAAACTACATCACAAAATATCATTTCAGTTTGTGCTTATGAACCAAGAACAGCTTTTTGTGTCCATAATTCCCCACATGCAGATTACTGTGAAAAGAAAGCTGAAAGTTTCATTAGCTTACAGACGTGTAAGAGAAGGTCACGTTTTCTTAGAGGGTTAAAATGAGCAGAGTCATAAGAGACTTTTAAACATAACAAAGTAAACATGCAATGTACAGGCGTATAGCACATACTGTAAATCAACAGATTATGCAAAATGAGAGAGGACCCACTGAAGTGGTGGAAGCAGAGATACAGAAGGGAAAAACAAAGATCACAATCAGTCTGATCGGCCTGAGACCAGGATAACAGAGGGGCCCATCGCTCAGAGAAAGGGTCTTTCTTGTCTCGATAGCCTCAGAGCAGCAGGGCTGCACCCATGTGGAGCTTATCGGATTTTTGTTGCTGTCAGAAGAATGAAAGTCAAAACTTTCACTGGGTGAGGACTTGGAGCATGGCTGTTACAGAAAGGTCAAATCGAGGGGCCGGTCTAAGTTCTGCTAAGCCCTTAATTCTACAATGTGCATGGTGCCTTTTGTTTTGTGCCATGACTAAAATCCTCATCTGATATTTCTTTCAAATGAGCCTGTTAGCTGTGAAATTTCCCACACAACATTAAATTAGGATTTCCTGTAATAGGCTATATATTCCTAATGACCTTCTAATTGAAAATTACTTATAAGATTAGATTATTAAGTTTTTCATTATCATTCAATTACAATGTAAATGTAATGGCTAAAATTGCTGGTTCAGTCTCATCTCCTAGCATGTTTTATGACTCTGATCAGCTTGCTTAACCTGCCGCTGCTCCAGCTCTAATTGCATTGGTGTGAGGTTTTCTAAAGAAAAGTGCTGTGTGAAATATTTTATAATTGTCCTACTAGCTATTGCTGTATGTAGTGCTAAGACTTTTCCAATTGAGAACGTGATGGCACAGTGTGAATGTGGATGGCAGCTATTACAAAGAATATGTGAAGTGTTCATGAAGAGAAGCCTGATCTATCTTGAAATTCTTTAGTTACCAAATGTTTTCCAATGTCAAATGATTGTGACAACAGGGGTGTGATGCCTCGTTCCCATGGCCAATGGCAAAAAGCCCCGTGGGACATCTTGTAGTTATAAACAAACAGGTGAGAGATAGAAGAACACAGACAACAAAATATGGAAAAATATTAAAAATCTGTTTATTCCACTTTGTGCTCCAAGTTCATAGCCCTAGTGATAAACAGTGCAAAGTTATGTTCTTGAAAAAGATAAAAACAAAAACAATCTGATCACTATTAACCATCCCTTCTTGTATATTCTAATCAGGTCCAAGGACCATGATACTAATACCATCACAGGACCAGCGCCTCCCATTCCATACAAATCATCAAAGATTTTATCCATCCATCCATCCTCTTCCGCTTAGCCGAGATCAGGTCACAGGGGCAGCAGCTTGAGCAGAGATGCCCAGACTTCCCTCTCCCCGGCTACTTCTACTAGCTCTTCCAGGGGAATCCCGAGGCGTTCCCAGGCCAGCCGAGAGACCTAGTCCCTCCGGCATGTCCTGGGTCTTCCCTGGGGCCTCCTCCCGGTTAGACGTACCCGGAACACCTCACCAGGGAGGCGTCCAGGAGGCATCCTGATCAGATGCCCGAGCCACCTAATCTGACTCCTCTCGATGTGGAGGAGCAGTGGCTCTACTCTGAGCTCCTCCTGGATAACAGAGCTTCTCACCCTATCTTTAAGGGAAAGGATGTAAAATCAAATGACTTGCTCACCACACTAATCTTAGATTTATGTCTCCTTACCCGGCTCCACACGCAACTTTCTCTCCAATATTGGACATTCAGCAGGCTCATATCAACAACCACAACCTTCTCTCCAACACATAGTCAGAGACTCATATCTTCAGCCACCTTCCTGCCTCCACTTCATTAACCTAGGGGGGATCCTTATCAGGCACTGCACACATGGCCTGCTTTCCAATCGGTCAGAAAGTTCCTCTCTGCAGCTACACTGAATAACCTGAAGATGAAGCAATGAGAAGATGGAAAACAAGACAATAAAGTGTCAAGAAGACAAGAAGATGAACTGGCGAGAAAGCTAAATGAAGAGGATCACAAAACAAGCACACCCACCTTGATTCAGCAGTGCCACTTTAATTTATCATAATTGCTGCAGCCAATACCCAGACTCCATGCCAACCATCCCCCACCAACAGGTGAACACACTGTTACCTCCATGACAATATGTGCTTCACGCATGAACAAACTCCTAAATTAGGAACTCAGATCCGCACGCACGTGCACATGCAACATGTGAACAGATCCACAACTCTGGTCACCTCAACGTCTAAAACTCGATTCAGGCAACCTTCCTGAATTAATCTCAGGTACCCTTACTATCTGTCCACGGCTTTTTAGTAGCCTTGACTTGTCAGCAACTAATCCTGCACTTCTCCACAGCACTGGGAAATCGGCACCTCAACTCTCCCACAGACACATGCTTAGCCTGACCAGATCCACCAGACCTCCACACGCCCGCTTGAATGTGGCTTCTTCCTGGAGTGTGCCTCTGTGTAGATCATCTGCCATTTTTCTAAAAAGAAAGCGTAACACAAGAAACAATTCTCTCCCTCAGGCTTTAACAAAGACCCGTGACATGGCTAGTCACAAGGGGGCTCTCTCAAAATGAGCAACAGAAATCAAAGCAGTAAAATGGAAGAGTTCGTTATTGAACTCAGAATAAACACAAGAAAGGGTTAAATAAATGGTTGGATGAGAAGTATCCCACAAAAACATGAAGACAAAAATTCTTTCTCTCTGAGCCTTTCTACTTGGGCATTCAATCCCATTCTATCCTGTGGTGTGGCCTGCAGTTTTGCCTAGGTTATGAACAATATCAAATATTCCCTTTGACCTCTTTCCCCTTTTTCATTCATTCTTTGCTCACGTCTCTCTTATCCTCCTAGCCAGTCATAGTGCCCTTAAAATTCACAACCTAAATCCATACTCAAAAGAGTAAAGTACATCACATTGGCTCTTCTTCTGGTGCAATCCTCAGAACTACATTCAGCCTAAGCAATGTCTCCAGAAAGCCCTGAGGCCAATTGGGTCAATCTGGCCAACCCATATAATCCGATGCAGCAAAACTAAAAAAAGAAAAACGCTCAGTTATTGCAGAGTTGTCTCTGCAGATGCAAGTTCAAAACAGAACTGTTCCAAGATGGTGGAAATTCCAGTTTTGGGCCTTTCTGATAGGAAGAGGTGGGGCCATTTGGACAGACACCGGAAGTGATGTCAGAGTCCTAGCTGTCAATCAATCGGTTTGCAGAGGGACGAAGAGAGAGCGGTGGTAGAATTTCAGTCATTAGAGCCCTTTAGCTGTCCCCTATGTACACAAGCATAATAACAGGAACAACTGATTTGGGGGCAGTTTATAACTAAAAGCTACAAAAAGTTACAAAAGACAGAATACACTTTGCTACATACTTACTTTTTCTATAACTATATACTAATAATCTTTGGTACCCATGTGATTTAATTTATAAATGAATACAAGAAATTTTTAAAAAGTCATGAAAATAAAAGCAAAAAATGCAAATGTTAGCGTGTTGCTCAATATAAAGAAACCTGAGATAAAGTCAGCTGATTGCTTCAAGGATTTAAATATACATTAGGATGAACTAGAGATGTCTAAAGTTTGCATCCATTAGACTGTGATTCACTTGAATATAAATATAAAGGCATCTTCTTCTAATAAACTTAGCAAGGGTAAAGAAATTCCAAGCTGATGCAGAGATAGTGAATGTCTAAACAGTCCAAGCAGCACACTTCTCAGCAGAAGAGATGAACCATGAAGAACCAAGAGCAGAAATAAATCACTGGTTTTGAATCATGGTTGATTACACTGCACATAACAGGCAGCAAAAATGACAAATTAGTTAGCTTTCAATTAGATCAAGTGCAATTGTCCACTTGAATCACTTACGGGGAAGCTGAACCTGAAAGAATTTGGTCGTTTAAAAAAAATAACTCGTTAAAGGAGACACTGAGGGCTGCAAAAAAATCCATAATATAAAAATAATGCTGTTAAAAGAAAAAATGTCTTTTCTAAACCTCGGCTTTTCTACTGTAAGATCTTAGCAAGTTAGAAGAATGGGTAATGCAAGAGGGAACCTTAAATGGGATGCCTGTCCATTGCAAAGCACATTTACAGATGTACTCAATCAAGGGAGTCTAAAGTAAAGACAACAATTAGACTAACCAACATCCTAAATGTCTTTAGCACAAAAACAGAAACTGACATGCCAACAAAAAATCTATAGCAATGCATTAAGAATTGGCAAACTCCACACAGTCTGCCCTGAAAATAATGAGGGACATGAGAGCAGCTAGGAGGAAGCATTAACCGCTCCATAAATGTACTAACCCAGTTCAAATCACATTCATGGAAACTTGGGCAGAGTATCTTTCTAAAAACGCAGGGAGTTAAGATGGATGAGATAAGGTTGAAATTGTTTTTCTATGGTATGTTACTGAAGAGATACATGTAATCTCATGGTCTGTCTCCATCACATCCATATGGGAATTGTTGTGAATGAAGTTTTGGTAAGTCAGCACAAAATGTAGGAGCTCTCGGGCTATCAAATACAGAGATTTTAAGATAGTTTTCTCTACACACGAAGTTAATTAACTGTGTATTAATTACAAATATAACTGAAAATTGTAATCAAATCATTCTGTATTCAGTCGGCATTTAGGTCATATTGCAAGGATAATTAAAATGAGCAGGGAGTTTGACTTGTGTTCTTAAATGATATTTTTTCAAGTCAAAGTTATTTCTTCACCATCATGTGTTCTAAGGTTAGGCATTTTGTACAAACTTTTTAAAATATCTTACCCGAACTGGTTCATTATGGTTGAGGCTAAAGGGGCATGGGGTACCATCAGAAAAAAAAGCTTAAAAACTTGCCAAATACATGCAAGATATTAGTCAAGTAACAATTTGCATTCTTACGATTACACACATATTGTGAAATAGTTTATACATGTCATTTTTGAATAAAAACATCAATATTATGAGACTCAGCCATTTTAAAAGAAGACCAACTGTGCATGTCACCTAAACATTTGTCTTCTACCCCCTAGGCATGAATTTCCTCTCGAAGGACCAAAACACAGTAAACCTTTCATGGTTGGATTTGTTTTGATTCACTTCCATATTTATATGGGAAATCACACAAGAGAATGGAAAATTAATCCTTACCACAACAAAATTAATACCAGGAATGATTATTTCCAGATCCCTTTTGTTGTCACAAACATGTGTTGGAAACAAAGAAGGCATGTTTTCTTATAACAAAACCTTTGCTGCTTCATCAGCAAGTTTTTAGGCTTTTGTTTTCCAAAAAAATGAAAAATTAATACTTTAAGTTGCTACATTCTCTCCCAGTTACATTTGAAATCTTTTATGTTAAATGATTATTATGAGCCTTTAATGGGATTTAGGAATGTATATACACAGATTGTACCTTACTATTACAAAATGCAAAAATTCCAAAGGTAAATAAAGTTAAGAGGTAAGAGGTAGAGCTCTTTGTCCACTGGAGCCCTAACCCCTGTAATGGCCTCATCTTAGTGTAAGGATTGACCTGTCATCTCTCCATTCTGCCTTGGCCGAAGACTTGCATTTTGAGTCTA
This sequence comes from Polypterus bichir lapradei, assembly GCA_026402145.1. Lineage (NCBI taxonomy): Eukaryota > Metazoa > Chordata > Cladistia > Polypteriformes > Polypteridae > Polypterus > Polypterus bichir. Next base: position 67,993,928 of record JANRMT010028174.1, read on the forward strand.
GTGTATCAATATTAGGCCAGACCTTCATCATACTAGAAGCAGCACCTGGCACTGCACGGTTAAATAATTTTGAGCTCTGGTTCATTTGCCTGCCAGTCTGTCTCCAGTCTGTTCTTGTGTTTAACATGCTGTGAGCCACCAGGTGGCACTGTTGTTTAAACTGTAGTAAAAAGAAAACAAAAAAAACTCAATGGTACACCCAGGGGCAATATTTTGGGTCGAGACATAGTCTATGCTCTTCCCCGATCAGATGAGTGAAGTATGCAAATTTTGGCAGAGATTGGTCAAAATGGAGTAGTATATAGTGGTTGGGCGGTGCAATGACAGTCTCAAAACTTGGGTTTGAGACACCAACTGGGTCGTCCACAACACAAAATACATTGAATGAAACAATGAAAACAAAACACACAGCTTTGCGCTGCTCTCCAGTCCAAAGTTTCTCACATATTCTAGTGCTGTCTTGAAAATGGGACCAGCCTACATTCAGTGGCTTGCTCTAATCTTAAAAGATGACCCTTCTTGGGATGCCTGTCCTTTATGGCAGTTGGATCAGAAGTGGAGGGGCTAAATGCCTTTCTTGGGCAGCTTATCGGCATTGTGAGTGAAGGAGGACAATGTTAGCGGTTGTGCCCCCTTTCATCTTGGTGGGTTAGTACATAACCTTACCAAGCCCATGAAGGAGTCCTCTAACACGCAAGCATGACTGTATATGCAGTATGTGTGTATGTATATATATATATATATATATATATATATACAGTATA
>JANRMT010028174.1:68001537-68064524 GCA_026402145.1 Polypterus bichir lapradei
CAACTGAAACATCAGTCCATCACTTTGACCCAAAGACATCACTGGAGTATCATTAATTGACTTTAATATTATTCCATCAGCAGAAAATGTCTGCTGTTTTCGAGGGGATTACTATGATAAACATTATGTAATTTTCTCAAATAACTCACTTCTGTATATTTAAATTCTTGAAAAAACTGCTTAAGGAGAGTTCAAACTCAAAAATAAACTTTTGCGAATTTCCGTCAACTTCACAACACATGCCAATACACATGTTTGAAAACATATTAAGTAATCACAAACGTCAGATGAACTGTTTTTTCCCCCATCTACCCTACAGTCCAGATCTGGCTACCTTAAATCACCATGTATTTGTAGTGTTCAAAAACGACTAATATCAAAAAAGGTTTGAAAGTAAAGAAGAGGATATGGAAGAATGAAGGAGTGGTTGCAGGGGCAAGACTGTTGAAGTTTACAAAGGAAAATGAGGAGGAGTGTTGCAATTACATTAAAGCCAATAGGTTTTTCACAGCATTCTCTGTTTTCCCGTCACATTCCAATGAAGTACAGGTCAGTTTGATTAGCACTAGCTTGGATGTCTAACAGACTGTGCCCTGCTTTCGGCCTGCCCTGGACTCTGCAATCCTGGCTATTACTGTTAGAAAAACTGAATAATGGATGATTCCTGTCATCTGCTTGTATCCTCGTGATCTTAAACTGCTTGGTGTGTGGCTGCTGCTAAAGAATGATCTACACAACCACTCACCTCCTTTCAAACTGACAGCGAGATTGTCTGCAATCAATCCCTCTTCACAGCTTCATAGGCTAAATGTATAAAACAATAAAGACATTCATAAGAATAAAATCAAGCTTAGCATTAACATGAATGTTTTACTAATACAATGAAGCAAATAATTTAATAAGACAATCACCATACTCGTGTGTAATCAGGCAACAATCTAGAAAACGTCAGCTGTGCCACATAAACGTTTCAAAATGTAATTAGTTTCTATTTTTAGTCCTCCTTTTGGTTTTGTTATTGCCATTCACAATGATGTTTGTTGCATGGGGCTATGCAAATTAACTTATGATTGATTGCCCTTTTCGGCAGGTTTCATTTACTCTGTAATTCTGTTGCTTAGCTCCTTTTTAGTTCTTTGTATAGATTGATCTGTTAGAGATGCAGTAATACAATAAGGGATAAGTAATTACATTTAGAAGGCTCACATCCCAAACAAATGGATACATTTGTCTGCATTTCAGTATATAATTCAAAATAGAAAAGAACCACACTCTAAAAAAGTATATAAGTAAAGTAAGTTAATTATTTATTGCCATAAAAAGGTCAGTTGCATAGAATTTGATTTGGTAAGACTCATACAAATAAAACATATGTACACAAATACAACATAAGGACAGGGAGCAAACCTGGATGGGACCAATTTACAGTCACCAATCAACCCAAGGCACATGTCGTGGGAAAATGCAAAGTACCTGGGTGATAAATCCACGCGAACACAACCTCAAATTATTATAGATGATTTCTAAGGTCAAGATGTTAAATTCACGCTTATGGATCAGTACTTTTAAGAAATCTGACTCAAAGTGTTTATGATGTCGTTATAATGCCTCATTGTGACGGCGCTCTTATCATTAGCCAAGTTAATTTTTTCTTCTTTTTATGTAAAACTTGCATTTGTTTACTGGGGTGGGGTTGATATTGTTGTTTTTATACAGGTTGAGTATCCCTAAATCAAACTGCCAGGTACCAGAAGTATTTGAGTTATTTTTTAATTTTGCAATATTTGCATATACACAATGAGTTATTGTGAAACACTCTTGATCAAGTAGGGAAATACAGCCAAACCAGCTAAATGACAACTCACTAATATAATATGTAGTTGTAATAAATTATATTACCAAGCTATTATTATCATAATGTATGTTGATGTGACAAACATATTAAACCTCAAAAGTGATGAATATGATACACTATTTTAGTTTCCTTTTAAGGGGGTTAATGCTTCATATTTACACTGAACGTCGTCAGTTTATATTGGCTGCCTGTTGTCATTTCTCAGGAGAATGGCTGACAGATCAGGAATATTCCAGCCAACATTCACTTCATCATACCTGCTGTGCTGGAAGTCATTAACTGACCAACGAGGTGCTGTGGTATAGCGGGTCCACATCTCAGATGAAAAGACCAGTTTTAAAATAAATAATCGCCGTACTCGCGGCTTATAGAGGTTGGCATGGTAGTGTGGCCGGAGCGGTTCTCGGACTCTATGTAATGTGGGCGTTTCCTCACTTAACTGCACAAGTGTGGAATCATCCGTATCCGTAATTGATGCCAAGAGCTGCTAATCACCACACATGTGCCACGTCCCCATAATAAATAGGAGAAGTACGAGTGTGGAGGGGGAGAATGATGATCGAAACAATGCAGGTTAGAGGAGGTGAAAGAAGAAGACGCTGGAAGTGAAGGAGTTGGTGTGTACGTACGTGTGTGAGAGAGAGAGAGCGAGTGAGAGGGCAGGCTCACTGATCAGAGAAGGCAGCTGGGAAGTGAGTCCTAGCGGGGTGTTTGGCCGACATCCGGGGACAGCACAAAGTGGTTGCTCCTGCTGAGCACTTTGGAGGAGCAGGAGTGATCGGAAGGTGTTTGGCTCACCTCATAAGGTAGCGGGAGTCAGGAGGCTTGGGAAGTGGAAGCCCCAGCGTGAGAGCCCTGGTTGCTGGGGATCCCAAGTTAGTCTGGAGAGCCCTACTGAGCCAGTGACTGCAAGGCTACAGACTAAAACGAGAAGATCAGCTGCAGGTAGGGCGACTCCCCTGGTGCATGGCCCGGATGGGAGAAGCAGGAGTTTGTTTTTAAAGGACTGCTTCCAGCCATTGTTTTAACCTCATTTTTAAAAGATTTATTTACTGGATTTTAACCTCCACATTCTTCATTGTTTTAATGGATTATTTATGTATTTGACATATTGAAACACTGCACTATTTATTTGAATGCTGTTTGTTTTTGTTTTAATAAAAGCACTCTTGCACATTTTTGCACCATTCCCTTGCTTCGTTGGTGTCCTCACTGTCCAACTCATCCGGTTACATTACCGACTGTGTTGGGTTCAAGAGCTCCCAAAAGCGAGATAGGAGCATGAAGCTGAACCTGCATCGTCACAGGTGCTACATTTAGTTTTTGTGTGGTATTGATGTAGTTAGCATGTTTTTACCAACATAAAAAGGCAGTTTCCTAATATAATTGGAACAATTTACTGAACTCATATTGCAATAAGGGCACAATGAAGCTGCTTTTTTGAACCATAAGAGGACCTAAGGGATCTGCAGTTTTAACAGTGCCGGGCAGTGCTTTTGAACTGCCACACAGATTTTCATAAGGGACAAAGCTCATTGACTGTATTATGTTGTTTAGTGCCACCTGAAACTTCATGGGGTACACAAGAGACTGTCAATCCTGTGTCATTTGTTTGCTGCACTCGATGCTTCTTGGAAAACTCCACTGCTGAACGACGCCCCACAAGATCATTTATAGTGTATATCAAACCTAAACCTTCAATGCATGTATTTAAAAATGAAAGGCATGTTTTCTTGTGTAGCTTTCATTAAAGTGTTTGGCACAAATTATTCGGAGCTACAGCCCTCAAAATGTGTGTCTCCGTCCACAGCTTTGATTCACTTTGTGTCCCTATGCAAGTTCTTTAACTTGCATGTGCTTAAACTAAAACAACTTAAAATATATAAACAATTGTACTGAAACTCTATACTTGCAAAGCTCTTTGGGAAGATGTCTCTCTTTGAAAAAGGAGCTGTATACAATAAATATAAAGGTTGTTGGCAATGTGTCAAATATGGGTGGGTTCCAGGTGGTCTAAATTTTTAATTTTTTTTATTGGATCCACTGAAATCCTGCAAATTAAAAAATATTGTGAAGGGACCCTGAAAGAAATTTTAAATGCATGCTATGGTGTTATAAATAACTCCATGTCCATTACTGTGTTTCCAAAAGAGTATTGTGGCAGTCACCAAACAGCTGTTCCCTGCCTGGGCAGGAAGTCAGCCATCTGCGTGCACTTCACATGCTGGGTAGGGCTTGATACTTGAGTGGCATCAACCCATCTGGCAGAGAAGGGAGGTGCATCCTTTTATGAGGGCTCATGAGGATTGAGAAAGAAGATAGAAATACTTAGGGACAAGTACAAATAGGAGCCCCACTCAGCAGTTATTGCTTGCCTCGGTGGTCTCAGTGATGCCAAAAAGTGTAATACAGGAAAGCTGACAGTGTGCACATTGCAGGAGAACATTGCTTTACCCTCCAAACAAGATGTGCCTGCCCTCTTAACTAACTAGAGCGGCAGCACTGACCTGTGTCAGGTTGGCAAATTTCTACATGGTTTGCAATTACCTCATGATGAAATAGCCATTATGGTGCTGCACACAATGTTTGAAAGCATATACTGTATACTAAGAAAGGTGGCTGTTGTGTGGGATACTGTTCAGAAGTACAAGGTGGCATGGCTTTTGTTTAGAGACTGTGTATTTGTATTGGATGTGGGTTGTCTACTTGATATGCGTATCCTAATATATTTGAACTGATTACATTCCCTTTAGTTAATTTATTATATATTCAATAGTACCAAAGTAATATTTCACATGTTGGGTAAGACTAAATGCTTGAGTGGCAGCAACCAATGTGGCAGGGAATGGAGGTGCTCTCTTTGAGAAACATCAGGAGAATTCAAGAAAGACTGCAGAAAGTTTATGGAAAAGCATAAATAGGAGTCCCACACAGCTGTTATTGCTTGCCTTGGTCTTAGTGATGCAGAAAAATATTATCATGCACGACAGAAAATGACATGGATTATGAATAACATGACACTGATAGTGTGCACGTTGCAGGAGGACACTGGTTTACCCTCCAAATGACGTGCATCTGCCTTACGTCCTCGTAAATAACTAGAGCTACAGCACTGGTCTGCATCAGGGTGCTGATTGATTCATGACATGCAATTTCAGTTATTCCAGTTCTGTATTATAGAGGCTGAAGCTTGGTCTAGTAGCATACAGTATAAGTCAGGAACCAAAACAGCTTATAGAATTTATTCATCCCTTGGATGTTTTCATATTTTATTGTTATACAACACTGAATCACTGTGTGGTAAAGTGAGCTCCGTGGTTCACTGCCTTTTAAAATAAATAATCGTCACACCTGTGCCACATCCCCACATTTAAAAGGAGAAGCACGAGTGTGAACGGTAGGGGTGAATAGATGGAAAGAATGGAGAATAGGAATGAAGGTAAAAGCGGCTAAAGAGCACTACCAGGAAGGACGATCCGGCCACCATGAGAGGAAAAGCAGAGCGAATAGGGGCCCTGCAAAGGAAGCATAGGTTGTGGCACTCTAGTGTCCGGTCCGCCCCACTGAACAATGGCATGGAGTGGGTCAAGCATGACGGATGACCTTACCAGGGATTCGAGGTACGATTGCGGGTGCATAAAGGATGACGGGAGGAGTGCTGACTTTGGATGGTCAGGCAGTGTTGTGAGGAAGCAGCCTAGACAGAGGTTGGGGGATGAAGTTTGTGGCTGCTGAGTCTCCGCCGGCTACATGAGTCATGGGTGAGCCAGGGAGACAAAGAAGGAGGTGGGCTGGGATTTGTAGGAGCCAGTGACTGCATTTTTAACTTCTGCTTTTAATGGATTTAATTATTGTGTTTTAATCCCTTACTATTCACTTGTTTCTATGGATCTTTTTAATAGAACAACACTTTTTACACCATCCCCTTCTTCCATATGTGATTTGTCCCCATCAGCCAGCTCATTTGGTCATAACTATCGACAGTGTTGGGTTTGAGAGGCTCCCATATGTGAAGAGGGAGTCTAGAGTGGACCAGCAATATCAAACACAATGTATTTAATTTGCCTTTTTTTGACACTGATCCACAGAAAAAGCTATTTAATGCCAAAATGAACACGGATTTCTCCAAAGTAGTCTAAATAAATTACAGATCTAAAACACAACATAATTGACTGTCCACTGTAAGTGTTCATCCCCTTCAAGTCAGTATTTAGTAAATGCAACTTTGGCAGTCATGACAGCCTTGAGTCTGTGGGAACAGATCTCTGATAGTTTTCACAAATCTGGACATTGTACTTTTTGTCCTTCTTCTTTGTAAAACTGCTCAAGCTTTGTCAGGTTGCACAGGAATCATGACTGAACAGACTCTTTCAAGTACAGCCACAAATTCTTAATCAGTTTGAGACTTGAACTTTGACTTGGCCATTGCAGTACATTAACATTGCTGTTTTAAGCCATTTGTGTGTAACTTTGGCTTTATGCTTGGGGTCATTCTCTTACTGGAAAACAAATCTTCTCCCAAGGTGCAAGGCACTTGAAGGCTACATCAGGTTTTCCTTCAGGATTTTCCTATATTTTGCTGCATTCAATTTATCCTCTACCCTCGCATGTCTTCAAGGACTGCTGTAGAGAAGCATCCCCACAGCATGATGCTGCCACTATCATAATTCATGGTGGGCATTGTGGGTTGTTGACAAAGTGCAGGGTTCAACCTTGATGTTTAGTCTGTAGCCAAACAGCTCAAAGTTGCCCTCATCAGACTGTAAAACCTTCTTCCAGCTGGCATCACAGTGTCCCATGTTCCTTTGGCCAATCTCTAGCCAAGTGGTCATATGTGTTTTTTTTTAACAGAAACTTCCTCTTTGCCACTCTCTCATAAAGCTGTGACTGTTGAAGCACCTTGGCAATCCACCCGCTTAATGGTCTCCCTCATTAGTCTTCTTTTTGAACAATCACTCAGTTTCTGTGGATGGACTGCTCAAGTTCCATCTACTCAGATTTATTTTCCATTTATTAATAACTAGCCATCCCCCACCCATGTATTAGTGAAACAAGACAGTGAGGAGGGCCCGGCCCAGCTCTCTACTCCTGACATCACTCTTCCCCCTCCCCTCGGCCCGCAGCCTCTATCTCGGATTAGCGTGAATATATTGCTCCTGCAAGAAAAATATGATTATTAGAGACAATGAGAGAAGTCGCAAAATCAAAGCAAAATCAAGCAAATTATAGAAACAAAAGATCTAAATCTGTTAAGTAGTTCTCTCGTTCGCTAACTAAACGGAGATGTGTGAGCGAGGAGGGCCCTCCCCACAGTCCTATGAGTCTCTCTTGGATTTGCACTAATAAATCGGTACCGCAAGCAAACTCTGATACTTAGTGTGATGAGAAACCCACAAAATCAATGGAATGTTCACGCAGATTACTGTATAGAAAAAAACCCGATCTAAATCCATTAAGTAGTTCTCTTGTGAAAAGCGGACAGACATACAAACGGATTTAAAAAACGCTTGGACCATTAAATTTTTAAAACCATTTCTTAGTGAGCACCTATGGGCCAAGGGAAACCTACATTCCAAATTTCAAGTCCCAAGTCCTCATGGTTCGGGAGATTTCATAATGAATGAGTCAGTGGTATTTGGCTTTTATATATATAGATTGAATTAACTGAACTCCAAGGGATATTCAGTGACTGACTTGAGTATTTCTTGTCTCTATCCTCTGACCTGTGCTTTTCAATCACCTTTTCACGGAGTTACTTGGAGTGTTCTTTAGTCTTCATTGTGTAAGTTAGATCACCATACTCACTCATCACAAGCTGGACCACCAAATAAGGTGCATTTATAATACAATCAATTGAAACACCAGACAGGTGATCTCCGTTGAACTAATTCTGTGACATCTAAAACCATTTGGCTACACGAGTGATGATTTAGGTGTGTCTTATGAAGGTAGTGAATACTTTAGTGATCGATTATTTGTGTATTATATATGTAATTCTTTTGAACCACTTTGCAAGTCTGTTTTCACTTTGCCATTAAAGACTGTTTGTCTGTGATCAGTATCAAATCAAATTAAATCTTCTGTGATCGAGTGTTGTATAATAATAAAGTATAAAAACTTTAAAATGAGTGAATACTTTTATAGGCACTGTTTTTGGTTCCACACTTGCACTGTATGCTTTTGGAAAAGACTTCAGTCCCTGTAACCCAAAACAGAAATAAGTGTGTTCAATAACAGACATATGGGTTTTTCACTGTGATACTTATCACAAAGAAATTAGGATTTAATTGTCTTTTGGATGAAAGTATTTTTAATGTTGTATAATAATCAAGTATAAAAATTTCAAAGTAGGAGAATACTTTTATAGGCATTTGATTTAGTTCCACTTCATCAGTGTGTAAGTTTAAGTCATCAATTAGCTAAACCACTGACTTTGGGGTGTGGGAGGAAATCTCATTTACATACACACAAAAACACATGACGAGAACACACAGATGGTAACCAGGTCATCAGCTAACAGCAGCACTAACTGCTGCCCTAAACCTACAATATCCGAGCCACAGTTTTGGTATTCTTACTATTCCATAGGTATAGTCAACAAGGAAGACTTAGTTTCTATTATTAGTTTTGGAAAACTTAAATAAACTCTTGAATGTAAAATAAAGGTAGTACAGAGATCCATCCATCCATTATCCAACCCGCTATATCCCAACTACAGGGTCACGGGGGTCCGCTGGAGGCAATCCCAGCCAACACAGGGCGCAAGGCAGGAAACCCACTGCAGGGCTAGTTTACAAATCTAAATGTTAAAGATGTTTGAAAGAATTTTTACTATAAAGCAATATTTTAAAAAATTTAGAATTCCCTGTCAGCCCTACTATGTAGGCTGAGAATTTCTCTGAGTGAGTTGTGAACTCTTGCCAGATTTGGTAGGATTAAGATTAGATGTGTTAGAACGTATACGCAACAAACAAGCAACCAAGTAAACAAACAAACCCACACACTAAGGAGATGTCTCTACTGTGTTTACTTACTTGAATGCTTTGTCAATTCTTCTTTGCAAACTTATTCAGGCTCTCTCAGGATGAATAGGGTTAACTCAGTGAATTACAGTTTTTAAATTTCTGCTGCATATGTCCAATAAGGTTGAATATTTTTTAAGCCACTCAAATTTTACTTTGGTTCTATGTTTTGAATTGCTGCCGGTCTTGAAGATTAATTTCTTCTCTGTTCCCCATTTTCTTCACCATAATGTCTCTCTTCAGGAGTGGTGTTCTTGAAGCATTGTGTGGTGTAATTATTGTACCAAACATAATAATAATAATAATAATAATAATAATAATAATAATAATAATAATAATAATAATAATACATTTTATTTATATAGCACCTTTCTCATGCTCCAAATATTGCTCTTATATGTGACACAAACATGGCTTGGTCTCACTATTTCTAATAGGCATGTCATTAAATATATGAAGTTTGTATGTTTGCCAGCTTTAGCTTGGTCTTTCTTCAGGAGTAGTGATGATGGATATAATTTGTGTAAAATTGAATTTTCAGTGAAATTGAGTCATTTATTGTTTATATAAAGTTCTCTACAAAGAAAAGAAGAGAAAATCATGAGGCTCACTTTCTGCTATGCGCAGAAATTTTGAGCTGTGAATGTGTTCTGTGGTTGTTCTAGTAGTACAATGCCTGCTTTGCCAATTATGATGACAATCATGGTGCCCTCAATCCTGAAGCTGTGCCGGTGACTGAAAAAATACTTAAAGCCCCACGACATTTGCGGCATAGATATTGTCATACTTAGCTGTAGGAATCGAGAAACAGGGCAAAGACAGATGCTGGGTTGTATGTATGTGTGTGTGGAGGGTTTTGGGGGGAGGGAAGCACTATTGATTTTTGTCATCTAGTAGAAATTTTCAAGCATATTATATTTAATAAACACACCATGCTCCTCATTGGTAATATGAAGAGAAAGAAAATAGGATTAATTTGACGGGTGTGCTGTGGATTACCTGCATTACACAGCTGCTAGAAAAATGGACATAAACAAAGAAGTGTGAACAAAGCTTGTACTTTCCTCTTTGTGAATAAAACAATGCAGAGATGTCAGAGTGTTGGGGTCCATGCTGGGAATCCCCATTTCATTGCTGTTGGCAAAAGAAAGTAAAGGATATAATTTTGTTTGGGATCAATGCTCTTGGGTGTGTCATAGTTCATATGATAAAAATTACCCTGTCATCATTTTCTTTTACTGTGATGGAACAGAGAAAAAACACTCAAGAGGGTGGTCCAGTCATGAAGTGCATGGACATTTCCTCCAGTCTAGAAAAAGAAGCAGAAATTATGTTAAAGACTCTCTACCCTCCTGTTTACCCTTTTAAAATCATTCCATATAAAACACTCAGCTCATGTATTTGACATCCCACATCATACAGATGTGTAAGATACAGTATATTGACTGGCATCATTAATTAAGACGAGTGAGTGTTCTCTTTAATGGATTGACTGTTAGGAATACCTTTTGAATGGAAAGGTGCCCAGTGGCTTTAGAAGAAAAACAGTGGAAGTAGACAAATCATATTTAAAAAATAGATAAGGGTCAGAATACAAAAGGAGACGGAAGGGATCAATCATCAAAACCAGAAATGCTAAAAAATCATAGTGAAATAACCATTGCAAAAGCTCATCTTTATTTTATTTGCTCTTTACTAATACCAAATAAATGTTATTTTCATTGTGAATCTGAATGCCAGAAGTTTTATTCCACTATTCTAAAAAGTGGGACATGGTAGCATAAAATGTCATGTGATTTATGCATAACAACATGGTGACGGTCATGTGTGACAGGTGTCTAGGTGACACTTATAGGTAATCTAACCTAAACTCAGTTAAAATATTCAACTATACCACCCAGTTTTACTAAGAGTCTGGGAACTCTTGAAATTTAAAGATAATAGTACACAGATTTCTTTAAATTGGGCGGTGAGCAAATACACAATGAAAGACATGGCAGCAATTTCAAGAAAAACAACAGCAACTTGTATTACACCAGACAATATATAATTCACCAAGAAGATAAAAGAAGAAAAGAATCTAAAAATATCAGGAGCGAAAACCTCTAAAAGCCCATTAAAACATAACAGTGAAAGATAGAACCTTTGGTGGTGCGAAGTCAAATTCCCACTGAAACACTTTGTTCACTGAATACTTGTTTCCCAAACAGAAGTCTTCCTAACTTGCTGAATCCCTGTTGACGTCTCTCCCTCAATGGAGTAAGCATTCTCTTTCACTTTCGGGCACCTTATGTTGCTACAATGTCCTAGGCTTGCCTCACTTCTCAACCTTCCAGCTTCACTTGGTCCTCTCACGAGTCTTCCCTGTCTCACTGGTCCCAGTCACTATGGTGAAACTGTTTCTTACCCCCTGGTGGTGTCACCATACGTGTGCCTCGCTTCTTGTCAGCCAAATACCCTCATCTTCCTGCGAGGCCCTGCTCTCAGTGTGAGTGATCTTGACAGGGTTCTTGATGGAGTGTCTCTTTCGACACCATCTGCCCTCTCACACCATCCTCTTGCCTTGCTCAGTCCCTTCTGCTCAGACTCTCTCTCTTCCCACCGTTCTTTACCACCACCCACTGCCCAGAAGTATATAACTGCTACAGTCTCTGCCTAGATCAACATGACGATTGATTAAACAATGGTACATATCAATTTCTTTTGCCTAACAATAATGTAAACACTTTTTCATTGGTTAAACAATAGTATTGTTGCCAGCTATCAAGAAGTACATACACCATTGTATGTTGATAGAACCCAATGTCCCCAGGACATATTCATTTTTAAAGGAAGCAGGCAGTTCTGTATCGCAATATTGTATGTTGATGAGATACCAATCAAAGCAGTTTGATCTTCAAAACAGGTGACTCTTTTGCAAGACTGTAGACAGCCATTGACTTACCATCATTACTTAAGCCATCGACTTGTAACAGAATTATTCAGGAAATTTGCCTTTTCACTTATCATTCATGTCTCATACAAAGGATGCCTATTGCCCCTTCATCTGTTGGCTTTAACATTTATTATTCACATGTTTTTTTTGCCTAAGGGAAAAAGAAAACCACCCAATGTACAAAAAATGTTCCCTTCTGACACTTACAAACTTACTTCACTAGAATAATGGTAAAATAATAAACAACTGTGACAATAACAGCAATAAGTCAAAAATTGTAACAAATTTAACTGTAATGGTAATTATGGCTTCATTCTAGCCTTGTAGCAAATGCTGCCAGGAGAAAAACTCCACATCAACATAGCTCTGAACTGGGTTCAGAAAATGGGTAGATGGCTGATTTGTTTACACACATAGCCATCTGCTCCTATCCTTATCTATTATAATAGCAACCTTTTGTCAATGCTTAGTAATTGAAATAGAAATTTGAAACTGTTTTCCTTTCATATGTTTTGTCCTTGCAGATTTAACTTAGAAAACAAATGTCATGCTATCTTGTTTAAACATAACTACAATGTCTTCATAACTGTGTAGAAACTTTGACCCATCCCTTTTAAGGAAAATAAAGGTTTTCAAGCATGAAGATCTAGTTTCATGTTGCTGCCCTTTGCATTTCTCAGATTAAGGTTAAGCATTTTATTTTCATGTCATTTTACATACTGTACTATAAACTGACTGATAAGTGTTTACCCAGAACGCATTAAATAAATGAAGTCACCCAAACATCAGCTACAATTTTTGATGGTTTACTTACCAGGCACATTAACATGTTATTGTATTTATGTGTGATTTTAGAAGAGATTCTATGGAGTTGCACAGTTTAATGTTGATAATAATTCTTTTGCATCATTGCAGATGTCAAACAGCTACAAGTTAATATTTAGCTGGAGCACTTTTCTCAGATTTGAGCTTTCATTGACAGCAGATTCCTGCGTAATATGAGAAAAAATGTTATTCTGGGACTATCATGTCACCACACTTTCAGTCCCATGCACCAAAAGAAGAGTGTGAAATATTAACAGTCTTGGAGATCAGTCTCAGTGAATACGATTAGAATGAACACACGTGATGGTTAATGAAAACTGAAGCAGGCTACTCCATTTTCAACCATCTGCTTATTTAAAACTCAAAGCCATCAAGGCACTGTTCCCAAGCGTTATTTTCTTTATTTCTTTAAAACTTATTGTTAGTAGCATCATGGCACACCAAGTATTGCAGCTGTCTCATGAATCCAGTGTCCTGAAGTTCAATCCCACACCTGCCTTGTGTCTGTTTCTAATGTGAGTTGTACAGAGTCCAGTGAAATCTTTATGTAAATGTTCAACCAACATGCAACGCATTGCCATGAAAACAAAATGCATAATTACATTACATGAAACAAAACACATTTTAGCTGATGTACTCCCTTAACCCATATTTGGATTAATCAAGTTTTAGAATGTAATGCTGTATTAACTAAAATTTTTTTCCCTAAAAAATAGTTTCTTTTCACAAGCTTATAAGTAACAAAATTAAAGGAAGCACGGCTTGTGTTATTGGACTGTCTTTTCATGGTTGTAAGAGGACAGTATGTACCATAGAAAATGTATATCTTTGTAGAAACAAGGTGAGGACACTGATAGTTGGCAGGAGGAAACCCTACCCCACCCTCCTGATTGATAAAGGACAGGAGATGCAGGACAGGTGGGAGGTCAAGTTCTTCACTCTGACCTGCCAACTGGCAGCACACTGTCACGGAGCAAAAGTAGTAGTAATGTGTGGTTTTTTAAATTAGAGGTTGAGGTGCCACTTGGAATGGCTATAGAAAACTCAACAGTGCAGTGGTCACAGACTAGACATCAGCGGGGCGTGATAGCTCTAACCTCAGCAGCAAATCAAAGATACTGTTTGAAGCCACACCAAGATATCAGCCCATTTAATTGTGCATTGGAAAAGGAGCTGGGATGAAGTCTCCTTGAAGGGAGAAAGAAGGCTGAGGATTGAGCTTGAATAACAAACAGATAGAAATTAGACAAAGAGAAGAGATTGCTTTGTGGTAGATGAGCCATCTCATGTCATAGTTGCAAGTAGAGAAACAGCGTGCTTGTTTTCTGTTTCCTTACTTTGCTTTTTTTACATTTTCCTAGTACTTTATTAAGATTTTTATTTTTTTATAATAAATGTACTTTATTCCAATGGTGGGGACTTGAATCAAGTGACTTGGACCTGAGTTAATTTGAGTCACAATTTTTATGATTTATGACTTCACTTGAAGGGTGGCACGGTGGCGCAGTGGGTAGCGCTGCTGCCTCGCAGTTAGGAGACCCAGGTTCACATCCCATGTCCTCTCTGCGTGGAGTTTGCATTTTCTCCCCATGTCTGTGTGAGTTTCCTCCCACAATCCAAAGACATGCAGGTTAGGTGCATTGGTGATTCTAAATTGTCCCTGGTGTGTGTGTGTGTGTGCATGCCCTGTGGTGGGCTGGCACCCTGCCCGGGGTTTGTTTCCTGCCTTGTGCCCTGTGTTGGCTGGGATTGGCTCCAGCAGACCCTTGTGACCCTGTAGTTAGGATATAGCGGGATGGATAATGAATGGATGGATGGACTTCACTTGAAGTTGATGGTGAAAAACTTGAAACTTGAATTGACTTGCAGAAGCATGACTTAAAAAAAAAATAAAAAACAACAACTCAGCGCACTTTTTCCTCTTTGTTTGTTCCTGGACCTCCTGTGGAATATAACACTTTCAGAGCAATCAGTAATGATTTATGTTTCATTCACTTGGAGTGGTGCATCGGCCAGTAGGAATGGCTGAGATCCATAATCTACGTAAACATCAGAAATCTAACGCCCAGTGAAGTATTTTAACGTATACACTGAAAATACTGGAAATGAGTATTAAAGAACATTATGGTTGTGCCTAAAACAATAGTCTATGGCTTTTAAAATTTTACAATAGAAGGCAAACAACGAACCCAACCAGATATTTCTTCATGCCTGTCCCAAGCCCAGATAAATGGGGACGGTTATGTCAGGAAGGGCATCCGGTGTAAAATTTTGCAGACAACAATACAGATTTACATACCAGATCAGCTAAGGCTAGGTTAACAACGAGTGTCGCCAGTACTGTTAGCCAATAGCAGAGGGAAACTGGGCTACTGTTGGCCGAAGGAGAAGAAGATAGGAAAGGCATGTCTGGAGGCAGGAAGAGAGAAGGAAGGGTAGGAACTTTGAATGTTGACAGTATAATTGGTAAAAGGAGAGAGTTAGCCAATATGAGAGAGAGAAGGAAGTTGATATATTATGCATGCAAAAGACTAGCTTGATAGGGTGTAAGGCCAGGTGTATCAGAGGCAGGTTCAAATTGTTCTGGTGTGGATGGGAAGAGAAATGGGGAAGGGGTTATCCTGAAGGAACATTATGTCAAGAATGTTTTGGAGATGAAAAGTGTGTAGGACACAGTGTTGATTATGAAGCTGGAAACTGAAGGTGTGATGATGAGTTATAAGTACATATATCCCACAATCTGTGTGTGCGATAGATGAGAAAGAATATTTCTGGAGTCAGCTGGATGAAGTGGTGGAGAGTGTACCCAAGGGAGATGGAGTGATGACTGGAACAGATTTCAATGAACATGCTGGTGAAGGGAATAGAGGGGAAGAGGAGCTGATGGGTAGGTATGGTGTCAAGGAAAGGAATGAAGAAGGTTAGATGGTAGTGGATTTTGCAGAAAGGATGGACGTGGCAGTGGTGAATAAATATTTAAAGAAGGGAGAGGAACAGAGGGTGACAGACAAGAGTGGAGGAAGATGCACTCAGGTGCATTATTTTCTATGCAGGAGGAAATTGGAGACTGCAAAGTGGTGACAGGGAAAAGTGTACCTAGGTACCACAGGATGGTGGTCTGTAGGATGATTTTGGAGATCAAGAAGAGGAGGAGAGAACAGAGCCAAGGATCAAATGGTGGAAGTTGAAAAAGGAAGACTGCAAGGTTGAGTTCAGGGAGGAAGTAAGACAGACACTAGGTGGCAGTGAAGAGTTTCCAGATAGCTAGGCAACTACAGCAGAAGTAGTAAGAGTGACAGCAAGAAGGGTGCTTGGTGTGACATATGGACAGAGGAAGAAGGAAAAGGAAACCTGGTGGTGGAATGGGGAAATACAAGAGAGTATACAGAGAAAGAGGCTTGCGAAGATAATGTGGGATAGTCAGAGAGATGAAGAATGGAGACAGAAGTACAAGGAGATAAAGCATGGTGAAGGCTAAAGATAAGGTGTACAATGAGTTGTATGAGAGACTGAACACTAAGCAGGCAGGGGGGATCAAGCTGGGAATGATGAGCAGCATGTTAGGGTGATAAAGGATAATGATGGAAACATACTCACAAATGAGTGAAAGTGTGGTGAGCATTGGAAGGAGTACATTTAGAGGTTGATGAATGAAGAGAATGAGAAAAAGAAGAGGATGAATGATATGGAGATAGTAAACCAGGAAGTGCAATGGATTAGCAAGTAGGAAGTAAGGACAGCAATGACAAGGATGAAGAATCGAAAGGCTGTTGGTCCAGATGACATACCTGTGGAACCATGGAGATGTTTTGGAGAGATGGCAGTGGAGTTTTTAAACAGATTGTTTAACGCAATCGTCAAAAGTGAGAGGATGCCTGAGGAGTGAAGACGTGTACTAGTACGAATTAGTAAGGGGGATGTGCAGAGCTGTAGTAACTACAAAGGGATAAAACTGATGAGCCACAGAATGAAGTTTAGGGAAAGAGAAGTGGAAGCTAGGTTAAGAATGGAGGCGATGATTAATGAGCAGCTGTATGGTTTCATGCTGGGAAAGAGCACAACAGATGCGATGTTTGCTCTAAGTATGTTGATGGAGAAGCATAGAGAAGGCCAGAAGGAGTTGTGTTGTGTCTTTGTGGACCTAGAGAAAGCATTTGACAGGGTGGCTAGAGAGGAGTTGTGGTATTGTTTGAAGAAGTCGGGAGTGTCAGAGATGTAAGAGTGATACAAGATATGCACGAGATAACAGTGGTGAGGTCTGAGGAAGGAGTGACGGATGAACCCTTTCTTATTTGCAATGGTGATGGACAGGTTGACAGACGAGATTAGACAGGAGTCCCCGTAGACTATGATGTTTGCTGATGACATTGTGATCTGTAACGATAGTAGGGAGCAGGTTGAGGAGACCCTGGAGAGGTGGAGATATTCTCTAGAGAGGAGAGGAATGAAGGTCAGTAAGAATAAGACAGAATACATGTGTGTGAATGAGAAGGAGGTCAGAGGAATGGTGAGGATGCAGGGATTAGAGTTGGCAAAGGTGGATGAGTTTACATACTTGGGATCAACAATAGGGAGTAATCGGGAGTGTGGAAGAGAGGTGAAGAAGAAAGTGCAGGCAGAGTGGATTGGTTGAAGAAGAGTGTCAGGAGTGATTTGTGAAAGGTGGATACTAGCAACAATGAAAGGGAAGATCTGCAATATGGCAGTGAAACCAGCTACTGTATGTTAAATGGGTTGAAGACAGTGGCACTGACAAAAAGGCAGGAGACAGAGCTGGGGGTGATAAAGATAAAGATGTTAAGATTTGCATTGGGTATGATGAGGATGGACAGGATTAGAAATGAGTACATTAGAGGGTTGGCTCAGGTTGGATGTTTGGGATATAAAGTCAGAGAGGTGAGATTGCATTGGTTTGGACATGTGCAGAGGAGAGATACTGGGTATATTGCTAGAAGGATACTTGTGATGGAGCTGCCAGGCAAGAGTAAAAGAGGAAGGCCTAAGAGGAGGTTTATGGATGTGGTGAGAAAGAACATACAGGTGATGGGTGTAACAGAGCAAGATGCAGAGGGCAGGAAGATATGGAAAAAGATGATGCGCTGTGACAACCCCTAACAGGGGCAGCCAAAAGAACAAAAGGAAGAAGTAGAAAATAAACACTAAACCACCATTTGTAAAAGATGTGGAGCTACAATTGCTGATGGGATGGATACAAATTTCATGAGAAATTACAAAAAAAGCCTATAAGCATAGCAAGCTAATGCTGTCTGAATTATAAAATGAACAACCTGGTGCCAGAGAAACATGTAGCCATATGTTTTATTAAAAGTTGCAGTTTTTTTCTCAGGGTTGAGTTGTGTAAGTATTAAGTATAAGTATTCATGACTAAGCTTGTGGTATGTTTTTGAAGATGTATTCAAGAATACAATTACTTTATGAAATTTAATACTGGATACTTTTAAACTACTCTCCATATCCATGAATCATTTAACTGTGGATGGAAACTATTAACAAAAAATTCCAGAAAGTTTCAAAAACTAAAACTTGAATATTCTGTGCAGCGAACACTATTTTGAATTATCATGAATGAAGTGACGTGTAAGTAATGCCATACCCTGCTGTAGTCTCCCTGATTTCCCTGATCTTCAGTCTGTCCCCAGCACTACATCAATTGAGCATTGTTCACCTTGCATCTTACTCATTTGCTACTTGTGTTGTACTGTATGTGTATGGCTGATTAATTTAATGTTCAAACACTGAGGGATTTGGTTCTAAATGTTTTCTATTAGGACTCCTGGCACTTGCTCTCCTGCTCTCTCTCTCTCTCTCTATCTCATATACTGTAGACACGCTGTTAATTTTAGAAGTTTCAGTTTGCTTTTTAATTGAGCTAAAGTCTTTCATAAATGTGTTCTCTTTACCCAGTTTTCTAAAAGTGTTTCTTGTTGCTTTATAGTTATTTATTCCTTAATAAGTAGGAGTTAAGTAATAATTTGATGTTTTAGGCAGCAGTGCTATTGACACAGAGGAAACATACAACGTAGAATGTAAGCATACAAGATAAGACACAAAAATAACCGGATTGATAAAAAAAAAATTGTTGATGAATTACAGCATTCTAAACATTTTCACCTTCTATATACT
This sequence comes from Polypterus bichir lapradei, assembly GCA_026402145.1. NCBI lineage: Eukaryota > Metazoa > Chordata > Cladistia > Polypteriformes > Polypteridae > Polypterus > Polypterus bichir. The sequence goes on from JANRMT010028174.1 coordinate 68,020,319, forward strand.
ACCCCTCCCAATCTCTACACCCCTCCATACGTATCTTCCATTAATTGAAACAGTGCTGGAAGTCTTCTTGCTTGAGGCTCTCAACAGGCTTGGCATTTCTGTCTTCACTTCATCCATTGAATTAAAATGTGTTCCCTTCTGGTCACTTTTGATTTTCAGGAGCAAGTAGAAATCACAGGGAGCTAAATTGGGCAAATATGGAGGATGATCGGAGACAAGAATGTTTTTGTCAGTCAAAAACTGCTTTACGGAAAAAGCATTGCGCGTGGGAGCGTTGTCTTGGTGAAACACCCACTCCCCTCTCGACCTGGGCATTGAACGTCTTCCACATTTTCTTGTCCTTCCTTGAAACGTTTGTGCCACTCAAAAACTTGTGTGCGAGACAAACTGTTATTACCGTACACTGTTTTTTATCATTTCATATGTTTCTGTGGCCGTTTTGCTCAATTTCACGAGAAATTTGATGTTAATTCACTGTTCGATTTGTTCAGCCGGCATTATAGCCGGAACTCATGTAGCAATTGCTGTGCAAATACTGACTGGGCTATTCACAGGATATACCTAGCCGGTCGGCGGTTTGAGAGGGTGTGTAGGAGGGGATATAGTTCTATGATTCACATTCGGCCAACCTCCAGACGGTTTTCCAGAAAAGCCCCAAGCCCAGTCCAGTTATTTTTGTGTCTCACCTCGTACTACTGATGTCATTTTTACAATGTTTTTTACATTCCTCTTCTAATGCATGGTCTTGGAGTTTATCAATTAAGCATGTCCTTAATTTATTGTACTGGGTGTATAATTGCAGGTGACAAATAAAATTTGATTTGTTAATGGAAGAAGAGTGAAAAAAAAATCCAGTGAACAGCACTACTACAGAAAATGATCCTCGGTGGGATGGGGGTTAATGGTTGTTTAGCAGATACAGAGGTCACCCTTCAACTCCTGTGATTCCACAATATCATGAACAAAAGCAGAAATACACATCTGCATAAACTGAGGTATATGGAAAAGAAGACTGAATCCTCTTGAATCTCAAATCTTCTAATATTTGGTGTCATTTTTTTCACAGGGAGAAGTAGTAGTCCAGGGCGGCACGGTGGCGCAGTGGTAACGCTGCTGCCTCGCAGTTAGGATTCTCGGGTCCTCCCTGCGTGGAGTTTGCCTGTTCTCCCCGTGTCTGCGTGGGTTTCCTCCGGGCGCTCCAGTTTCCTCCCACAGTCCAACGACATGCAGGTTAGGTGGATTGGCGATTCTAAATTGGCCCTAGTGTGTGCTTGGTGTGTGGGTGTGTTTGTGTGTGTCCTGCGGTGGGTTGGCACCCTGCCCGGGATTGGTTCCTGCCTTGTGCCCTGTGTTAGCTGGGATTGGCTCCAGCAGACCCCCGTGACCCTGTGTTCAGATTCAGCGGGTTGGAAAATGGATGGATGGAAGTAGTAGTCCAGCCATGAAGCTGACACCCCAAGTGTTACAGAAGGATATTGAAACGAGAAGCGGAACACAGAAGGGTCACTGACAGCTCATACTGATTGCCAAGCTTTTATTTTCGAGTAAATGACTAACAAACAGAGTTGCACAATCACAGTGTTGCATGGCTGTGCAATTATGTTCCTCATTTGTATTTTTAATTTCTTTGTAAATACCCTGAGCCTCTTTCTGTGAAAAATGACTTTTAAGAATTAACTGAATTCAATTACAGTAGGTTGGCCCCATGCAGAATAATGGTGAAATAAAAAGAAAGAGTAGCTAGAATTACTTTGGTTTCTTCACATAAACTGTAAGATATTGTAACAAAAAAGAAAAAAAAAATGAGATCAGTACTGATGATAATAAAAGAAATATTTTCATTGCCTTCTCAACTGCTTTGTTAAATCTGCTTGTCACGGTTGTCAGAATATTTTTGAATATGCTGCTAAAGTCAAATGAATTAGACACATCCAAGTTTTCTCTCCTGAACACTCCCACTTATACTGTAATGCTGTATTTTTGGAGATGTGGTATAAATAATAAAAGAGGGAACCTGGCAGTTGCTGCTGCTGAGAGTGCAAGACTTTACAAAGAGCTGGTAGCTTGTCTCGTGATCATTAAAAAGTTGGTTGCATTATACTTGGACAAGTTAGACAGCTGCAGATATCTTATCAGCCACTAAACTGGAGGTGGAGTAGTCTGCCTGAAGGAGATAAAGAAGCCTTTTTTGGCATGCCACATTCTTCAAAGCCAGAGAGACAGTGCGCTTAATAAATGAAGAAGAGTGTCACACTGCCACTCAGTCATTATTATATTCCAAAGTATAGGCAGCAATTTGCTCTGTTCCTTTATTTCAGTCATTTATTGCTGCATCAGCAACAGATATGTGCTTAAATCCCTGTTTTAAATGTTTTTTCACTGACCTCAAGGTTTCATTGCAGTGCAGATAATATAAATCAGTTAAATGAACAGTATTCTATTTTAAAGGATCCATTTAGTAACTATATTCAGACCCTCCATTCCCCTGACATTTAAGTAATTAAATCCTGAACAATCCTGAACAAATAACTCTGAAGAGTTTATATATAGTAATAAAGGAAAAAGTAATATCTAAGAGAGCAATGCAATACACCGAATGATCAATATGTCTAATTTCTTAAATGTGATTAATTGTTAAAATGTTTTTCATTTTAACAATTCTCAAATTGAGTTTTTAGTGTTACACATTAATACATTATGCTATGTATACAATATACAATCAATATATTTTCTCCAATAATTCTCTACCCTTTTGCTCTTCAAAAAAAGTTGCAAACAAAGAACAAAATATTAGCCTATATTTTAAGTCTCCTCTGGAGACTAGAAATGAATAACATAACAAAATTTAACACAACTGATGGCTCAGAACATATTACATGCCATTCTGTAAGTAAACCCAGTCCATTGTTACAGGATATCAGAAGCATTAGGCACAAGCCAGGGCCCATTTAAACTCACCCACTTAAACTCATTCTGAGCTGATTTAGGATTTACAATTATAGCAATTATATACAATTATACAATCAGGCACATCTTTGGTATGTGGGGACAAAAAAGTCAGTCATTGTCTTATCCATTTAGTCCTGAACAGAGTTATGGGGGTCTGCTGGAGCCTATACCAGCTAGCACAGGGCACATGGCAGGAGCAAACCTTAGACGGGGCACAAGTCACACACCCATATATATACACCTCAATCACGCACTAGGGCCAATTTACCTTACCTACATGTCTTTGGTCTGTGGGAGAAAACCAGATCACCTGGAGGAAACCCACACAAACACAAGGAAAATATGTAAAGACCACACAGGGAAGACCCAGGATACAAACTCTGTACTCTTTAATGTGAGGCAGCTGTCCTACCACTCTGTCACTGTATCATCCCTAAAATCAAAGTACCTGGAGAAAACCCTCATGGACACTTGGGGGAACATACCAGAGATCAAGTTTAGGATTCAAACCCAAAAAGTAGGAGAGTAGCCCAGTACTGTTTTTGGTTTGAAATTGTGGCGGGGTCACATAGACCTGGGAGAAAGATGTGTGCGACAGAAAGTAAGAACATAAGATGATCAAGCAATTAAAGAGCAGCCCTTAAGAGATTGCATCCACTGCTTAAATTTATTGTAGTGGATATATGGCTTCCATCTAGTCTTGGGAACAATCCTGGCTTGTGTAAGCCTCTGACCCCAAGTGTAAGGAGGAGCAAGAAGTATGAAGATGCAGTCAGTCAACAAGACAAAGAAAGGATCAATGGGACTGCATGTAAGAAGCAAAGATCAGAGTTGTGGCACCTGCTAGGGGGTTGTTTAGATGTCCTCCACTAAACCTTGTTTATACGTGAATAAAAGAGACAGAGAGTGAGAGAGAGAGAGACTGTGTTTCACAATGTATTAGGTGACAAGCACCAGTGATGATAAAGTGATTAAAGTGATCAGTCCTGTAATGGCATAAAAACACACACACAAATTGGAACTCTGTCAACAGATTATCTTGCAAGATAATACAACCATCAAATTACAATATTAAAACATATCTCAGTATTAACATCAAATACTCCACATTGAACACAGAAAAGAAAATTAATGTTCATAAGCTTTCAATTTTGGTTAAGCAAAGTGCTATAATCAATGTGATTCATGATAGTGATGTGGACTGTTTTGCAATAATTAGTAATGCAAGTTCACACACATTTTAGATTTTATCGCATCTAGGATGGACACTGTATAGTGCCCGGCCCGACACAGATTGGACACGGGAGGCACGTGTAAAATAAACAAAACTATTTATTTTCTTCCCCTGTGGGCGCACGTCTTCCCCATGTCCCACAGGCAATACACAATCCCAAATAAAGCACACCAGTACAGCAAGCACTCTTCTTCTACTTGACGGCAACACCAATCCTCCCAAGCAACCTTGTCCTCCTCCACCCGACTCTGGCCGCTGAGTGTTGGTTGCTGGCTCCTTTTATAGTTCACCCGGAAGTGCTCAGTGCTTCTGGGTGTGATGAATACACCGCCCACACAGGCTCAGGAGTCCCAAACACAGCACCCCCTGGCAGTGCCTGCGGGACCCAACAGTGCTGCACCTAACTCCAATTCCCAGCGAGCCCTGTGGGAAACCGAGGCACTGCTCCACCCTAGGGGGGCGGCCATCTAGCATCCAGGCGGAGGTATTGCAGTGTCCAGGGCTGTTCCCCCTGAATATAGTATGCAGGGGCGTCCCAGCTGGGCATGGACGCCAGCTGCCTGTCACATTCACCACTTCATTTTCCTGTACTTGCAGTTTTTCTATGGCCTTTTCCAGGACTGCTACCAATAATAGCAGGGAAGCAGGATCTCCTTGTCTGCTGCCATGCTCCTACACATTTATTCAGACCTTTATTAGTATTAACAGTCATCGCACACATTTCATCCAGGCTTTTTAGTGTGGGTGCAAAATAATGTTCAAGATTGGGTGCAATCTCAACCATGTTCTATACTTATCATCACATGTCCAGTTTGACAACGTTAATACTTTTTATCATGATTAATTTACCACGTTGCAATTTTCTTTGTAGTTTTTGATTGATTATGCCACCATTTTGCCTAGTATATTTTAGTTAGTAAATGCTTCATGGTTCATAGCTAATGGGAGTACATTGTGTGACTTTACCTTTGTTACTGGCACACAACCTTTCTCTTCCAAGCTTCCAGAAGATTTTGCGGAATAATTCTTATGCATGTTCATCTGGTAAAAATCTTTTTAGGAAGTCAGGATTTTGTATGGTATAGCACTTTAATTTTTGTTTTAAATATTCGCTTCTGACCTTTACCCGTCACCGAGTACAATTCTTTGTTATATTTCTTTGTCCTTTTCAGATGTTTGTATCTGTTTTCTCCACAGGGGCAGAAAAGCATGTTTGGGTGGATAACAACTGATCAACAACTGAACAGATTGGTTTCTCGGTATTTTCCAAGATGAGATGAAGCTAGTGGAGAATCTAAAGTTACTAAGCCTTCTCCTGCTGCTTTCTATTCTGCTCCCTAGTCTGTAGCATTTCACTGCAAGGCTGCTTACCACAGTATGTGATAACTGCAAAATAATGATTTCATGAAATTAATGAAAATATCTGATATCAATGTGTCCAATTCATGTATTAATTTAGGATGGCACAAAAATAATCTCAAAGACCCTGCAAGTATATTGCAAGGGAAGAAACCACCTGGGCTGTGAGACTGGCCATTTAGCTTAGAAGACTAAAACTAATTTGTCATTTATCGTTGGGTATGGATATGCTTTGTGGTAGAATGAGCTAGCAACTCCCCTTCTGCGAGTGCAATCTGTTAATTAGTTGTGACTACTAATTAGAAATCCTCTTTAAATTAACGTCATGGCCCCTTGTCAACTTCAAGCAATAATAATAATAATACGTTTTATTTATATAATCTTTTTCATGTTGTTTTTTTTTTGTTTAGTTTTGTTCTTTTAGTGTCATATATTAATGACATCATTAGTTTCCACATTTTTGCAGTCCTTGACTGCTGGTGTTGCAGTCATTCATGGCAGATGAAGTCATGGCAGCCATCTTTTCCTTCAAAGGGTGAGTGATGCATTTAGAGGCTTGTCTAAACTTAGTTTAGACAGGAAGGCTGGCAACTATGAGCAATAATAATGTAAAGAATTCCAGGTATTGTCTTTTGGACTGTCAAGTAATTTTGAGCTTTGTTTCTCCCGTTTGTTGTGAAGCAGAGTCAGGAACTTGGAGAAAAGGATGTGTGAGGCCTTCAAAAGACCCTGTTCACTGACAATCAGCCAGTCCAAACTACTACTTTTTGGTTTCAGCCTATGCAGCCCGAAAAAGGGGAGCTGGCTTTAAAAATTCAGAACATAAATAAAGTCCATAAAATTTAACTCAAAAATTACTCTCGACGTGAAAGAATTGTCAAACTCTGGTTTATAGGGAGAAATCAAACAAAGTATCTTTATAAATGAAACATATATTTTGAAAAAAAAAAAAACATTTTCCTAAAAGGCAATCCAAAATGCTATTTAAAATCAGAATCTAATAAACAGGTGAGAAAATCCATAAAGCAGCAAGACATGAAGTAGCAATACTTAGTTTAAACTCCATTATAACCTTAATGCTTGAATGCTGCATCTCACTTTTCACTGGGAATATAAAGCAAGAAGGAGGACACAGCAGTAGTGACATCATAGTGGCCCCACCTCCTAGGGATCCACCCACAAGGTAAAGAAAATGGCATCACATTTAGAGTCATAGAACACAACTAATAAGGAAAAATAACAGTAATAATGTTAACCTATGAAATGCAATAATTCAAAAATAATAAAAAAAGAAAATATACGTAAGCCAGGGAAAAAAATCTTGGCTGTAACATAACTGAGTGCACTCATGGTGAAAATGGCATGAGGATTCTAAAATATCAATGAAACAGGCCAGGGGCCCTCACTAACTTGCCCAGAGAAATCCTCACCTAAGGCATCCTGACCCCAGTAGTCTACTGGCTGGCTTTCACCTATCCTGGCCTAAAAGGGATTTTGGTATCAGAAGTTAAAATCTATCCTTAATGTCCCAAAATATACCAAAATGCACACAAATAATCATGTAGGGAAAGGAACCATGAAAAACCTCTGGCTAAAAGGGACAGGATCAAGGCAAAAATCTTTATAAACAAAGATATTTCTTTTAAACTAGAAAACTATAAAAATGAGTCAAAAAGAATTTACATAAAAGGTAATTTAGGTAAAACATGTCCCAAAATATAATCCAATAGTTAAATCCTAGAAAAGAAGCAAATAAATACAAGAAGCACAAAATATGAAATACAATCAAAACTCACAATTGCACTCTACAAACTTCAATGAACCCTTGAAGGATTCAGTCTCAGCTTCAGAATATAAAGGATGAGGGTAGTCCTACAAAGGTGACCTCGGGGTGGCCTCGCCGCTTGGTGTTCCACCCACACAACACAAGAAACATAGGAGAACCATACAAAATACACAGAAACTAAACAGTAAACAAACAAGGAAAAAAATAACACAAATATATACAACATATGAAAAAAAAAATAATAAAAAAGGCATAAAAAAGAAAAATAAACAAGTAACCAGTGTGAGAAGAAGAGACAAGAGACATGGCAAGGTTTGGGGCAGCCACCCGTTTAATTCGGTATCCTGGTTGCAAAAGTAAATTATTCATGATTGAGTCAAGATTGCACGACAGAGTCCAAAACAGAACTGCCTTCCAGGGAAAGGGTGTGAGGCTTTATAGTAAATTTGGGGGTAGTAATGTCGTCCTCGGGGCCGGGACCGGAAGTGATGTGTCCTGAGTCAAGGCGGTGGCTCCTGGTGGGATTTCCCAGGAAAGGCCTGCAGGGAACTTAGAAAGAGCGTCAGTGTGTGTTGGGCAGATTTATTATTCATCTCTAAGCCCTTCAGCTGCCTCCTATGCACACATGTGTGACACCAGGAAACATAACAGATATGAGGGATGCTTACTGCTGCCTTGTAACTAACAATTGTCTCAATACCTGTTATGTTTCAGGGTTTCATCCCAGCCTTAAATGTATTTTCTTTAGTTATTTTGTTACTAATTATTTTGTAAATAGTACTGATTTTGTTTTTCTGTTTTATACATAGTTTCTTGATGAACATTTTGTTTATTCATTTTACCTATAAGGTTAGTTATGACATGTCTACATTTTCAATACATGTTCTTTGTATGCTTTATATCCACAACATTTCAGCGGGAAACCCATTCACTCACAGTTGTCGTAATACTGAATCTCTCCTATCTTGTCATACTTGGGCAGGACTGTTCCTACAACAAAATCAGAAAAGTGATACACTCACCTTTGGTGAAGATGCCTCACAGTGGATTGGGGCTCCTTGTCTGCACACCATGTAGTATCACAGACCAAAAAAGTTATGGGGCTACCCACCTAATGGGAGGTGGCCGACACTGCAACATTGCATACGGATACAGTTGATGTCACTCCAGATCCACTTTCTAAAATACATTTTCAGTACATTCAACTACCAAACTCATTTAAACAGGAACAGTGGAATGATGATTCAATAAAAAATTGCAAAATATGCAGTAGTTCTGGTAGAAGGGCAACATACTGTATATTCCATGTCCAAGGGCTGCATTTCGCATTACAAAATGACTTATTGTATTGTGTGGCAGAACAAGAGGGACAGGTAAGGTCACTCTTGCTTGTCCCAATAGGCTGCTATCTGCAGGTTTGCAAGGTTCCCTTAGGTGTCCATCTCAGGTCTGATGAAACATTAGAAAGGATTAAAGCCTGTTTTTCTGGCCCAATATAAATAAGGACATTCATTATTTTTATACCTCTTGCCCACAGTGTCAAATTCCTAGGACGAACCAAGCTTCTCTCATACCGATGCCTCTAATAAATATATTTTTTTAGCTCTGCTTGAACCCTTGGCACAAGGACATAAATATATTCTGATCTTCGTGGATTATGCTATATGATATCCAGAGTCTACTCCTTTGAGGAAAGCCAATTCAAAGAATACTGCCCAGGAATTAGTGTCAGCATCCCTAAAGAAGTGCTCATGGATCAAGGAATGCCTCATAGCTCGGGCATGTCCAAGGATGTTGCCAAGTTACTCCACATAAAACACCTAAAGATCTCAGTGTACCATCCTCAAACTGATAGTCTAGTTGAGTGGTTCAATCTAACGCTCAAACAAATGTCAGCAAGGATTGAAGGAATTTATTACTCCCCTTTGAAGTCCCTCAAACCTCCATGGGCTTCTCACCTTTTGAACAATTATATGGAAAACAGCCTCACGGTTTAATAGACATTCTGAAAGAAGGTTGAGAGGGTGAGGCACTTCCACCAATATCCCTGAATATCTTGCACAATTACACAATAGATTCAATAAAATCTGGCAAATCTTAAAAGAAAACATAGAACATGTGCAGGCAGCAGAGGCCTGTCCGTATAACCGATGTTTGACCCTCCATTAATTTCCTCCCGAAGATCATGTCATGGTCCTTTTCCATACCTCACACTCTAAATTGCTAGCTCATTGGCAAGAGCCAATTAGATTAAAGAAAGAAAAGGTTTTGTTGATTATTTGGTGAAAACAGCCTAATTGTTGAGCGACCAAGCATGTTTATTATGTCAACCTGTCAACCCTTACTCTGGAAAGCCACACACCCTCTTTATCCATAGGAAATTAAAATTTTGGTTCTAATTTGACAACCCAACAACAACTGGAGCTCGTTGAAGCTATTCAATCCATTCTGAAGACAGTCAATTAACAAACAGGCAGGACCCCTCTGATTGCACGCAACATTGTTACTGTCCCAGGAGTAGTTTTTAGGGAACACCCATATCTTTGAGATCAAATGAATGTTAGACCTTGGTGTAATTAAGGAAAGTTTTAGGCCTTGGTCTAGCCCTATAACTTTGGTCCCAAAGCCATATATGTGGCAGTTGGTGCTTTTACAATGACTTCCATTGGCTTAATCAAGTCTCACAGTTTGATGCACACCTGATGCCGCAAGTGGACAAACTCCTCAAATCACTCGGGAAGCACTCCGGAATAACTTAGGATAATAATTCAAAAATAACATAAACAACAATAAAACATAAAAGACACAGAGTTTTATGTTGACAAATAACAGGGAGAATGCAGGAAAAGAGAAACTACACTTAAGAACAATTGAAGTTTCAAAGTTGCAGGGTCACCACGAGTTGCTACAGATAAGGTTCTACCCTGGTGTCCCTGGAGCAAACAGAAGATCATCTCTGACCTTAGAATTAATTCTGGCAATCGACCAAAAATGACTATGGGATGACTCTCTTTGACTCAAGAAGTGAAAGAGATACCAGCTCAGCAGGTGAGAGGAAAATATGCCAGAGTTAGTTCAGAAAATACAGAAGGTATGAGAAAAAGCAGAGTGCTTGTGCAGTCCTGTGGTGAGGAGCAGAACAGCCACTCCACATGATAGACAGGATTTTTTCCTGTACAGGTAGGCCCTGGGGGGCTGTAAGACTTGCTGTTTTACGATTATTTTAGTTCTTTCTTTTGCTCTCCCCTTTACTGTTGCTTATAATTAAACTTATATTGTAATATGTTGTCCTACTTTGTATTATGGTGGGAATGTAGCCACTAGGAGAGTTATGTCGACGATTTTTCTCTCTCTTCTTTATTTTCCGGACAGAGTAGGAGTCTCACACCAGATAAATTAATCAGTAATGTACACTTTATTGCACCTAGACTAGAGAAGCCCTCTTACAGGAAATTCTTTGCTCTTTTATAGCTTACAGAGTTGAGCAAAATGACATTATTATACCAAAAATAAAGGCGGCGGTACATATTTCTTAGAAAAAAGACTGGTTACTGAGCAGATTCTGAGACTAACAGGAACTATAATAAAAGACTGGTTGCTGGGCAGATTCCTTTGCACTGCTCACCCAGCACCCCCGTACTTCCTTATAGAAGGTTATACACAGAAATGTCACATACACATTTTGTAGCTGCTACATGTCACATAGACAAGCTGTATTTTTCCATTCCACAGTTACCACTCTTGTTTATGCAAGTTTAGTGTGGGAGTTATGTAAGAACTTTTAAGGTAAATTAGACCAGCCTATAATTAGATTTATAACCTCTTTACAGTAATAATTTTAAATATTATGTGGGTTACCAGCGGGCCAAACTATGAGGTTCCAGACTATGTGTTCCATATACCTGTTCTACGTTTGATGATACTTGCCTACCAAAGGGTTCCTGAAAGTGATGTCACAATTATACATGCCAGTTTTTTTATTTCTTTCTTTACTGTGTGGGAAAAGAAAGCCTGAAGTATCAGCAGACTTTTTTGTGTCTGGGTGGCCCTATGTATTTGAACATTTGTTGATATTATTACCAAGAGCATCGTTTTCCTGTTCTAATCCCCGGAGACGCCAGAGCAATGTGGCTAATGCTCATTTTTGTGCTCATCCTGCAATCTTGGGATCAGTGGTGACATATAAATTGTGTGGAATCTCTTCTTGAAAATGATAGGAAAAAGAATGTGGCTCAGGAACTGAGCCATACTTAAGCTATATTGAGGCTAACTGCTAGGACTGATGATAAAGAGGCACATCACGCTGAGTGACACAGCGGGCATGCCAGAAAGATAAGCTGTGCCTCAGTTTATTTTTGTAACATCTGTCTCAGAGGGAAGCAGTGAGTTTTTTCAAGATGACAGAATGTCAATATACCTCATTATGGAAAGCATAATAAATCAATACCCTGTCATCTAGCAGGAGTAAAGCCTCCTGAGTATAGTTCACACTGTGAGAGTGGGTAGTTGGAGTTGAACTGCCCCAACTTTATACTGCCACATTGTAGTAGTTGGATCAATGGGAATATTACTTCTTAATTTCTGTGATCCTTTGGGTTGTATTGTAGAGTATTCCGACAGTGCATCAAAATAAACCACGAAACAAAAGAAACAAACCTTATTCAGGATACAAAAATCAATACATCCCAATAGTGTGATTGCAACATTTAGTTTGGACAGTTGTGCAAAGAAATCTGAAAGACTCATTTCAAATGGAGTTTGCATGATGTGAACAGCTTGCTGCACTAAATGACCATGTGATTGTCAGTTCTCTTGATGAGAAATGACTAAAGCAAGGCAAAATTTCATATCAGCGGTGTCTGGTGAGGCAGGCAGACATAGGATCTTAAAGCTGGAAGGCAGTTGTACTAACCGCTGAGCCTTCATTTAACCAAAATTCTTTTAGATTTATTCTAACATTGCACTTTTTAGGTAGGCTAAACATTCTACCCATTGACAGTAAAAAAAATGAATCATCACCAACTAAATACACATTTAGAAAAAAATATGTTTACTGTAAAAAACTGATATGGAAACACCCAAGCAGGGTAGGAGATCTTTGTAGAGTGATGGCGTATCATTTGCTTTTCTTCATTAATTGAAGTGTAACCATTTTTTTCTCCCATTGTCTGCATTAACAGATGATATTACATGGAAGCATATAACTTATATTCAGAAAAGAGTTTATAGCAATCCATCCATCCAGCTACAGTGATCCCTCGCTATATCGTGCTTCGACTTTCGCGGCTTCATTCCATCGCGGATTTTAAATGTAAGCATATCTAAATATATATCACGGATTTTTCGCTGGTTTCGCGGATTTCTGCGGACAATGGGTCTTTTAATTTATGGTACCTGCTTCCTCAGTTTGTTTGCCCAGTTGATTTCATACAAGGGACGCTATTGGCGGATGGCTGAGAAGCTACCCAATCAGAGCACGTATTACGTATTAAATAAAACTCCTCAATGATATACGATATGCTTCCCGCGCGGTGCTTCACACACTTCAAAGCTCTAACAGCCCATATTGATTTTTGATCGTTTGCTTTTCTCTGTCTCTCTCACTCTCTCTGACATTCTCTGCTCCTGACAGAGGGGGTGTGAGCAGAAGGGCTGTTTGCACAGAGGCTGTTTGCCTAGAGGATACAGACGCTCCTCTAAAAAATGCTGAAAGACTACCTTCACATTGCTCCCTTCCTTTCAGCTGCTTTATTGCGGTGCTTTGCATACTTAAAAGCCCAACAGCCCTATTGATTTTTGATTGTTTTCTTTTCTATCTCTCTCTGACATTCTCTGCTCCTGCACTTCTTTGAAGAGGAAGATATGTTTGCATTCTTTTAATTGTGAGAAAGAACTGTCATTTCTGTCTTGTCATGGAGCACAGTTTAAACTTTTGACTAAAGGGTGTTATTTCATGTCTAGAGGGCTCTAATAATGTTAAAAAACGTATTTAGAAGGTCGTAAACAGGTTTTCTATGCTCTAACTGCGAAAATATTAGATTCATAAATAAAGAATCCTACTTCGTGGAAATTCATTTATCTGTCTGGAGCGGATTAACCGCGATAAATGAGGGTTTACTGTATAACTGTGCGGAGAATATTTAAAAACAGTGTGGGAGAGTTTCTAAGGGCTTAAAATATATAAAAATAACCATACAAACATATGGTTTCTACTTCGTGGATTTTCACCTATTGCGGGGGGTTCTGGAACGCAACCCCCAAAATCGAGGAGGGATTACTGTATATCCTAACTACACGGTCACAGGGGTCTGCTGGAGCCAATCCCAGCCAACACAGGGCGCAAGGCAGGAAACAAACCCCGGGCAGGGCACACACACACACACACCAAGCACAGAGTAGGGACAATTTAGGATCGCCAATGCACCTAACCTGCATGTCTTTGGAGTGTGGGAGGAAACCGGACCACCCAGAGGAAACCCATGCAGACATGGGGAGAACATGCAACCTCCATGCAGCGAGGACCTGGGAAGCGAACCCGGGTATCCTTACTGCAAGGCAGCAGCGCTACCTACTGCGCCACTGTGCCACCCATTTATAGCAATTCTAATCATAAATTAATCATTTTCATTTATTCTACTTTGCAAGTTAAAGACTAGCTGACATCCATCCATCCATTATCCAACTCGCTATATCCTAACTACAGGGTCACGGGGTTCTGCTGGAGCCAATCCCTGCCAACACAGGGCGCAAGGCAGGAAACAAACCCCAGGCAGGGTGCCAGCCCACCGCAGGCACTTACATATTTCCAAAATAAATATGGTGATGGGAAAAGAAGATGCAAAAGCTGAGCTGTGAATGAAGACAAGTATTTGGAGGGTTTGCATGTAAAGCTTTTGATGAACAAATTTGAGACCCCTTTAGGAAAGGGGTCTGTTAGATCTTTTCTTCATTTGAACCAGCAGCTAAAAAAATTGACAGGAATAATAATGTGTTTTAACCGAGTGTCAAATTCTGCAATGCAAATGAGGCAATAGCTAAGAAGTGGTGTCATTATCAATTGGAATGCTTATGCTTAAGCTCAAATAGGCTAACCAGTGTGTAAATGCTTGTACAAAGATGTGTAATAGAGGCTTTTGGGAATGTTATTATTTAACTTGTATCTCATAGTTAGATTAAAATAACCTGAGATAAACAAGTAGTGAAAATCGAGAGTAAATTTTCAGTAAATTGGACTGATTTAACTTACTAAAAATAGCGATCAAGCCATGGTTTAAAAAAAGCACCTCTTTTGCTGTGATGCAGACGTTATACAGCTTCTGAGAGTGGAAGACATATACTGTAGCTTTTAAAAGGGAGGCATGACATGCCACTTTTGATATGAGAAAGGGTGAATCAGCAGTCTTCCTGAGGACAAAAGTACAGTGCCCCAATGAAGAAGAGAAGGAGAAAGGCTTTGCCATGAAGGTGCACACTTTAACTGAAAACACCTTAGTAGGATTAAGAAAAAGGGACTCTTTACATTACACGGACATCTTTCTCTCCTCGCCATACGTTGTTACGAGCATTGATTTGAATCATTCAGTTTATGTTTTCTCCTGCTTTTGAATTCTAGTATTTTAATGACTGATTTCTCTGCAAATAAACATAAGTAATGATGAAATTAAAGTCTGAATATTACCTCACTAAAACGTGTCTTGTTTATTGATAGCATCTACCGCAGGCAATGAAGCCCTCAATGGACTCAGTTAAATAAGTAAATTGTAGAACATTCTCGATACATATCAGGGTGTCTTGGGCCAAAGACTATGTCACAAGGACTGGACAAAAGGCTGAAAACAGACCTGGACAGGATTCTAGTCCATCACAAATAACACTCATTCACACACACACTCCCACCATACTGTATTCACACTCAGTGGCAATTTCCAATAGCCATTTAATATAACCTAAATAAAGTTAAAAAATCATAATTGAGCATACATGATTCCACACAGTTCTTGAAGTGGAAACAAATAAATGGTAGTACTGTCTATTTTTGACTACTTCTCCTTTGTGCTCATGATACTGTTTACATTTAACACGGGGTCTTAGTCAAGCTTTCCCCATTGGTGTTTGATACATGCTATTCTAAATATACTGCTCAAAAAAATTAAATCAGAGTATAGTATGAAGTCAATGGAACTTCTGGGATATTGATCTGGTCAGTTAAGTAGTCGATGGAGTTGTTAATCAGTTTCAGCTGCTTTGGTGCTAATGAAATTAGCAACAGATCCAATAGAGGGGCAACAATGTGATGACCCCCAAACCATAAATGGTTTAACAGGTGGAAGCCACTGACATTTTTCCCTCCTCATCTTTTCTGACTGTTTTTTCACTAGTTTTGCATTTTGCTACGGTCGGTGTCACTACTGGTAGCATGAGGTGATACCTGGACCCTACAGAGGTTGCACAGGTAGTCCAATTTCTCCAGGATGGCACATTAATACATGCCATTGCCAGAAGGCTTGCTGTGTCTCCCAGCACACTGTCACTGACACCCTGTGCTTTTCACAGATGGGAGCAGGTTCATCCTGAGCACATGTGACAGATGTGAAAGGGTCTGGAGAAGCCGTGGAGAACGTTATGCTGCCTGTAACATCATTCAGCATGACTGGTTTGGTGGTGGGTCAGTGATGGGCTGGAGAGGCATATCCATGGACAGACGCACATACTGTACCTCTACAGGCTAGACAACGGCATCTTGACTGCCATTATGTATCGGGATGAAATCCTTGGACCCATTGTCAGATTCTATGCTTGTTTAGTGGGTCGTGGGTTTCTCCTGGTGCACAACAATGCCCAGCCTCATGTGGCGAGAGTATGCAGGCAGTTCCTGGAGGATGAAGGAATTGATACCATTAACTGGTCCCCACACTTGCCTGACCTAAATCCAATAGAACACCTCTGGGTGTCACATTATGTTTTGGTCCATCCGATGCCACCAGGTTGCTCCACAGACTGTCCATGAGCTCAGTGATGCCCTGGTCCAGATCCCTCAGGACATCATTTTTCATCTCATTAGGTGCATGCCCCAACGTTGTCAGACATGCATACATGCACGTGGAGGCCGTACAAACTACTGACTATGATTTTGAGTTGCTACAATGGACAAAATGGACTGGTCTGTTTGATTCAATTGAATTCAGCCCTCTGTACGGTGAAAATTTTCATTTCCATCAAACAATGTGGCATCCTTTCATTCCAAACACGTTACCCAGTCCATATCAGTATAGATATCCAGTATGATTTTTTCCCATTGAGATCTGATGCGTTTAATTTTTTTAGCAGTTTATATTGTGATGATGTTTCGGAGGAACAATGTTTTGTTAGATGGGCAGTCTGTTAAAACAGACATTTTGATATTCTTCAGTTATTTACAAATAGCCTGAAATTGGAACTGTCCCTGTTACCTGAATGTCTGGCCATTTTAGTAAACTGTAGTAACAGAGAAATACTGAATTGTTATAATCTGCAGATAATGGAGCCTTGAGCTAATAGTTAATAGTAGCTACTGAGTTAATAGTAGTTACTAAATGTTTATTTGCTCTGTGGAAAACTGCTTACATGCCACAGGGCACTTCATTCATGTCTAGTTAATCCTTTGTTTGTCTTGCTTGCATTTTAAACTTTTATGGTTAGTGTCAAACACGTGCACTTAGGAGGCAGTCAACATGTCCTCAGGTGAGTGAAGAATGGACAGATGGGGGGTTGTACTGTGGTAATGATGCCTCTCTCTCTGACCTTTCAGAAATAAAGATGATAAATAACACTACAATACCTGCACCAATTCAGAATCATGAAAATGGCGACTCATCCACTTCCTCAACAATGCCACTTCCGGCTCTTCAAGATGACATCACTTCCGGTCCCATCCAGATGACGTCACTTCTGGTCTCATCCCCATGACGTCATTTCCGTGATGATTAATTTCCTGCCACCATTTTCTCATACTATAAAAGCCATTGAAAAACACAACCTGTTGTTGAATGTTGAATGATTTTTCCAGTATTTGACCAATAAAATTGCAGCAACAATATACGGGGCTTATTCCCCAACTCTTTAACGTTGTTCAGAGAAGTAATTATATTGCATTAGTAAAATCACTTAACTTACCTGATATGACTTAAAGCAGTGGAATGTGGGAGACGCATGCAGCTATATCTGAACACGTATGCACACAATCCGTCAGTGACACCACGTTCTTACCCTCATATGCAGTCCACTGGCGTTTCATTAACTTGTATTGGGGATCTGTTTGCGTTGAGTAGCAGTTACTGGAGATGTAAAAGTTGGTATAACTGCTGCCAAGGTAAAAATTGAACTGTCTCAACAAATTATATTGAAGAATAAGTTTTCCACGTTACAACAAAATTGGTCCATAGGGGGCTGAGTTGTCTCTTGCGGACAGACAGATGGATGGGCAGACAGACATGGCTATCACAATAGCAGCTTCACAAACTACATTAGAGAGCATCTAAAAAGAACACTTTTACATGAAAAAATATACAGTGGATGAAAACATATATACACACTCTTTGGGTCCTATGGTTTAACATATCAAGACATAACTAAAGATCATCTAGTCCTCACCAAGTCGTATAATACAATATTTTTATTGTATAATTTAAAAAAAATGCCAAAAGTATAAGTTTAACTTAGTGTATAACTGTTGTCACGTGAATGCACCTGGGAGACAGCTTAAGGGCACTAGTGAATACAGTTACCCACCGAGCCAAGGTTTGGCACTGTTTTTTGATCCTTTCTCTCTGTCTTCCTCTGTAAACTGGGTGAATGACGGCCCTTCTGTCACTTACATCATCTCCGGTGTCCATCCTCCTGTATCCACCTCTTCCTACCGGCTTTCTTCATAACCTGGAAAAACAGCTGCCTACTTCAGTTTTGTTTTGGACTTGTGTCTGTAACAATAAACTAAACACTGTAAAGTAATTGTGTGTTTATTTCCTCAAAACCATTCAAATTATACATGGATACCAAGGTGGTACCCCAACTCTTTAGCTCTGTTTTCTCTCTATTATAAAAAAAAAATCCTGGAGAGAAACAGTACAGCAACAAGATGTGATCTTCACGTTAAGATCATGGAAGACACTTAAAAGACCCGCGAGACTAAAGAGATTGGCCACAGAGCATCTCGCAGGGACCTTAAACATGAGACTTTGTGCCAAAAGATTCACCCAGGACTGTCTCGCAATGACGTAGAACATGAGATTCTTGCAAGACATGCCCTACTTACAACCAAATAACAGCACAGGCAGCAACACAGTCGTGTTTTGGCTTTGAGCACACACAGATCCAGGGCTCTCAGCGCATATAAGGGTATAAGGACAATACGTTATAAATGAAACGTAGATGGCTAAGCGAAGAAGAAAGCAGCGCGGAGAAAAGAGATTCAAAAGCATTGGAGGGACAAAAAAGAAAAAGAACAATCTAGGTGCAAATTCAGAAAATAAGGAAAGTAATTATCAGCCCGGAACAAGTGAATTGAAAAAAAGTACGTCCAATCTGGACATTGGCGCTATACATTTGCAGAGCAGGTTAGAGATTATGAAAGCAGTGGAATTCGAAAGGCTCAAAAAAAAAAAACGGCACGATACACATGTGGAGAAAGTTAAAGAATATGAAAGTAGGAAAATTAGAAAGTATAAAAATAAGAAAGTAAAGATCGTAGTAGTGCAAACAAACGGAAATTATTACTCGAAAAAGGGAAAGTAATCACCACGGACCGGGGTCATTAAAACAAAAGCAGGATAAGGCGAGGTCAGAAATAAAAGACAGAGTAGAAAATAAAGAAAAACGTCATAAAGAGGTTAAAAAACAAGGGGGCCAAAAACATGCAGAGCAGGTTAAGAGATAATGAAAGCTGGAATTCAAATGAGTCAAAAAAATCGTAGGCACAAAACACATGCAGAGCAAGATACAGAATATAAAAGCAGAAAAAAACGACAGTGACAAAACAAAGAAAGTAAAGATCACATTAGCGCAAAGAAAGAGAAATTATTACTTGGAGAACTAACGAAAAGGCGAATAGAGATTGAATATATGGACATAGGTGATATGTCAGAAGTATGTAAATATTGTAAGGCTTTGAAGTTTAAGTCAAGAGAATTTCAAAAACTGGGTTTACCTCACATGCATTTATTGGTTACTTTGCAAAAAAAATTATTAACTGCTGATGATGTAGATTGTTTTGTCTGTGCTGAAATTCCAAACAGAGAAACTTATCCTGAATTATGGTACAAAGTCATTAAACACATGTCTCACTGACCTCATTAAAAATATTTAGCACATTGGGACTCGAAAGATTCCAAATATTGTCTTTACAGAAGTTCTGAAATAAAAGTGAAATTAATGAAATAGCAACAATTCAAAGAAAAAAAAATCTTAAAAATGTGTATCCGGAAAAACAAAAACGGGGTTAGGTGAGCCAAGCGAGCAGTGGACGTATCCCCCTAGTTTATATAATTTTACACTGTATATATGATTATTTTACTTCATGTCCTTATAAACTGATTATAGGTTAATTAACATGTTTAATATTAGAATAGTGGCACGGTGGTGCAGTGGTAGCACTGCTGCTTCACAGTAAGTAGACCTGGGTTCGCTTCCCGGGTCCTCTCTCCGTGGAGTTTGCATGTTCTCCCCGTGTCTGCATGGGTTTCCTCCAGGTGCTCTGTTTTCCTCCCACAATCCAAAGACATGCAGGTTAGGTGCATTGGTGATCCTAAATTGTCCCTAGTGTGTGCTTGGTGTGTGGGTGTGTGTGTGTGCGCCCTGTGGTGGGCTGGCGCCCTGCCCGGGGTTTGTTTCCTGTCTTGCGCCCTGTGTTGGCTGGGATTGGCTCCAGCAGACCCCTGTAACCCTGTAGTTAGGATATAGCGGGTTGGATAACGGATGGATGAATATTAGATTAATTAAGAATCCTCCCTCACAGACTCTAAAGTCACTTGTTCAGATACTCCAGGCCAGCCAAGGCATATAATCTCTTCAGCATTTCCAGAGTTTGGCAGCAGATAATTTTTTAGAAGGTGATGTTGCTATGTCTCCAACAGAGAAAGTGCCCAGGAAGACACTTAATAGATATCCAAACACCTTAGCCCATTTAAATCCAGAGTTGTATAATTCTACTTAAATGTCCCCTTGTACTGTGAAACTTTACTTCTGTCACAAAGATTCTGCCATCCTACTCAGGAACTACATTTTGGCTTTTTGTACATAAAATTTCATTCTTGTGGTATTATTCAGAGTGCTTGACCAACAATGGAGATGTAGATTGGATAGTAAACTGAAACTCTTTGTCTAAAGGCATACCAAGATGTACAGGAATTTTTCTACTACAGAGCGCAGACTTCCATTCAGAAAGCATGTCTTATTTAATGACTACAGTGTCAAATTATATGACCAGGAATCACCAAGAGTAACTGATTGCCTGATTCCCTCATAGCATTTTATCATAGTTCCAATTCTTTTATTGAACCATGAGATCAATTAATAGAGAGCACACCCACATAAAAAGATGAACATTACACAGATGTAGAAACTACAAATTATTGAACAGACATGTGTGTTTTCCCTTCAAAGTTTACTAATCTTTTCTTGCATTTGCACAGTCTAAAGCTTTCCATTTGCTTTTTTCCTTCCATTATGTCACCATTGCTCGTGTGTGCTTGTGGGTACTGTTTACATTGTACTTCTGGTTAAGGACTCACTCACTGTTTGCTTTCATGGACAGAATGCCCCAGTCCTATAACCTGACAGTTTGATTATATTCTAGCAAGTCACGGAGAGTTGTAAGGGCTGTTAAAAACACTATGACGGAGTCGAGAGTCGCTGTTAGTGTAACACTAAATATGTGATGGCACATGCTGTGACTGTCTACAACTCTGTGATTTTCTTCAGAGTAGGTAAATGAAAGCTACAATTAAAACATAGGGACACTTGTTTAGTGTGACGTTGCTTTAAAGCAGCTGTTCCATGATCAACTTCCAAGAGGATCTTTGATGGAAGACATTTGCCTATTCCCCGGATATTGCTGGATTTACAATTACTCTTAATTCTTTTACAGCAGTGTACAGAGTAACATCAGGCAGAATTAGACTATTTAGTAATACAATCACAGTGCTTTTCTATATTACACTGTTAGCACTCTGACTGATTTTGCTTACCTGGAAGAATCGTAAATGACCTGTCATAAGTCTATTGCAAAATGATGTGTTAAATTATCTGAAGCTAGAAAAAAAAAATCAAAAAGCACATCTTAACACATCTTAAAAAATGATGTGTGATGACATTATGCATCACTTTACAGTTGTCACATGATAGCAACCAACATGGTAACCAAGAAATTGCAGCTTGAGCAATTGAAACATCATCCAAAATAGCACAGAGCGATATAATTGTAATAACAATAAAAATATGCAAATATTAAAATATATAAATAATAATTAACACAAACTACGCAAAATGATAGAAATGAATATGAATATGAATGAAGGCAAAATCAGCAGAACTGTTTTGTGGTTTCTATGGATGAAGTTTACTCTGATGTGCTCTGCTAGCTTTTACCCAAACATATAAGTGTTTAGGTCAGCACAAAAAGTACTTCTATTGACCTTTGTGTCCGCAGAAACTTCCAGGTATAACTTGAAATGACAGTTACAGGAGACGAGAGAAAGGCTTTTACCTACACCTATCCTACAAAATGGATAGGATCCTTAACTATACATTTGGAAAACACTGCATTGACTGTGCAATGAATGGAGTCCTACAGCCTTACAATAGCGTAACTGTAAAAATCTGAATACATGAGAACCATCCTTAGATCACTTTGTTTTATGAGTGGCAGAGATTTGTTCAAAACCACAAGGCAAACTAGTGGTCAGATTTCTAAAAGAATGAAAATCAAGGAATTATGCTATAAAGTGTTAGGATTTCTGTTATAAATTGCCCTTTACTTTTTCTTTGTTTTTGGCTTGTTTCATTTTTTGTTTCAGCCCCTTGTTGCAGGTCTGTTTCTTTTCTTCTCCATTTATCATTATTCACTTATTAATTCGTCTACTTACTTATTTTTACTACCTTTAAGTTTTGCTCTGCTGGCTTAGCTCTCTTTCTCAGAGGTGGGGGTTGCTTTGTTTTCGATCTTATGTTTGTAAAAATGTATTTATTTGTATGAAATGTTGTGTGATTTCAATAAAATCAAAAAAAACGCGGAGAGAATTTGCTTCCTCAGTGCTTTAAAAGCTTTTTCTAAAATGTTATTGATTAGATCCTGCCATATCTTAAAAAAGTTCTACACAGATCCTCTAAGTGAGAATTTGATTTTTTTCCAGTTTCAAATAGTATATAACATCAGTTACCCACTGACTTAGAATAGGAGAGTTAGGATTCTTCCAGTTGAGCAAGATATGTCTACGTTCCAATAGTATAGTAAAGGCAATTACAGTTTGTTTGTCCTTCTCCACTTTAAGCCCACCTGGGAGTCCACCAAACACAGCTGTTAATGGGTTAGGAGGGATGGTGACTCCAAGGCTGTCTGATAAGCATTAAAAGATTTTGGTCCAGAATGATGTTATGCAGTTCTGTTTCTGTATTTAGTAATTTAGACAACCATTCCTTTATGTTGTAATAAGAAGGGAGAAGAGACATGGCAAGGTTTGGGGCAGCCACCCATATAATTCAGTATCCTGGCTGCAAAAGTAAGTGCTTTTCGTTTTAGTCAAGTTTACAAGACCGAGTCCAAAACAGAACTCCATTCCAGTGAAAAGGGGTGAGGCTTTATAGGAATTCTGTGGAAAGTGATATCGTCCTCGGGGCCGGGACGGGAAGTGGGGTGTCCCGAGTTGAGGCGGTGGCTCCTGGTGGGATTTCCCGGGAAAGGTCTGCAGGGAACTTAGAAAGAGCGTTAGTGTACCCCGCCACCCCCTGGGCAGATGTATTACCATTCATCTCCAAGCCCTTCAGCTGCCTCCTATTCACACTTGTGTGACAGTGTAAATAAAGTAAATCAAAAAAGAGTTAGGGATCCACCCCATATATTGTGCAGATGATATGTAGTCTTATTGACTTAAATCAAGGTCCAAGAGCTGGGATTGACTGAAGGAAAAAAAAAAACTAGCTTTTACAGCAAAGGAAGAGGAAGGGCGTGTTTTGTAGGAAGGAAGTGGCATGAGGTCATCTGTGAGAGGGGTCTGGCTGCAGCCACTGTGGAGCTCCACAGTAGGCAGAAACACTTGACCTCCACAGCAGGTCGGAAAAACAAAGTGACGGAAACCGCGCACGTGGATCGTAAAGGTTGGGACAGAGTTATTCATATACAAATGTGACGTCAGTATATGGGTGAATAAAACCATTGACATGAGACGAGTCTGCACACAAACAGCAGTGTGTTATGTTGATTAAACTTGTAAGAAAGAATATCACTGCCCTCTGTCCACATGCTGTTCATCATAAACTGAACTATTTCATGCTCAGTTAGTGGAGAATATTTTATGTTACAGCTGTTAAATTCAGTTCAGTTTTATTATATTAATAGGTAAGTTGGTTTCTCAGGGTGTTTTACAAAGATGCCTTGAAATAACATTAAAAACATCACTAAGAACAAATGTATTACAAATATGAACTATAGCAGCAAGCAACTTACTGTAAAAAAAAATTGATCAAATAGATTGGTTCAAGTGATAATAGCTCATTTCCTTAATTTAAGTCTGTGGATATAAAGTTAAACTTCTTTGTAAGATTAATAGCCATTGGAATAAATGAGTATTTGAACCAGTGGCTTTATGCTCTTCATTTCTTTGGCATCTGACCTGATTGCACAACTCAGAACGAATTAAAGAATTTTAACAAGTGGACAGTAACAGCACTAAGGACAGGGACAGTCAGCGACACAATGTTCTTTTCTTTTTTCGAAAAAGGATCATATATTTCTATAAAAACTGGTTGGATACGTTAGGTTTTATAAACCTGATGCCTTAAGGCAAATGGCAATTTTATTAATAATAACTGATGTCTAAAGATAATTTTAAACAAACACAATTTGCTCATAAGAGGGAAATTGCAACAATAGATCAAAACGGAAAGGAAACTTTATATGATTTACGTGAGTGGGAAAATAAAAACACTACATACTTTATATTATATATATATATATATTATATATATATATACTGTATATATATATATAGTACAGTACCTGCCAAATAATACAAAGAGTACACCGCATGTCTTTCGCCCTAATTGGGGCTTTTCAGGTGTGCACACCTAAGCTTCCTGTTACGGCGGTTAAACATTGGACATCAACGTTACGCCACAAAGTCTGCTTCGTTTATTTTGCAGGATTAATATTTTCATTATGGTCAACTAATGTGGAACTAAAATGAATAATATACTGTAATGTCAAATTGTATTGCATGCACAGTTCCGATCGGGCCGTGCCGTAAAGTGGATATTTTTGTTTTTAATGTTTTTTTCATTAAGCGCATGCGGTGTGTGTCACTACCTGATTCCCGTTGCGGGCCCGATCTGCGTGCGCGTGCGTATTGAAAGGTTACGTCATCACACACTTTACGGTGCTGCCCAATCTGTTTAACGCATGCGTGAATGCTTGAAGGCGGTCTCCGCCGACTGTGGAGGTCACGTGTTTCCGCTTATTGTGGAGCTCCACAGTGGCTGCAGCCAGGTGCTCTTGTCATCTGTGGGTGCCGGTAGTGATGTCACCAGCAGGGACCAGAAGTGAGGTCAGGAACAGGTGGAAGTGGTCGCTTTAGTGGTCTTTTCCTTGGAAGTTCTGTAGGAGGGGCAGCGCCATCCCCTTGTGCCCCAATTTGAACTCTGTGTGTGACATCTGTTTGAAATAAATTGGCACATAGAGTTCTCAGGTGCTACGGTTAAATTACTTGAGAGTTTTATATACAGTGTGACACCTACTGTCTCAGACTCAGTGCTGTGGCATTCATAGCTTTCTACTTTGTTCTTTTGCTCTTTTGTATTTTCCTTCCTTTGAAATTAGAAGCTGCTGGAAACCTACAAAACTGAATCTCAAATTGGTTAACTGGCAGAAAACAAAGAGTGCAGATAAGAGAAGAATGCACCTCATGGAGTGAGGTCATCAGTGGAAATCCCTGGGAGTCTGTCCTTTTTCTGATTTACATTAAACACATAGATTTCAGTATAGTTGTTGAACTTGTGAAATTATTAGAATATACTAAAATTGGAAGAATAACAGACACTGAGGAGGTAGCAAAACAATTCAAGAAGACTTGAGCAAGTTTCAGAACTGGATAAATACTTAGTGCAGTATAACATACTGTAGAAAAGTGCAAAGTGCTACACATAGGCAATGGGAAGGCCAATTATAAATACAACATGGGAGACACTGTCCTAAAGAAACCAACCTCTGATAAGGATTTAAAAGTTATCTAAGCAATGTGCAGAAGCAATTAAAAAGACAAATAAAAGGTTATACTGTTGAATGTAAATTAAGGGACATTAAGTTCAGACTATATAATGCACTAGTGAGACTTCATCTGGTGTACTGTGTGCAGTTCTGGTCACCACAGTTCAATAAATAAATAGTTGCACTTGAAGCCATGCAGAAGATAGCATCCAAGTGATTCTTAGGACTTAAGGACATGGCAGAATTAAACCTGTTTTGTCTTCAGCAGAGGAGACTCTCTCAGATCTTCAAAATCCTCAAAGGCATTGATAAAGTAGATTTAGTTGAATTCTTTCAACTTAAAGATGAATCACATACTCAAGGACAGTGGTGGCAATTAAGGGGAGGTGCATTTAGGACCTGAAAAAACTTCTTTAGTCTTAGAGTTATTTGAATCTGGATATGTGTAGTTGTAGAAGAAACCTTGGCAAACCTTTCAGAAGTATCCGGATGAGATATTTGGACAGCTTAGCTATTAGCTAAATAAGTGGGCTTGATGGACTTAATGGTCTCCTCTTGTCTGGGAAATTTCTAAATCTGCATTCTTCTGACCATCTAGTTTTTTCAGTTTTCTTGTTTTAACTTTTTCTTTTCATGTGTAAGATTTTTAAATGTTGACTTTTGACAGACTTTTTGGCTTGCTGCTTATTGTATTATTTAGTGCTCTTTATTTTTCTGCTTCCTTTGTTTTTGAATTTTGTAGTTTTTATTATGAAAGTAGTATTTTGAATTATTTAGGTTTGTTTTTATTTTTTTAAGATTTTTTTTAAGGTTTTGGTCTTGCTCATTTTGGGGTTAATTATAACGCCAGGAATTTCAGAATTATATCAGTCACAAAATTAATTTACACTTATCCATTTCCAAAAGATTCTTACTTTTTAATACTTACTCATTTACCGGTATTTTGCCTTCAAATGTGAAGTGCATGAGTGGTTTCCTCCAATAAAACATGAATACAGGGACCTCTTACAGCTTACAAATTTGATTTTATGTTGCAATGATTCTAGATTCATAGCGACGTTGGCAACTCATGAAACAATCCCACTGATGTTAGTAGTGTACAGTGTGTGAACAGAAACTGTAAACAGAGAATTAAAAGAAAATCAGAAACAGTAATGTGAAAAACATGTCCTGACAAATTAAAAAAATATCCAGTGGTTCTTGACATATTGTGACACAAAAACTTGTGTATTCACTTTTAGATCTTCACTGAATAGAGATGGCCCAGATCAGACCTGATTGTTCAAATGTCTGACCCTAATTATCCCTTTCTTTGGTCTGAGGTAGGCTGCTTTGCAATTGTTTTTTCACAACTGAAAACCTAAATGTGATTATCTTGTACAACAACAATAAAACAAACACCATACCTTGGCATTTTATTTTACTCACAAGGATTCCTCTATACACAATTACATCCTAACAAAATAACTGATCAAATTCACAGTGAGTGTAAGTAGCTGCAGAAGGGAAAGTTGGCACTGCCACACCCTGATCATTTCAGAGTCAGCATGCCTAGTGTGTGGAGCTTGCATGATCTCAGTGTGTTGGCATGAGATGCCACTTTCTTTCAGTCACTCCAAAAGTGTGCTGTCAAGTTAATTGGTAACTTTAAATTACCCTGGTAAGTGTCTGTGGGAAGCCAGTTCATTACAGTTCAATTAGCATGTTAATTGAATTATTAGGGATGTGCTTTAGTTATAACCAATGAAAGATTTTAAATAACCTTCGTTTGAACACTTGGGTCAAATTCCTTCCAGACTCCAAAGTGAAGGCACCGTTTAGAATTAATAGGTTCCTTGAAAGGTAATAAATAGGCATTTAGACTATTCTAGCACATGTCCAAATGCTCATTGCTTTTCAGGTCATTCAAATGCAAAACAAACACCTGCAAGGCAAATAAGTTCCATAGACCTATGAGACAATTTAAGCAAACACAATAGGTTGCAGGTAACACCCCCATATTTTCAATTCTATTGACTTTAAACATAGATAAACCAAAAATAAAATAATGATGTACAAAATGAATCTAATGTACTGATATGATTTTCCAGGTTACAAGTCAGAGAAGTTAATTGTTAAGGATTGGGGTCTTTGTCACATATTACCAAAACAAGGGAAAGGTAAACAGGAAACATTTAGGCAATATTCTCCACTTTAGACATTATAAAACATTCCAGTGTCCCACCCAAGGTTGATTCCTCCCTTGTACCAAAACTATAAGGATCAATCAAATAGGTGTGAAATGAATGGACGATGAAAAAAAGTAAAAATATTGCTTGGAAATTAATGTTACATTATTGCATGTTCAATTTCAATGTTGTGCTTAGTTATTTAATAAGAAGAATGTGAAGGACAATTCAAAGTTAGAAGGTGCTTGATTATTCAATTACGTTTAGTGAATATTCATTGTTTCCAGATAGAGATGCTTTACTTTATGTGATATTATTCTTTTTAATTATCCAGTAAACATATATGACTCTGTGTGTGTGTGTGATTGTGTGTGTGTATATGCAGTTAAATATTTATGTTGTGGCCGTTAAGGAGTACTTGTTAAGTAATTCCCATCCAAATCCATGATAACACTAAGAAAGCATAGAAAGAGTAATGGAAACACAGCATAGTAGTAAAATAAAGAAAACTCAAGCTTCTCTGGACCTGCACAATGCCAGCGCCCTAAATAAGTTATGGCATTGCCAGTCCACATTCCCACAACAATAGAAACAACAGTACTCTTTACTACCTAGCTTTCCTCGCTCAGGAGCCACACTGATTACACTTCCTCGACTCCTGATTCTAAGTTCCAAAAGTAGCGGAGATCAGAAGGAGTTTTTATGAACGCTCCATTTCTGCCCCATAGAACCCTGGAGATCCTGGTACCTGCTGCACTCAAGAATTTGAATCCTGCGGAAGCCTGAAGAACATAAGTGGCAGGGAGTAATGCATCTGGTGAGGCTCCATACTGCAAACCACTGGTCAGTGCAAACAATATCCTCTTATGTAAAGCCCCCTTTGCCTTCCATTATAATATCAATACCTAAATAATTACATCACAAGATCCTTCCCTGCATAGATAGACATGTTAGATTTGTGTTCCTTGTCAAGAACAGTTTATAGTAAATTTTATGATGGCAAAACATCCTTAATGATACAATATATAACGTGCACAGAACATAGTTATGGTGCCATCTCTTTACATTGCCAAGACTTTAAAAACAGCTCCAATGACTGTTTATTTTACTTTCTTTCCAAACAGTTGGGTTCAGATACACTCAGAGTCAGTGCTAGAATATTTGCTGCCCAAGGTGAAGTTGTAAATGGTGCACTGCTTTGAATGGAATCATAACTACCAAACCTGTACATAGAAATCTCGAGACAGCAAAGTATTGGGAGTTTGGATACAAAACAGCAAATATGTAATTTGAAAATGTTGAGAGTGGGCAGTTGATTACTTATAGTAACATCTGTCTCAAAGAAATATGCTCTTGAGTGTTATTCTTTCAGAAAACAAGTAGGAACTGGGCTGTATTAGCAGGCCCTATTCATTGAATGTAATGGTTTTCTAAAGAAAAGGAAGAACATTTTTTTACACCATCGCATAATCACTTAAACTAAGTTTATGACTTCTGTAGGCCTATACTTAAACCTCCAGTTTACAGTGATGGTGAAGGTCTAGTTATAAGCTTACTAAGGCAGCTCCATAACATATACATGTCAATTAAATTAATAATATAAATTGACAAACTTAACATATCCACAAAATTTAATGAAACAGAGGTATAATGATTATCTTTGAATAGAAATCTTTACCCACGACTCCTATTAACTGCATCCTCGTGTATGTAAATAATGCAATGTAACTAGCCAATCAATGCAAGCCCTCAGACAGTTTTTACCATCAAGAGATGGACTATAAAGCACTGCTTTAGTGTGACAAGAACAAATATCATAGACGGTAGTGAACTACAGAGGACACTATTTTACAAAAATGTTAATGAAAACCTATTTGGGAGATGATTAGAATTAGAATTAAATCAGCCTTTAACGGTGTGCTCAAGAACTGCAGTCCAGTTGCTGTTTTGATCAATGAATTTTATTTTCACATGTGTCTTCTATGTTACAATTTAAGAATTATTAAATCACCATTATCCATGTTGTTGCTGGTTTTTTTATTGTTGGACTGTGAAGGTCATCAAACATTCAGACCAAACAACACTAGTATGTGAAGATAATATCAAACAATGTTATCGGACAGTCATGTTAAGTCGGAGTGGTCTTAGGTCGATATTGTTTAAAAAAAGTGCCCCACACCCCATCCTATGAGACTGCCTAGTGAGGACTATGACAATGAAACATCTAATACATATCTGACTAGACATTAAGAGTTCTAAATGATGTGTGACAAAATAAAGGAAACCTCATAGCTTACAAAATTCTGGTCACTCTTCTTCCCTGCCAGCAAGATAACCCCAAATGTTTAGAGTTCTTGGGGAGTAGTGGTCAGTGTTGATTCGAAATGGTAATGGAACCTCTCACCACTGACATTACTGGCATAAGAATGAAGGACTTGGTGCTCATGCCTTTTCTATGGAAACCTATCCAGTGCAGTTACCATCAGGATCCCAGTACACTCTTAAAGACTAAGGTGCCAAAATGGTTCTTCAGAGTGATGCCACAGAGGACCCATTTTTGGCTCCCAGAAGGACCATACATTTAATATGTTCCAGAGAAAACATTTAATTTAGATTTATAACAGGCTTCATAAATAGCCATGAATAAATAACAATTTTGTGAAACACCAATGGATGCCAGATTTTAAAAGCACTCTTACTGCAAACAATTATGCATGCTATGTTCAGGTTTTCTTGACCTGTCAGTATCCTATTAGATGGCCTACTATACCTTAAGAATTCATGCTTTATCCAAATGCTAGGCACCTTTTCAAAATCTAAAGAACCCTTCCCATAATGAAATAGTCTTTGCCATGCATTAATAGTTTTTGCCATTCATTAATGAACCATTATTTTTAAGAGTGTAGGCCAAGAGTCACTTTCAGTCTTAAAACTAATGCCAAACAATGAGTGAGTCAGTATATGCTACTATATTCTTAAATGTTCAGATATGACTCGTGGTATTAGTTTTAATTGATTCATTTTTATATTTTATTTATTTTTCATTTGGTTTTGAACTTAAGACATTAGTCTGATTTCTTCTGGACTTTTATTCAAAATGGTTCATTATGTTAAACTTATCTTGGGTTCCACCATATTGGCTCACATTCATTCATCTGCATTGGTAAGCTTTCATTAAAGCATGTGTGAAATCACAACATAGCAGACTTAACTAATATCTAAAGATTCTTTTTTTTCCAGAAATGGCAATTCAAATTACCTACTTGAAATGTTTTTTTAATATATATTTTTAGTCAGAACAAGTAAACCATAATGCTGAAAGGATTACTTAGATTTGCCCCATCGACAAAGAGTTTAATTAATGTGTGCCATCTGTCTTGAACACCTGGAGATGCCTAAACAATGAAGAGAATGTTTAACTACAGTTGTGATTTGAAAGGTACTTTTCTGATAAATGATATAAGACCTTATAAAAAAATATAAAAATGAGATTAGGTAATACTAAGTAACAAAGAATAAAGTAAGATCTGATGGCCAGGAAGACACAAAAAAAAAAAAAAAAACTTCAGAGGGTTGGAAAAAAAAAACCAATATCTGCAGGGGTTCCAAGGCCATGTGACCACCCAGCCCCCACTAGGCATTCTACCTAACATACAGTGCATCCAGAAAGTATTCACAGCGCATCACTTTTTCCACATTTTGTTATGTTACAGCCTTATTCCAAAATGGATTAAATTCATTTTTTTCCTCAGAATTCTACACACAACACTCCATAATGACAACATGAAAAAAGTTTACTTGAGATTTTTGCAAATTTATTAAAAATAAAAAAATTGAGAAAGCACATGTACATAAGTGTTCACAGCCTTTGCCATGAAGCTCAAAATTGAGCTCAGGTGCATCCTGTTTCCCCGATCATCCTTAAGATGTTTCTGCAGCTTAATTGGAGTCCACCTGTGGTAAATTCAGTTGATTGGACATGATTTGGAAAGGCACACACCTGTCTATATAAGGTCCCACAGTTGACAGTTCATGTCAGAGCACAAACCAAGCATGAAGTTAAAGGAATTGTCTGTAGACCTCCGAGACAGGATTGTCTCGAGGCACAAATCTGGGGAAGGTTACAGAAAATTTCTGCTGCTTTGAAGGTCCCAATGAGCACAGTGGCCTCCATCATCCATAAGTGGAAGAAGTTCGAAACCACCAGGACACTTCCTAGAGCTGGCCAGCCATCTAAACTGAGCGATCGGGGGAGAAGGGCCTTAGTCAGGGAGGTGACCAAGAACCCGATGGTCACTCTGTCAGAGCGACAGAGGTCCTCTGTGGAGAGAGGAGAACCTTCCAGAAGGACAACCATCTCTGCAGCAATCCACCAATCAGGCCTGTATGGTATAGTGGCCAGACGGAAGCCACTCCTTAGTAAAAGGCACATGGCAGCCCACCTGGAGTTTGGCACCTGAAGGACTCTCAGACCATGAGAAACAAAATTCTCTGGTCTGATGAGACAAAGATTGAACTCTTTGGTGTGAATGCCAGGCGTCATGTTTGGAGGAAACTAGGCACCGCTCATCACCAGGCCAATACCATCCCTACAGTGAAGCATGGTGGTGGCAGCATCATGCTATGGGGATGTTTTTCAGCAGCAGGAACTGGAAGACTAGTCAGGATAAAGGGAAAGATGACTGCAGCAATGTACAGAGACATCCTGGATGAAAACCTGCACCAGAGCGCTCTTGACCTCAGACTGGGGTGACGGTTCGTCTTTCAGCAGGACAACGACCCTAAGCACACAGCCAAGATATCAAAGGAGTGGCTTCAGGACAACTTTGTGAATGTCCTTGAGGGGCCCAGCCAGAGCCCAGACTTGAATCCGATTAAACATCTCTAGAGAGATCTTAAAACGGCTGTGCACCGACGCTTCCCATCCAACCTGATGGAGCTTGAGAGGTGCTGCAAAGAGGAATGAGCGAAACTGGCCAAAGATAGGTGTGCCAAGCTTGTGGCATCATATTCAAAAAGACTTGAGGCTGTAATTGCTGCCAAATGTGCATCGACAAAGTATTGAGCAAAGGCTCTGAATACTTATATACATGTGATTTCTCAGTTTTTTATATTTTTAATAAATTTGCAAAAACCTCAAGTAAACTTTTTCACGTTGTCATTATGGGATGTTGTGTATAGAATTCTGAGGAAAAAAAATAATATAACTCATTTTGGAATAAGGCTGTAACATAACAAAATGTGAAAAAAGTGATGCGCTGTGAATACTTTCCGGATGCACTGTAAATGATCTCACTCAGGCCTCATGGTTTTCAGGCTTCACGTGGAAGAATTAGATGATGATGGTCATGTGGAACTCATGCCTTTAATCCACCAATGTAGGGACATCATGGTGCTTTGATCAGGTGGAGGTGGCACAGATTGCCACCACAGAAAAATGGAAATTGAACAGCAGAGAAAGTAGGGGTTAGTACAGATTGTGAAGCCATGAAAAAAACAATAATTAAATGCATATACAGAATCTCAGTTTTACACTAAAATTAAGCTATAAGAAAGCCATGTTAAAATAATGGTTTTTTAGCAGTTTTTTTAAGTGCTTCAACGCATTAGCCGGGCTAATTTCTATCAGTAAGGTATACCAGAACAACAACAACATGCATGTTGTCTTGCCTTTTTTGACAAATGAGGTCACTTTAAAACTCTTTATTGATGAGCAGGTGGAATGGTGGCTCTGAGGCTAGGGATCTGCACTGGCAATTGGAAGGTTGCTGGTTCGAATCCTGTAAATGCCAAAAGGGACTCTGTTCTGATAGGCCCTTAACCTGCAATTGCTGAGCACTTTGAGTAGTGAGAAAAGCGCTATATAAATGCAAAGAATTATTATATCAAACAGTTTTTAGATAAAAATCCTGTGCATGAAGATATACCACAGACACTCATTCAACATAAAAGTTCATCTTTCATCCTTGATAAACACAACATACTCCTTCTCATGGCTGAAATATTCCTTTTAAACAAATGTTGGCTTGAAACTTCTAAAAAAATGATTGCATGCATTCAAAATGTAGTCATATTTTGTGTTTTCTACATGCCATTATTGGAAAAAATAACCAAAGATCAGTCCATGACTTGTAATAAGGTTGTTTGATCTAAATGTGATAAATCCATAAGATTATACCATTGAAGTCTGCCTTTTATCTCCAGTTTTTAACACCAGGGATGGTTGTTGTCTCTCCATAACCCTTGTTGCATGTGTATAAATTGGGAGCATCCATGTGACAGCATGTGCTAACAGCCTCTTCTCTTTCAGCCCGGACAACAAAGCCTGCTGATGTCATTTTTGGTTTGATTTCAGAGGTTGCGGACAATTTAACGAACAGAAGTTTCAGAACTCGGCAGATTCAAAAGACCATGGAGCTCCAAAAAATCAACAGAAATCAGCCTGGAGAGAGACAGGTAAGCATCAAACATGGGACTTCTGCATTTTATTTTTGTTTCTTGGACATTTTATTTTGCATATACATTGAACCCTCAACATTCAAATATTTAAGTTTTGTGACTTCATGCATTTGCCTGATTATATTTGTAACCTCATTTTTGCTTACGCATTGGTAACTGTGCACATTCACGGGCTTCATGGCTATGTGAGTTACAGAAAAAAATGAAAGGTGAGATGCATGCAAGTTTGGGGAGTGGCTAGTATGCTACTCAGTGGTTCACCTGTCTTGTTCACCCTGACATTGTAAACAGCATTTGTGGCATAGTTTCATTTTTTTGCCTGAAAAATCAAGTTTTGGGTTGCAATTATACCCCAAAGCATTTATGCAGCTTAGTGCAAAAATAAAGGTGTTACACAAACTTGGTGCAGGAATTTCAGCAGCCGCTGTGGCCACGACCAGTTAAGTAGAGACATTGAGGCTGTCGATCCCATCATTGATTGCAACCTCAAGGTTAAATGACAGCTTACCTCTGCTATGCTTCCACACTCAAAGACCCTTAAGAATTTCAAGAAGCACCCAAAGCAGATGCTGCTGATCGATTATTTCAAGCTCCTGCAACCTTCACGATCTCCAACACCATCAGCCAGCTGTGAAGGACAGAGCAACCATTTTTTTGAGATGTTAGCACAAAATGTTCAGAGAATTCTAAGCAATGGCTTGTGAGAAAAAATGTTTTGTATGTTATCAGTTTTAATTTGTGTACTGTGCTTTTATGGATTATTTCAAGGTTACTTGTGTGCATTTTGTGAAAAGTGCATTTTAGCAGTGTGGTCAGCGAACTTTTGCACATGGCAGGACTCCGAGTTGAATTGGAAGTCCGATGTATATAGGCTGAACAGGACCAGAGAAAGCACGGTCCCCTGCGGCGCTCCTGTGCTGCTGACCACAATGTCAGACCTGCAGTTCCCGAGACGCACATACTGAGGTCTGTCTGTAAGATAGTCCACGATCCATGCCACCAGGTGTGAGTCTACTCCCATCTCTGTCAGCTTGTCCCTAAGGAGCAGAGGTTGGATGGTGTTGAAGGCGCTAGAGAAGTCCAGAAACATAATTCATACAGCACCACTTCCTCTGTCTAAGTGGGAGAGGGATCGGTGTAGCATATAGATGATGGCATCCTCCACTCCCACCTTCACCTGGTATGTGAACTGCAGAAGGTCGAGGGCGCAGCGGACCTGTGGCCTCAGGTGGTGAAGCAGCAGCCACTCTATGGTCTTCATCACATGTGACATAAGAGCGACAGGCTGGAAGTCATTCAGCTCACCAGGACGTGATACCTTTGGAACTGGGGTGATGCAAGATGTTTTCCAAAGCCTCATGACTCTCCCCTGTTCCAGGCCCAGGTTGAAGATGGTCTGTAGAGGATTCCCCAGCTCCAACACACAGGCCTTCAACAGTCGTGGCGATACTCCATCTGGAC
The DNA here is from genome assembly GCA_026402145.1 of Polypterus bichir lapradei. Taxonomy (NCBI): domain Eukaryota; kingdom Metazoa; phylum Chordata; class Cladistia; order Polypteriformes; family Polypteridae; genus Polypterus; species Polypterus bichir. The sequence continues at coordinate 68,056,183 of JANRMT010028174.1, forward strand.
CCACTGCTTTGCTGGCATGAAGTCTCCTCAGCTCTCTGCTTACTTGGGCTGCTGTAATTGTGGGTGGGGGGAAATTCTTCTATGCTGGTATCAGCAGAAGGATGGGTGGAGGGTGCAGTACTCTGAGGTGAGAGTGGGTTAGGGTAGTCAAATCTGTTAAAGAAGTTGTTCATCAGGTTTGCTTTCTCCACTTCTCTCTCAATGGTGGCACCCCACTTCGAGCTGCAGCCAATGATGATCTTCATCCCATCCCACACTTCCTTCATGCTGTTATTCTGCAACTTCTGCTCCAGCTTTCTCCTGTACTGCTCCTTCGCCTCCCTGAGCTGGACTCTGAGTTCCTTCTGCATGCGAACTAAACAAACAAACTATACAAACTGAATTTAATACTTTGTAAACTATACAAACTAAAAAAGGATCCCTCTTGTTTTATTATTACATCATGCAATGGAAAAATTAACTGCAGAAAAATAAAGGATATAAAAGGAGGAAGGAAGAATACTGTTCAAAACTGTAAAGCATGAGTCTGGCGGGTTAGTAATCATAGTTTGTGAAATGTTTGAGTCTTCAGTTTAGTATATATTATAGTTTAGTATGTGCTAACTAAACGCTGGACATGTATAATCCAATTTAATTAAAAGGATCAGTTAAATCAATAAATGCTGCAGTGAAAGTGTATTGTTCTTCATTTGATAAAAGTAACAAATTAAATTAGGTATTACCTAAAACACTTCTATTAGTTACATACTCTTATGTAACAAGACTTTAACAAAAGCTTAATTTAGGCTTAATAACACAATACATCAATAAAGTGGTTATTTATCACTGTGCAATGTGGCATACTAAAATAACTTCACTTCGCAATGGCCAAGATGGTTTATGTAGGGCATGAAATGACTCGGAATATTGCATACTTCAGTGAATCCTTAATTAATGCTTAATAAGGCCAAATGAAGCTTTCATATTTACAAGGAATTTTACCTGCATAATTCCAGCTCTTGATATGCCTCACTGCATGGTGAATAACCACTTTGCAGATGCTTTGTAAAGCTTATTAAGACCATAAGAAGCCTTTATTAAGGTCTTATTAATAACTATATTTGGTACCAGATGCATTATATGCAATGCCTTAACTTAAGTGTTACCATTTTTTCCTATAGCCTGATTTTCCATTGGCTTGAGTGAAATCTCCCAGGCAGAGAAGTTGTTTTCCATCCAGTTCTCTCCATCTGCCACACCTCCCAGCTTCGTATCAGTTATATTCTAATAGGACTGTACATTTGTTACCATTCTGAGTAACTACTGACACAAAGATGGGGTCACATGTGTAGAAATCAGATAGACTTTGCCAAACCATTGGCAATAGAAAGTAGGATTCTGGAATGAAGTGTTTACCTCCAACTTCTGAACTGTAAAGGAAGCCATGAACAGTAATCTGTTGTGGACCACCAGGCTGACACTCCACCTGAATCCGACACAGACAGGCGTGGGACGCAAATTCAAGGCACGCACAATTTTTATTTTTTACCTCATGGGAAACGCCTTCCCCCATTTCCCACAGGTTCAGCACAGTTCCCAGCACAATCCACAATACTCTTCCTTCTCTTTCTCTCTCCTCCACTCCTCTGGTCAAGCTTTGTTCTCCTCCTCCCGACTCTGGCTCCTTGAGTAGTGGCTGCTGGCTCCTTTTATACTGCACCTGAAAGTGCTCCAGGTGCTTGATGACCTAGTTTCCAGCAGCACTTCCAGGTGTGGTAGAAGAACTGCCCAAAAGGGATCAGCAGATCCTGCTGCAGCATCTCCTGGCGGCGCTCACGGATTCCAACGTGGCTGCACCAAACTCCAACTCCCATGAAGCCCTGCGGAAGTCTGAGACACCGCTGCAAACTGGGGGGCTGCCATCTAGTGTCTCAGAGGAGGTAAGTTCTAGCCACGTTTGCTGCCCCGGTCCTTCCAGTGTGGAGGTGTCCCAGCCGCACGCTACACTGTGAAATTCTGATAAAATCTAAAGACAACTGTCATTAAGCAGGACAGATGCTGAGGGAATAATTATTAGAGTGATGGGTCATAAATGAAGAACTGAAAAGAATTTGTAAAAAGGCAGATCCATCCATAATCTAGTTAGTTGTATGCATTGTTTAAGGAATTGTCAAAAATGACACATTTTTCGCTATTGATAGGTAGGCATATAGCTAAAATTTCTTTGACTTTGATACTTTTTTTATCTACAACATGAAAAAACATAATAGCAATTTGCTAATTAGAGAGATTCACTTCATATCTTGTGAGGAAAAACTTGGTTTACTACTGTTATGTGATCAGACAGTCTTAGCAGGTGGATCGTTTAATCTTCAATGAACAAAGGAAATCTAACTGAGCTACAGTGAAGCTGCACGGCTGCCTCGAATTCCTAAGTTAATGTCTCTCACAAGAGTCAGTCTTATGAGTAGGACTTCAGAGCGCCGCAGAGGGCATTTGTTCTTTTGTTTTATTTAAGCACCTTCACTTCAAAAGGGCTGCGAGAGATGAGTTTAATCCATTGGTTAGCCAAGGGCTTTGACTAAATCCATATCTGGGTCAGTGAATAGTGTAACTGAAAGTGAGAAAATACTTGCACATCTCCCCCAAATACTACAATGGAATGAAAAAGCAAATCATTTAAGATGAACAAGAAAACAATTTTAATAACCACGCCTGATGCAGGTTCCCACTTTCCATGTTAATAGCTCCCATAACTTTAAGATAATTTCAAACAGTTTCCCTTTTATTGTGAACAGCTGCAGATACACAGATATTTAAAAATTAGAGAAGAGTTTTCATGTAGTACATGAATTCAATTTCAAATTTAGAATGTCTTTGATGCTGAATAAATTAACAAAACAAATACTTTGTAACTGCTGTGTTGTAAGAAAAACACACTTCATTTGCAGAGTTTATTCACATTAACAAATATTATGGCTTGTCAGCTAGTCAAGTGAAGAAGAGTTTCTCACTTCAAAGCAGATACTTCAAGCCAGTTCCCTCAAATGATGTCAGGGTTAAATAATAATAATTCATTACATTTATATAGTGCTTTTCTCAGTACTCAAAGCACTATCCACACAGGGAGGAACTGAACCCACAATCTTCCACAGTCTCCTTACTGCAAAGCAGCATCACTACCATCGCACCATCTATGAGGACCTGAGCATGAGGTTGAGTGGGGTCCTAGAAACCTGGAGAGGACCAAGAGCTACAGAACAGCTGAGCAAAATGTAAGGGAAAAAGAAAGAGACTGGGAGGTGCAAAAGGGAGAAGAAAAGGCTGCAGCAAGTTGGAGAAATAAAACAGGCCTGTTGTTTTGGTGGTGTCCTCAAGCCAGAACAGCAATATGGTGTAGGGGTGTTTAATAGTATGGGGTTGCCAGAGAGGAACAAAAAAGTGCACTTGCAATCTGTAACCTGCAAAACTGAGTGTGCTGCATCTCTCATTACAGTGATCATCACAATTCATAGAATGTATCTGGAATAGAAATCGGAAAGCTATTGTCCTTAATTTACACTTTTTCAAATAGTTTTTCAAATCAAAATTTTCTTTAAGTTTAAGGAAAATCTAGCATTTTGATTTAAAGATTAATTGTTACACTTTTAGCGTTGATATGTGAAATTGTTTCATGTCCATTCTGCGTGGAAAAAGTGATAAGCTTAAACTACCACTGTACTGACCACAGAAAACCATTTTTCTTTAAAGCTTATCTACTACATATATATAGTATAGGGGGCTCCACTGAGTTCACCTGTGGTAAATTCAATCAATTGCACATGCTTAGAAAAAGTACACACCTGTCTATATGAGGTCCTAGTTGACAATTTGTATCAGAGCAAAAACCAAGCCATGAAGTTGTAGGACATGCCTGCAGTGCATATAGAAAGGTTTGTGTTCAGGCAGAGATCGGAGGAAGGCTGCATTAAATTTCTGCAACATTAAAAAAGAGCAAGGTGGCCTCCATAATTCCTGAATGGAAGATATTTGGAAAAGCCACAACTCTTCCTAGAGCTGTCCATCTAGCTAAACTAAGTAATTCGGGGAGAAGGGTCTCTGTGAGAAAGGTGACCAAGAACCCAATGGTCACTTTGGCTGGAGCAGGGGGAAATGTGTGGAAATTGGGAGAAACTTCCGGAAGGATAACTATCAATGTAACACTCCACCGATCTGGACTTAATGACAAAGGTGAGACCAAATCCCCTTCTCAGTAAAAGACACATGGAGGCCTACTTGGACTTTGCAAAATGTCACCTTAAAGGCTCTCAGACTGTGATAAATAAGACTCTTTAGTCTGATGAAACCAAGACTAGCATCATATCTGGAGAAAACCAGGTACCACTCATTACTTGCACGTTGAAGCCTGGTGTTTGCAGCATCACACAGTAGGGATGTTTTTAGGTAGCAGTGACTGGGAGACTAGAAAGAGTTGAGGGAAAGCAGAATGGAGCAAAGTAAAAGATATCCTTCATGAAAACCTGCTCCAGAGTGCTCTGGACATCAGACTGGGCCCAAGCTTCACCTTCCAATAGGACAATGACTGAAAGCACAAAGCAAAAACCTGAAAATAGTGGTCCACTGTATGTCTCCATCTAGCCTTACAAACTTTAGAGAGTCTGCAACAGAGAATGGCAGTAAATCCCCAAATGCAGGTGGTACAAAGCTTCTTGCGTCATACCCAAAAAGACTCCAGGGCGTAATCACTATCACATATGGCTGAATACTTGTGGCCCGTGATATTTTATTTTTTTATCTATAATAATAAAAGGCAAAGCCCTCACTGACTGACTGACTGACTGACTGACTGACAGACTCATCACTAATTCTCCAACTTCCCATGTAGGTAGAAAGCTGAAATTTGGCAGGCTCATTCCTTACAGCTTACTTACAAAAGTTAAGCAGGTTTCATTTCGAAATTCCACACGTAACAGTCATAACGGTCGATAACGTTCGACAACGTCCGCCATGTTGAACTTTCTTATTTATGGCCCCATCTTCACGAAATTTGGTAGGCGGCTTCCCTGCGCTAACCGAAACCGATGTATGTACTTATTTCGATGGTATGACGCCACTGTCGGCCGCCATATTGAACTTTCCAACGTCACCAATTTTCAAACTTCCCGTGTAGGTAGAAGGCTGAAATTTGGTAGGCCCATTCCTTACAGCTTACTTACAAAAGTTAAGCAGGTTTCATTTCGAAATTCTACGCGTAATGGTCATAACGATCAACAACGTCCGCCATATTGAACCTTCTTATTCATGGCCCCATCTTCACGAAATTTGGTAGGCAGCTTCCCTGCGCTAACCGAAACGAATGTACATACTTATTTCAGTGGTATGACGGCACTGTCAGCCGCCATATTGAACTTTCCAACGTCACTAATTCTCAAACTTCCCGTGTAGGTAGAAGGCTGAAATTTGGCAGGCCCATTCCTTACAGCTTACTTACAAAAGTTAAGCATGTTTCATTTCGAAATTCTACGCATAACGGTCATAACGGTCAACAACGTCCGCCATGTTGAACTTTCTTATTTACGGCCCCATCTTCACGAAATTTGGTAGGTGGCTTCCCTGAGCTAACCAAAACCAATGTACGTACTTATTTCGGTGGTATGACACCACTGTCAGCCGCCATATTGAATTTTCCAACATCACTAATTCTCCAACTTCCCGTATAGGTAGAAGGCTGAAATTTGGCAGGCTCATTCCTTACAGCTTACTTACAAAAGTTAAGTAGGTTTCATTTAGAAATTCTACGCGTATCGGTCATAACGGTCAACAACGTCCGCCATGTTGAACTTTCTTATTTATGGCCCCATCTTCTCGATATTTGGTAGGTGGCTTCCCTGCACTAACCGAAACCAATGTATGTACTTATTTCGGTGGTATGATGCCACTGTCGGCCGCCATATTGAACTTTTCAACAGTCTTTGTTACTTATGGGCCCATCTTCAAGAAATTTGGTACACGGGTTCCCAACGCTAACTGAATCCTACTTACGTACATATATACGTCCATAGCCTGCAGCTTGGTCACCATGTGAGGCGGCGTTGGGTCCCCCATCCCAACGCCTCCCACGTTGTTGGCTGCCTGCCTATATAAGGCCATCCATCGCTCCAGTCTCTACATTCCCTTCCTTGCTTCGCCACGGGATTCACGTCTCCCTGCTGATAACTACAGCCTTTTTGTTTAATCCACGGCTTCTCCGCTGTTTTATTGTTTGTTTATTACAATTATAGTTATTGTATAGGTATTTTACACTTACTTTACATTACTCAGGTACCCATTTCCTTCATCATTCCAACCCCCATTACCATGTCTATCGAGGTAATCACCATCGATTAAAGAACTGTCACTTACCGAGTGGTTTCCATGCCTGGAGATGGCACCTACCTTTTCCATTCTCTGTGTTAAATATTGCACGGCCATATCAGGCTCACTCTTGATATCCGGAAGAACATTGTGTCTTATGTATTGAATGACTGGGACAGGTTCAAGGTGTGGACTGATGACGGTACAGGAGATAATTATACTACACAGGAGCACTATAAGAGTGAAATGCTTAAGCCCTTCACCTATGGTTCTGCATGTGAGTTGATGGCTGCCGCTGAATTGTTCGGTTGGTGCTTTCAAGTGTACCGAAATGGCCAAATATTTTACACCTTTTGACAACCGCCAATGCCTCTTAAACATCTTACATTCACAGGTGACGATATCAGTAGTGGACACTTTGATGTTTATGAATGTTTAAACTCTCAAAAGCTGGATGTGAAGTTATCGATGAAACCGGTTGTAAGCTTACAACGCTTGACAGATGCCGAATGTCACTTCAACACAAGTCCTGCAAATACTGTTGTAATTGAAACAAGCCATGAACCTCAAACTGATTATGACAGCAGCAATCCAAGCTGTGAGATATGAGACAAGATTACTGTTCACATGGCCAACTGTAAGTTGCATGCTCAAGAGTAAGCTCAGCGCACAGCTTGGTCATGTTACAACCGGAGGGCCGAACTGACAACGTGGTATACAAAGAGATCATTAATAAATAATTATTGGCATATTTTCACTCAATTTAAAAAGGTTAAATTTTCTTCTTAATAAAAATTTTAATGCAGTACTTCGCCACTGTGAAGCGCGGGTATTTTGCTAGTTTGTAATAAAACTAAAATGTTCAATAATCCTGTTTTTGTTTTTTCATTCTGGGGTATTAAGTGTTGCTTGATGTGGGCAGAAAATAAATTAAAATAATTTTAGCGCAAGTCTGCACCAGAGCAAAATGTGAAACAACTGAAAGGATCTGAATACTCAGATACTGTATATGGAATTCATAATGTATTCATAATGTATACATTTTCTAATATGGTTTTGCTATCATGAAAACTAAATGTAAAAGATTCTGCCTTATCCGAAGTAATGAGAAGTCACAAAATGGCAAAATGACACCTTTTATTGGCTAACTAAAAAGACTACAATATGCAAGCTTTCGAAGCAAATCAGGCCCCTTCTTCAGGCAAGATGTACTACAGAAACTGGAGTTCCCTGTGTTTATATAAACACCAGGACAGATAACAACATTGGAAAACCTTTAAGTGAAACATCTTAAATGTAAAAAATAGTAGACCTCTCCAGGCTAAGATTCATTAAGCAAGAGAGGAGAACAATGTATGGTCAAGATCTTTGGATAAGATAACTGTCCAACAAAGTCTTTTGAAGTTTATGATGAGTTTTTCAATGCAATGTGGGTCTGTAGACAGGTTGTCTGTGTCTGTCTGAAAGATGCAAACAATCCTCATATCTGGCCATAAAACTCTTGTCTCTATTCAAGCCATGTTATAATGTTTTGCATTTTAACATGAGTTTGACATTCCAATCTTTTCTCTCTTGCTGTGTTCTGAAGTTGCCCATAAGCACTGTGACTTTAAAGTCCCTCTCACAGTGTCCAGTGGGCCGCTACAGGAATATCTGTGTTGTCATGCTTGATGTGGAACCTGTGTAAATTCATTCTCTGGCGGAGTGTTTGTCCAGTTTCTCCCACAGAGAGTGCAGTGTCAGCACATTTCATAAAGAGAATGAGGTAGACCACATTAGATGATCTGCAGGATTTGTCCGAAGTAAGAAAGAGGTCAGCTGAAGAAAATATGGCAGATGGCCTGACTAAAAAGTGATTTTGTATTTTTATACCGCTTATATTTACAAAATCTGGTAATGATGACATTCAATATGTTACTAATAATATAGTAAATTTAATTTTCTTTTGCTTTTTATATCTCATTATATATATATATATATATATATATATATATATACCTGTATATATA
>JANRMT010028174.1:68064924-68155121 GCA_026402145.1 Polypterus bichir lapradei
TCTACATTCCCTTCCTTGCTTCGCCACGGGATTCACGTCTCCCTGCTGATAACTACAGCCTTTTTGTTTAATCCACGGCTTCTCCGCTGTTTTATTGTTTGTTTATTACAATTATAGTTATTGTATAGGTATTTTACACTTACTTTACATTACTCAGGTACCCATTTCCTTCATCATTCCAACCCCCATTACCATGTCTATCGAGGTAATCACCATCGATTAAAGAACTGTCACTTACCGAGTGGTTTCCATGCCTGGAGATGGCACCTACCTTTTCCATTCTCTGTGTTAAATATTGCACGGCCATATCAGGCTCACTCTTGATATCCGGAAGAACATTGTGTCTTATGTATTGAATGACTGGGACAGGTTCAAGGTGTGGACTGATGACGGTACAGGAGATAATTATACTACACAGGAGCACTAGAAGAGTGAAATGCTTAAGCCCTTCACCTATGGTTCTGCATGTGAGTTGATGGCTGCCGCTGAATTGTTCGGTTGGTGCTTTCAAGTGTACCGAAATGGCCAAATATTTTACACCTTTTGACAACCGCCAATGCCTCTTAAACATCTTACATTCACAGGTGACGATATCAGTAGTGGACACTTTGATGTTTATGAATGTTTAAACTCTCAAAAGCTGGATGTGAAGTTATCGATGAAACCGGTTGTAAGCTTACAACGCTTGACAGATGCCGAATGTCACTTCAACACAAGTCCTGCAAATACTGTTGTAATTGAAACAAGCCATGAACCTCAAACTGATTATGACAGCAGCAATCCAAGCTGTGAGATATGAGACAAGATTACTGTTCACATGGCCAACTGTAAGTTGCATGCTCAAGAGTAAGCTCAGCGCACAGCTTGGTCATGTTACAACCGGAGGGCCGAACTGACAACGTGGTATACAAAGAGATCATTAACAAATAATTATTGGCATATTTTCACTCAATTTAAAAAGGTTAAATTTTCTTCTTAATAAAAATTTTAATGCAGTACTTCGCCACTGTGAAGCGCGGGTATTTTGCTAGTTTGTAATAAAACTAAAATGTTCAATAATCCTGTTTTTGTTTTTTCATTCTGGGGTATTAAGTGTTGCTTGATGTGGGCAGAAAATAAATTAAAATAATTTTAGCGCAAGTCTGCACCAGAGCAAAATGTGAAACAACTGAAAGGATCTGAATACTCAGATACTGTATATGGAATTCATAATGTATTCATAATGTATACATTTTCTAATATGGTTTTGCTATCATGAAAACTAAATGTAAAAGATTCTGCCTTATCCGAAGTAATGAGAAGTCACAAAATGGCAAAATGACACCTTTTATTGGCTAACTAAAAAGACTACAATATGCAAGCTTTCGAGGCAACTCAGGCCCCTTCTTCAGGCAAGATGTAATACAGAAACTGGAGTTCCCTGTGTTTATATAAACACCAGGACAGATAACAACATTGGAAAACCTTTAAGTGAAACATCTTAAATGTAAAAAATAGTAGACCTCTCCAGGCTAAGATTCATTAAGCAAGAGAGGAGAACAATGTATGGTCAAGATCTTTGGATAAGATAACTGTCCAACAAAGTCTTTTGAAGTTTATGATGAGTTTTTCAATGCAATGTGGGTCTGTAGACAGGTTGTCTGTGTCTGTCTGAAAGATGCAAACAATCCTCATATCTGGCCATAAAACTCTTGTCTCTATTCAAGCCATGTTATAATGTTTTGCATTTTAACATGAGTTTGACATTCCAATCTTTTCTCTCTTGCTGTGTTCTGAAGTTGCCCATAAGCACTGTGACTTTAAAGTCCCTCTCACAGTGTCCAGTGGGCCGCTACAGGAATATCTGTGTTGTCATGCTTGATGTGGAACCTGTGTAAATTCATTCTCTGGCGGAGTGTTTGTCCAGTTTCTCCCACAGAGAGTGCAGTGTCAGCACATTTCATAAAGAGAATGAGGTAGACCACATTAGATGATCTGCAGGATTTGTCCGAAGTAAGAAAGAGGTCAGCTGAAGAAAATATGGCAGATGGCCTGACTAAAAAGTGATTTTGTATTTTTATACCGCTTATATTTACAAAATCTGGTAATGATGACATTCAATATGTTACTAATAATATAGTAAATTTAATTTTCTTTTGCTTTTTATATCTCATTATATATATATATATATATATATATATATATATACCTGTATATATATGCAGTATAAAAGTATTGATAAAGCTGTAATTGTATCTATATCCTTCAGTATATAACAATATACCACAAAAATGAATATTACATGGAGTGTACCTACTGTACTAAAAATAATTGAAACCTTATCATCAGATATAACTTCTGAACACAATGATAAGCCATTTTTAGAAATGCACTTTGGTTGCTTTGCTCTTCTCCCTTAAATAAGCACTGAAATCTCAGCAATGTTTCGGCCATCAGTGTATTAACAGTACGTTAATTAGACAATTAGAAGTTGCAAGAAGCTTTCAAGCCAGTAATTGGGTTGATCGCCTAAAGCAGTGTGGCAGATGTGATTTCGAAGCTCTGTTCTATTCACATTCCAGTTCACTGACTGGCTAATCTTTTCAGGCAGAAAAGGAAACTAAAAGTGACTATATAGATAAGGAAATGTAACTATGCATCCCTGCTTTTTCTTGATTTGCATTAAGGATCAGTTCCTGCACCTTTGATTGTTTCTGTATCACTTTTGTCAGCTTGTATATGCTTTCTTTCAGTAAAGTTAATTTTATTTTAGTTTAGATTAAGTTCATAGTTTGTCAAGGTCTTGTTTTTTTATTATTCTCTTTTCTCGTGTTCCTTTACAATACTGTAATTTATGTTTATTATTGTAGTCAATTGGTAATTCAACTATTGTTCAGTTTGCAGTTCTATTTGCTGTATATCAACAGAATTTGTGCTCACACTCACGTCTCGTTTATCTAATTAATAAAAAGAATTTGGGATTATGGTAGTACATAATTTATGCAACATAAAATATTTAACAAAAAAAAAATGCAGACACACAACAATTAATAAAAACAACTTAATGGAAATCTGGGTGTAAGGACCCTCCATTGCCATCCCAATGTAATCTCAAGGCTGTGAGATCTTTAACTCAAGGAACCTGAAACTGCCTACCGTCTCAATTGATATGCTGTTAAATAAAACAAAACCCTGTTTTGTCTGCAGGCAGGGTGGCAGAGTGACTCGGAAACTGGACTCTTCTGCCTTTCCCATCTCTGACCCCGTCACTTAACCTGCTTACATGTCAGTTGTAAAAAATGTATGTAAACACTGGCACTTGTGATGTACATTAACACGGTGCTTGCTTTGGAGAGATGCCTTGTAAAATAAAGTTTGTTTTTGTGCATGTGTGCTTGCATTTGAGAAAGGCTCATGCACGTTTTTTTCTACCTTACACAAAATGCTAGCAGGTTAGACTGCAGCCCACCCCCACCCTACCATGACATACAGTACTTTGGATTGAGTGATTTCAGTAATTAGGGGGTGGCATTTTGCTTATTTTTGTCAGGAGCAATTTAATGTGCAGTATTCCTTCATTATTTCTTTATTATTTTCAGGCACACTAAATATGTGTTAAGTTCTGTAAGGGGATAAGACTAAGAGCAATGCCTTACTCTGGTGGAAAAATATGCACAATACAAAAGGTGAAAAAAACTGAAAAAAAAAAAAAAAGAATTATACTGGGAATGTGTGTACCTTTTTCATATGGGGTTAAGCAGGTCAGTTGAGACTACAGTAAACATGGCTCTCTGATACATCTTGCAGCATTTAGACACCTCAGCTACTTCGGCTAGGATCTGCATTTTATACCAAAGCTTCTTCATAGCAAACTTCTCAGCATGTATGTGGATTATGCTACATGTCTCTGGATCTCTGACTGTCTAAGGAAAAGACATCAGACAATAATGTTGGGCGAATATCAGTCAGGGCTCCTGACCTTGAGCACGGGTCCCTTCAGTTCTCTTCTTTTCTCTCTGTACACCTCCAGTGACCCGTCTTCTAAACCACTCTGACTGGCCTGACCACATATGGGGGGGGTGAGGTGCCATATGAGAGGGTGTTGGGTTGGTGCACCCTCAACAATCCTGAACTCCCTGAAAACAGTGGAAATGATTGCAGATTTTAGGAGACACTCCTCTCCTCCTACACCCCTAGATATGAATGGTGTCACTGTCCACAGGGTGGAAAACATTAACATTCTTGGACCAACTATCACTCACAGTCTAAACTGAACAGATGTTTTCATTCAATTAGCTTATAAAGTTTAACCCATCACAATCAGAGCTGGTACAGATTTATAGAGATGTTATTAAAAGCGTCTTCACTTTCTCCATAGCAGTCTACACACTCGAAAAATAAACTGCAGTGTGCTATTTGGATTGCAAAAAAGATTGTGGGCCTGAAACTGGACTCCACTGTGGTCCTGTATATGCTGGGTCAGGAAACGTGCTAGAAATATTAAAGACTACACTCACTTCTTCCAGTTATTCTCATCAAGGAAACATTACCAGTCACTAAAGGTGAGAACTACTGGACCTTGAAACAGTTTCTTTCTAACTGCAGTCACTCTCATTCATTTTGGTCTCCTCCATCCAATCTAAAGTATGTTTATTATATAAGGAAGTACTTGATATGTTACAGGTAGTATTGTAATTCTACTTTCCTATATTGTTCTACATATTTGACTTTTTGTGCAATGTACTTTTCATTACTACTGTATATAAACTAATGGTGTCATGTCATGCATTGTATATTCTGATGTTTAACAGTATTTACGTTGTTATGTGTATGGATGTAACACTAAGAGAACTTCCTAACAACTGTGTTGCCTGACAATAAAGTTCAAGTTCAAGTTATAGACCCCCACTGAAGGTATATCAGTGTAAGGTATAATTCGAGGAGCTTAGTGGACGTCTGGAATGAGCTTCTTGGTGACACCAAGCTGGAAATTCTTTATTGAAGGCTTTGAAATGCATTACAGCTGGCTACAGAGCACTTAACACACTCACTTTAAACAAAAACAAACACACTATTTTTTTACATAATTTAGACGTTCTTAAAGTCGTGTTATGCTTAAAGCCAGAACATTGTTATTTGCAAAGTGACATTTTAAGAACATTCAGTAAGAATTTTAAGCGGAATGTTGGTTATCTGGAAAGGACAAAGAAAGTCCCTGGAACTTATTAAAGGAATCCAGCAAAGTGTCACCTCGGCCTTCTTGAGTATTACACAAGGTCCTAAGGTCGTTTGTTGTTATGTGTGAACATGTGACCAGAGTTAATGCTGACGACTGCAGATAATCAGAACACTGCATGCAGTAATGCGTCACCTGAAAGTTAAACATTTTCCATTTGGATTAATATGTAACACTGCAAAATTCTATGACATTGTGTGCTACAGTAGATCAACAAATTTTAGTCAATAAAAATATACCACTATACTGTAATTTCAGTAACTGTATAAACAAAGCATACTGTAATTTCTGCTAGACATTTATTCAGCATTTTTCTAAAAGTAACACTAAATATATTATAGCAGACATCGTTAAGTGACATTCTTTCCAGGAATGAATACTGTAAAGTGGGAAGAGATTGCAAGGCTGGCTGCTGAATGACGTGACTGGGTAACTGAACTGTCAGCTGACATTGCAAAGCCTGTCTTCAGCTAGAACTGACACTTTCTACAGCTAGCACTCAGTGACTTCACATTAAGAAACGCTGTTGCAATAGACCCTCTCATAAGTTGGGTTAAGTGGCAGTCCAGGATAGCAACCCCTTTATTTTTAAAGGGAAATTTTAGCTTTCAACAGATTTCTAATCATGAAACACCAAGCCTAATCATCACCTCATCTTAAAAGTCAAAATGCGTAGAGGAAAGTGGGCTGCAGTCAACTCTAAAAGCCATATGTAATCTATTTGAGGAAGCTCTTACTGATAACAGCCCTCCAGAATGAAAAGGAAAAAATAATCTGGCACTCGGGTATCATGCAGTGTAAATGACAAAGAGCAAGATTTATTTTTTTTTTCTTTGCAAGGGTTCATTCACAGAACTAGTTGCGCGTAGGAGTGGGAAAGCAGCTAGCAAAATGGCAAGCTTGAAAAGGCACTTTTTCCCTTTCTTTGAAGATCAAATATTACAACAGAACCCAACTCAGTTAAGCAAATTGAGAGCAATGTTTTGAAAATTGTCTAAATAGAAAGAACTCATTGAGTCCCCACCTGACAAAAATAGCAGTTTGAATAAAGAGTTTCATAGTTTACACACGACACCTATCAAAGAATAGTAATCTACATTTATTTATTTGTCTGACGCCTTTATCCAAGGCAACTTTCAACATTTATGATACAATTGGTTACATTTCTTTTGATTTTCCAATTGGAGCACAGGCAGGTCAAGTGACTTGTTCATGGTTGCACACCGTTAGTAGCAGGTTAGGGGTAGGAATTTTTTAGCCATTAGGGTTAGTCACAAGTATTAACCACTACACCACACTGCCTGCGCATAATAAATGTTTAACATTTAACACCTCTTGCACCTTTCCTCAGTATCAGTGTATGTCTGAACCTCCCTTGCCTGGCACTCCCACTCTCAAGACCATTCCCATGAAGCCTACTTCTCAGACTGTCATCTCAAGTTGCCTTGCTCATTTTCTCTCTGCTTTTTTGGTTGATGGACCCACATAACCCACTGTGAAAACATCATTTGTATACTTGCGAGTACTTCGGCCTACCTCCTACACTTTGACTCCTGTTAGTATGCCTCAGACTCTTTTGCCCAGTACTTCCACTGTTGTTTGTGTCACTAAAGCCAAACTGATTAATCAGTCCAAAGCCGAACTGGCCAATCAGATTGCTCAGAGGTACTAGGGACACATACAAAGACAGTACTGTTTTGTTATATATTGTAATAGATAAAATGGCAGAGTAACAAAGTTAAGAAAAGGTCCGGTTTGCATACTTTAGAATTATATTAATCGGTTGTTACTGAATTCTGAAAAAGTTCTGAGCAGATCCTCTTATTGAAAATTACATTTTTTGCAATTTGAGAATTCACAGAACATCCCTTTCCCATTGTGTTATGGAATGTGGATTGGGATTCTTCCAGTTGAGCAAAATAAGTCTTTGTGCATGTAGTGTGGTATAGGATATTACAACTGCTTTTTCCTAAAGTATGCTAGTCCTATCTAGTATAACTTGAAATTATGTAGTTAAGGGGTGTCACTCATGCTCATCGAATGATCTCCTTGTCGTCTCTGTCAAGGTATGTAATAACCCATTGGGACAAGAGGGGGCACTATCGCTAACACTGTTGTCTCCTTCTGTCCCTGCAGCATCGAGAAACCACCCAATGATGGCACCTGACTCCCTCCTGGTACCCCATGCATAAGAACCCTGGCTTCCTGGAAGGATGTGTATTTTTGGCAAGAGTGACCAAAGCAAGTTAACCCTAATCCATGGCTAGAAGACAAGCTTTACTTTCGTACATTGAAGCCCAGACACAAGGGCTAAAACTCCTAAAGAGGATTTTCCTTTGTTTATTTAACCTGGTTGGTGCCCCAGATTTTTTTCCAGTAGCCTGTCATTACTGCACTCGGCCACAGGTGTTAGGAATAATTTTTAATCCAAGGCTGGTTGAGAGATGTAAAGTGTAAAGTGACTTACATGTAGGGCCTTCCCAGAATATGGTTTGCTGCAGCCATTTGTTGACAGTGCTTAAAGGTTGGTACATAAGGTTGTGCTTACATAACCACAGAAATTATCACTGGCACCAGGAAGCGTGTACAAAATTCTTCTCAAGTAGTCAGACAGTTTGGGTGAACACAGAAAATGGCAGTTAAACTGACAGAGAGAAGAAGGGAGGGACAGGGAATGAGAGGTGAAAGGGAAATTAGGGAAATGTTAATGAAAGTCATTTCAGTGTTGGCAGCAGAGCAGTTTAAATATAAATGAAAGAGAAACAGCTCCCTATGAGGGAAAACAGTTCAAAACAAGTTGAGTTTCTACCACAGTTTCATGGTGTACATACAGTATTCATGAAGCACAGAGGCTAGCTCTAAAGAATAACATCTTTTGTCATCACATAGATTGCCAAATGAGAAAATAAATCAATGGACTCAAAGGTATGTGGGATAGGAAATTTCACAAATGCAACTTTATTAATCAAAAATCACCTGCCAAGTTGTATGTCTCATTATGTGTGTTCTGTATTCCTCGAAGATTTCTACGGCTGATTACTAAGGAAGAACAAAATCACATCAAGGACACTCCCAGCTAAGTGAGACTGACCAACTTCTTTTTCAAGGCTCCTCATCAGGTGTTTTGTCTGATCTCTGTTCATGCAGTAAACCACAATGGAGTAATGACATCCAGATTATTTTTTCTCTATGGCTCTATACAGAGGAGAATAACGTGGCTGCTCTGAGGTAAGACTTTCAAAGGGAAGTGTCAGGATGCACTTCAATTAAAATAGGCATTGGTGTTCTTGGCAGGAAATGCTTCTTTGTATGTTCAGGATTCTTGCAGTACATAATTAAGAGGTGTAACTTTGTAATGTCCGACCCCTTACCCAGACCGGCCACTATACTACCAAGACTATTCCTTGGATAACCTGAGGCTTCTTGATCTAGTAATAAGCCATACACCTTACAAGTAACCAGC
The DNA here is from genome assembly GCA_026402145.1 of Polypterus bichir lapradei. NCBI lineage: Eukaryota > Metazoa > Chordata > Cladistia > Polypteriformes > Polypteridae > Polypterus > Polypterus bichir. The sequence goes on from JANRMT010028174.1 coordinate 68,073,603, forward strand.
AAACAGTAGACAGGAATGTAAAATCAAACACAGATATATTGTAAATGAAAAAGACAGACAAATATTCAATAATGTAAATATGTGTGCACAAAACACCACTATCCCAATGACACCAGTGACTAATTATTATATAAAACATGAATATACAAATATTCTCGTCTTTTTTTAAATACGGAATATCCCGGATGGATCTGGTGAGTTTAACAGGTAATTTCTGTCTCAGGGCTGCAGTCTCTCTCCATCAGCCTTGCCCTTTTCACTTATGGGGAAAACATTTACTGATGCACATATATACAGGATAGTAAATGGGACGATGAAAACAAAACGCAACTCAACACAGACATAAAACAAATACTTATTATGTAGCCCCGCCACAAGTTCATGTTCTGATCAAGTCACAAGCAATCAATTAAACAATGGCTGATCTATCTTGATTGGCATTAAATCATTGTAGCACCTTTTGACACTGTCATCATCTGACAAAAAACAGCAGTATGAACTGTCACACGTGTGTGTTTCGGGAATAACCTAAAGGCTTAAGTAAGTGTAATTTACCGCAGAAACATGAGGGGGCACTGTCTAATAATACTCTCTCTTTTCCTTCTGCAGAAAGGACGATTGACACCTCTCCCACTCTGACATCACTTCCGGAGTCAGACGACCTGGGCCCTCCCCTTCCTCCCAGAATTCCTCATAAAGGGGACTGACACCATCTTGGAGGCAGAATGTCTTGACAATTTACATCTCATCATTTGCGTAGTACCATGTGTTTTCTTTTTACATCTTTTGCGTACATTAATATAAGGGGTTTGCTTTTAGTGAACCAGACCCTTTATCTTGTGCCTTTTATCTCCTTACAGGATTTAAACATTCGGTGAACTGAAACTGCCTGCTACCTATGAAAATATATTGGCTATGCACTCCTTATAAGCCACAATAACATGGAAAGTACTTGCCGACTACACCCACTGCATGACTCATACAAGATTTTGGGGCTCTCTCAATGGCAGCACTAACCACCATGCAACAAGATGTCCACTGGACAACTAAAAAATATGCTTTTCTAAATAAATGTTCCTTCTGCAGCAGTACTCTGCACTTCTTACAATCAGGGACATTATACTGCTAGCTTCATTTCCATGAAGGGAAAGACGCTCAGGTACAGCTTCTTTTTTGTGTTTTTTTCAAATTTAGAGTTCTGAGAGGGTCCTTCGCTGTGGTGGGTGAAGATCAAGAAGCCTTTGGTTTGTTTTTAAACAGATTAATGTCTTCTGCTTGATACATTCCTGATGTTGATCTGTTTTCTTATTTTTGAAGGCATTGCAGTCACCTTTAAGAGAGCAAATAATACTCTTTTTGTGCCTCTTTGATGGCTTGTGTTGCATAGCCTTGACGGGGAAAAAGCTCAACCGGAAGTGAAAAGGCACCAATAAAAATACAAAAAGTGGTTCTCATTTCTGTATCAATAATAAGGGGCTCTAGCCTTCAAACTGAAAAGTTCACGTGACACTTACACACAAACCAAAGTGTAAATCATTAAAACTCCAGGACAAGCAGTGTCACACACAAAGACAAATGTCACATACAAAAAAATGCAATATTTTTCTTGATAAGAAATTATATTAAGCATATGATGAAAAGATGCTTAAAAAGACAAATTACTGAGGAAAACATATTATTTATTTTGCCTAACATCTGTTTGGGCTTTGCCTCACTGACTTTTACAGAAACTTTACTAAAAATGGGTCCTACTCTGGTGTATTACCTTGCCATTATCTGTGTGATTGCTTGATGAGAAAGCCAAGCTTCTTCCAATTTCTGTTTTTTTTTTTTAAAAAACAAACTGAGTGCTTTCATATTAATGCATTCAGTTCACTGAGTTTGTGATTTTTTCTACTTCTTTGCATTTTTTTTATCGTGAAATGTAAACAACTGAAATTTGCTTTTGTTTTCAGGGCCAGGTTACTTTGCTTTGAAATATAGAATTTAGAATGTTTTTCATCTGAATTTGTATGTTCAGGCACAAATTAATATCTTATAAAGCTGTTGAGATTAGAAATAAAAAATGCCAGCTAAAGCCTTTGGGTTATACAATTTGAACATTAAATATTTTAAAATTGTTCCATGGGGTACATGGATATACAGTATATACATTTATATTTGATACCACCCACTGAGCTGTTTTCTGTGAGGGCTGCTGATCTCGCTAAAGCTTTATATCCCCCTTATTTTCTTTTCCTGTGTCCTATCTCAGCATTTCTTAAGTTGCCTAAGATACATAAACAAAAAATATGCATTTAAATTTTATGTAAAAATTAGAACAGTAACTACATTTTGAAGGGTAATCCTGGTATTGGCCAGTATTTGAAGTAATAACAGTGTAAATTTCTTGGTTAAGGGAATAAGAAAGACGTATTAAGACTACAAGAAATATAATAATTACATTAGTATACCAGAAGCTTTATAAGCAGATAATGTGTGGCCTGAATACAGAAACAGACTGGGGCAGTATGTGTGAAGAAGCATAATTGCATTTGGTGCTAGTGGATCAAAACATAAAATGGAAATTCCATGAAAATGTGGTTTACGAGGGCTGCAAACACAACATATAAGCACAACAATCTGGAATAATCTCACAAGGATACTGGAAATGTGTTATGATATTCACACTTTCTTAAGCCTTTATTCTAAACAAAAACATGTAATTAATTAAAATACTTGTTTTTTCCAAACCTTTTATTTCAGATAATAAAAGCTTTCACAAGGTTTAATCCAGGAATTAAGTATGGTCAGGATGTCAATCCACTTCACTCACAGTCACTAGCCAATCAGTAGGAAACAGAGTACCTGGGGGATCTCACATGAACATAAGGGAAATTTGTGAAGGCCACAGAATCAGGAATCAGGCTGGAAACCCACCAGTGACAACTACAGATTCACCAAAAAAAAACACACTTCAGCCTATTTTAGGAAAGTCTCTGTGACGCTGTGACAGTCTCTGTGTTTGTGGATTTTTTTCTACCTTGAGGTCAATGCTGCCACAATAGGTAAGCCCCAAGCAACCCTTAAGTGAACTAAGTGGGTTTCAGAGTTATATTACATTCTACTTAATAATTATTAAAAACATAGTGAGTGTGGGTGCATTTATGATTGAGCCTTAACATAAATGTGGTGCACCATCCAAAGATGGTTCTGGTGTTGAGCTCAGTGCTACTAAAACCGACGACAAACTCCATCCAACTATGACCCTGATTTGTGCAAATGTATGCATTTTTGAGCTGACCCTGCTCCCAGAGCAGATGCAAGTGCAGACCAGGTTAAAGCTAGGAAAGGTAATATGACAAAAAAAAAAAACAGTTACAAAGAAAGAAAAATGTAGTACAATATATTAATGTATGCTCTCTGAGCCTTCTTATGGTACTCTAAAGTCATTTTTATGAATATAATCAATACTCTCCACCTTATCTCCCTGCGTGCCTCCTCCCAAAATAATGGTCTCATCTTCCTCCTCAACAGGTGAGCTTTTAGCTCACATCCACTCCCAACTCTAATCTCACCTAACTGAAGTGTTGGTGCACCTATTAAAGTGATTCCCAGGAGTTCTTCTGGTGCCTCTCCAGCCCATCAAAAGACACATATGGGTCAGTAATTTTCCCACAGAGACGATACACCTCCAAGATGTCTTTGAAGGGACTATATATACTGTGGGATAGATTGTCCTGGCTGGGACAGGGCAAGATTAATTACATGGACAGTAGGGCCACCCCTTTGGAGGCACAAAAAGGATGGCGAGTATCATCCTGCCTCAGCCAGGAGACTGGCATAAGATCCAGTGCAGAAGTAGATACATTAGTGTCCCAGCAGGGTTGAGCCAAGGAACAATATCTGGCCAAGACACTAGTGTGATGGAAGGGCAGGGGGAGACAACCTGTAAGAGCTACCTACATGCTAGGTTGCAGTATCCCTGGGGAATGCTACCATTACAGACACCCAGAAGGCATGCTGGGAACTGTAGTCCCATGGGGCAACCTTGTTGGGTTACATTGGTGCTGCCAGGGGTATACTTTGTGGGGCTTCCAAGGTGTTTAGTGTGCTACAACACCCCCGTAGTGGTCATAACTGCAGCAGAGAATTGCTGCCATTCAGTAGCACTCAAGATGAATAGAGCACCTATACAGCTTGTCACAGCTCAGTCAAGGATATGTCTGTATGGCAAGACACTGGTAAGAAAATGGACCCCAGTTGTAAATTCCCACTGACTTCCTGTTTCCCCTAACTGCATGGATTCTAGTCTACTGATGTGCTATATACCCCAATAAAATAAAATTGCTTTTTGTGCTTTTATATACACAGTATACTGTATCTATGTATATATAAAAATAAAGATTCCAGCCTCAACATGACTGAAATAATTTGGGCAATCTTAAATTTATGAATAGATTCTTCTAGCAACCTTATGTTGGAAAGTGAGAGGGCTGAAAATGAATGAATATATCAAAAGCAAGCCCCTCTTGAGAGGTAACATATGGTGATTTGCTGTTTACGCTGCCAGTGACAGATTTTTTGGATGCTGCTAATACAGATATAATTTGTTCAGAGCTCCTAACTGTAGACAGGCAGAATCTATCAGTCTGCTGGGGGGACTCAGTTTGGCAAACTGCTCATGCATTTTAGTGTCACAAGCTTATTTACTTGTTGAAAAATGTGTTTGTTTTACATTATTTATTGGGTCAAAAGAAGCAGTCATATCTCTATTGCAGTTTCTAATTATGAAATATAACTTTTCTGTTAATTCTCAAATCCAGTACTCAAGTGCGAAGAGGCTTTAAATACCTTTAGACCTGAATTTAGATTCCAATACATTTTGTTTGTTTGTTTTCTGCAGAAGAGATCTTTTCATTGGGGTCTGAGCTTGTGACTTCTAGTTGCTAGGTAACACCATATTAGATCCACTGTTTGCATTTTTATCAAAACCCCGCTGACTTATCAGAAATTCTTTTTGTGTGCGGTAACACATCATCCTATCTGTTACACTTAAAATTGAATATAATTAAATTTCTCCATGATTTTTACATATGGAAATTCATTTCCAAATTTTTGTTCTGGTAGATAATTATAATAATTAATTCTATAATAATAACAATGCATTTAATTTATATAGCACCTGCTCAAGGTGCCTAATTCTAATTATATTTATGTTCTTGCCATGATTGAAATTGCTGCCTTTTTACTCCAGAGGTCTGTTTTTATGTTTAAAATCCAGCCTGGACACTGCCTGTGTTAAGTTTGCACATTCACACTGCATCTGTGCATCTCTGTGAGATTTTCTCCAGTTACTCTGGATTTTCACCTCCAAATTGATCCGGTATGACTGTATGTGAGTGTGTTTATCAGTGTGCCCTAGCATGGACTGGCCCGTCGTCCAAGGTTGAGTTTACCTTGTGCCCAGTATTGCCAACAATAACATTAATTTCTATAGCACATTTTTATACAAAGGATATGGCTCAATGAGTTTGCTAGATGTCAAAGAAAATGTTATAAAAAATTGAAAAACAAATTAGGAATTGATAAAAAATACGAACAAATAAATGACATATCAAAAAAACAGATAGGAATAAATCAGCACACACTTACATAACATAGATATACTAGTAATAAAGAAAGCAGATTCCTTATATATAGATGTGTTTTTAAGTCAGATGGCTGGACAGGACAGAAAAAAATAAACAAAATAAAACCTTCCAGAGCCAAGATAATGGTGAAAGAAAAGGACTCTGAACTGAATAAGCAGGTTAGAAGATGAATTAATGGAGACATTACCTGAATTACCAAAAATTGGGTAGGTTGCAATCACTTTGATAGACAATTGAAAACACCCACGGTAACTGACATGACATGTAATGTGTGCATAGTTTCAGTATAATCATACCAAGGTTAACATGCCGTCCATTCATCCTGCTTCAGAAAAACAGTTTTTTTCCAAGTTAGGATAAGGACAGGCTGTAGCCTCTGTGCACTCGGTCACATTTTTTGCCACTTTAACACAATGATGTCCATGCGTCAACCTAGCAACATGATGCTGAACTTTGGAAAGTTCACAGAAAAAAAAAACCTTTGCATGTACCAGGAGAACATGCACATTTGTAGGAATTACATGTTTGCTCTGAACTAAATAAGGGTCAAATTCTAAAACACACTGTGGTTCCCGCTCAGTACTCCAGATTATTCCTTGACTTCTGCTTTGCACTCAGTGCTGGCAGGATAGGCTCTGGACCTTGGAATACTTATAGATGGAAGGATGTTTCATTTTCTTTTTGTAAAATATAGAAAAATAATAACAAAATCCTTTATTATAAACTTAAATCACAAATAATGAGTGGCATGTTAATTTGGTACACATGCACTTCCCACAGATATGTCTGTTTATGTTGGTGCTAGTTGCAGATGTGAAGACAATACCATTTAAAGCAGGACACACATGTTTTCCATACTAACAGAAAATAGTCAAAACTAAAAATACAAGTGATTTGGCTTGAGCTTGGTAGTTGGTGTCTACTGGTGTTTTCATGTACAACAGTTTTAGAAAGGTATCAAGAATTGACCACCACTCATTCAGAGAAGTATAGCTCTGAGATCAAAGATGCTCCAAACTCAATAGATCTCAGTCCCATGGAAGAAGTTAAACCTTGGACATAAGTTACCACCGGGCCAATTCCAGACACACTTTCTCAGTCAGAAGTTCCCCACAAAGGTTACCAGCAGAGGTGTGTAGAGTAGCCAAAAATTGTACTCAAGTAAGAGTAGCGTTACTTCAAAATAATATTACTCAAGTAGAAGTAAAAAGTAGTCATCCAAAAAAACACTCAAGTTAGATTAAAAAAGTATTTGGTGAAAAGACTACTCAAGTACTGAGTAACTGTTTGATCATAATAAATGATTTATTCTTTAGAAATGTTGTAATAAGACAGACAAAAATATAAAAACTTGTGCAAATTCTGCTATTTCCAAATAATAAAATAAAAAATGAGCAAAAATAAATAACATCTTTACAAAATAAAGATGCACAAATAACAGAAAGTTCCAAATCTCAGTTTTTCACAACAAAGCTTTTGCAGCCAATACCTACAGTACGTAACATGTGTGTTTGAACAGTGCAAACTACTTACAGTGACAGGATATACTGTACACTGACAGTATAACACTGCATATTCACTTGCCCTTCAAATAGCACAGCTGATAGAAAATAACATTAGAACAAAGCAGCTTGTGCACATGCAAGAAGTCTCACTTTACCTTGACTGTCTGCGTCTGTACATGTTTGGTTAAAACGTGTTTGTTCTTCACTCAGTGAAGTGATAGTTAAGCTTCAGCAGGAGTTGGCTCTCATTTTTCATGTATTCTTTCTTTCTCTGTCCTCTGTCTGTGAGGAGTTTGTGCCGCTATGCCACCACAGTTGGTGTGTAGTCATGTGACTGCATGGCATGGTAGAGAGACAGCTAAAACATAGGCATTGCATTAAGAATTTCCTCCATATTATACTACTGAAGACTGTAGTACTCCAGTTACATCTCAAAACACAGACATTCAAACTAAACAAATTGTTCTGCTTTAAATTAACTAAAGAGATCTTCATTTAGATCTTGATCTTTGTTTGTCCGCGAATTCCACGCATGCGTAGACCACCTTCCAGTTTAGTACATTGTTGTTACTCACGGATGTCAATAATGTGCCAGAATAACGAAAGGGGTGGTGGACAGTGTTACGCTGGTTAGCTTCTGAGGCCTGGTTAGAGAATGAGATTGCCGAAGATAAAAGGTACATGCCTACGTAACATATGAATGAAAGAAAGACAGTGGGTAAAATGAATGACAACGTAACAGCATGTTCCGGAAATTATTATTGTTACGTTGTAGCCAGCAAGTGCTGCGCGTCTCACAGTTGTACCATGGCTTGCTCACATGTCAGTGAAGTGATCCCAATTTATGCTTTAAAGAGCCTGGATACCTATGTGTCCCCTTTTTATAACCATTGCTCCGTGTATATTGCCTTACTCTTTGGATTGCCACAAAGCAACCTGCAAGATTGGAGAAAGGTTGAGACATCGTGAGAGGAAACGACAGCGTCGTGAAAACGAGACAGACTGTGAACGGACAGAAGCAGAAATGCTCATACACCACCACATAATTACTATTCGGATAGTGATTCCGAGTAGGTCATTCCTATTGAATCAATGTCCAAGAGTTTTCTTTTGCAATTTTGTTTCCCTTATAAAAAATCATAATGCTGTGCGACGAAGGGCCCAGTTCATGACTGGCAGCCGCGTTTAAACAGGGAGCCCTTCACAGACAATTTTAACACGCGCAACGTAGTTGGGCACACATGGCTAGTGTCTTTATAATGCTTCACTGTGACCAAGAATGCTCTTTTATCTTTAGCCTAATCAAAAATGTTCCTTTCCTTTTAGTAATTCTGGTGTTTTCAGAACATTAGAACACAAGAACAATCTAGACGAGATTAGGCCATTCAATCCAACAAAGTTTGCCAGTCCTATTCATTTAATTCTAGTTTTGAAAGTTCCTAAATCCTTACTGTCTACCACACTACTTGGCAGCTTATTCCAGTTCCTAATGTTTGTGCAAAATTTACCCTTATCATGATTCCAACTGTGTCCCCTTGTTTTACTGAACTCATTTTAAAGTAATACTCTCGATCCTCTGTACTAATTCCCTTCGTAATTTTACATACTTCAATCATGTCACCTCTTAGCCTTTTTTGCTTGAACTGAAAATGCTCAGCTCTTTCTTCCTAATCCAACCTCTGTAGCCATGGAATGAGCCAATTCGCTCTTCTTTGGACCTTTTCCTACCACTGCTATGTCCTTTTTGTAGCCTGGAGACCAAAACTGTACACAGTACTCCAGATGAGGCCTCAGCGTTGCATTATAAAGCTTCAGTATAACCTCCATGAACTAATACTCTACACACCATGCTATGTAACCTAATATTCTGATAGCCTTCTTAATGGCTTCTGAACACTGTCTGGCAGGTGATAGTGACAAGTCCTCTTGGACTCCTAAATCCTTCTCACAAGATGTACTTTCAGTTTTCAGACCTTCCATTGTGTATTCACTCTTAACATTTTTACTCCCTATTTACATTTACTGACATTATATTTCATCTGCCACATATCTGACCAAGCCTGTATGTTGTCCAATACCCTCTGTAATGATACACCGGATTCCAGGTTATCTGCCAATCCACCTATCTTGGTATCATATGCAAACTTAACCAGCTTGTTACTTATATTTGTACCCAATTTATATATATATAGAGTTCAGAGTTCGCGGCCTCAGTCATTTGCGGATTTTTTCTTAGAACCTAACTAATAATTGTTAGCGGAAACCGCAAATATCCTCCGCAATTTTTATGGCTTTTTTCGTGGCAATACTGTACTGTAGAGAGAACCGCAACTTGGGATGGTGAAAGTAGCCAATAGAATTTGAAACTGCAACTCCCAGCAGTCCCTGCAGTGGCTCTGATTGGTCTTCTGCTGAGGGTGCTGGGGCTGTTTTGGTTAAAGAATATCAGCTCAGCTCCTGTCTGTCTGCCTTCTGATGGGTTACCTGCACTTACTCATTTTGTCCTGGATCGTTTCATGCATCTGTATTGTCTGCCTGTGTACATGAGGACTGTAATTGGATTCATGGCCATCTTGCAAAGAAAGGAGTGATTCTGAACCCGTCTTCACCATTTCATGAACTACCGGTAGGACTGTCTGTACATTCCCATTCAACGTGTGGATCTCTGGACTATCTATTTTCATCTGTTGCCATTTTTCAAGAACTTTTTCATAATTTACTATGTGTGTTTTGTTTTTGCTTTGTTGTATTTAATGTGTAATCGTCGTAAGGGAAACAGGGGTGGTTTTGTTGTTTTCTTATTTCATTTGTTTTCATTACATTCTTTATTTGCTATTTGATTACCGGTTTGCTTTGTTTTTGTCTCTGTTTGTGAGTGCCCACGGGTTGAGTGAAGGCTGAATGCGTCCCTGGAATTTCCACCATAAAAATAAATAAATCACCGTCTTCTCGCGCAACGCTACACTTACTTAAAAGCCTGAACACTGCCTGTCCTTTTTGGCTGATTGCTTTGTTTTTCTCTCCTCCCCCAGACATTCTCTGCTCCTGTTGGGCGGTTGTGCTCCCCTATGATGTTTGTCTATTGTTTAATCGATAACTAACTGCATACTGAGCTCCTTTTACTTCTGAAAGAGACATGTTTGTTTGAAATGTTTGTACAGACAGGAACTTTTTTCAATCTCCTGTGTTTCTGTGCAATTCTGTGCCCCAAGCATTGCACTTTGTACATATTGTTCTAGTAGTTTTTAAAATAGTTTTTACAGTTCATTAGCAGTGTGTAAAATGATAGTGTTGCAGTGACTGTGATGCTCTTTGCATGAAAAAAGCGTTCCATTAAAATTTCACTTTTTCTTTGTTAATTGTGACGTTTACTTAAAGTGCAGCAAAAAAGTATTTGCCGTCCAGGGATGCATTAACCCCTTTAAGGGTTAAAGCCCCAAGATGCTGCCGAAACGAGCTGCACCGTCTAAGGCTTCTGGGAATGAAAACACGCTTGCATGAATTACAGTACATATAGCGGTAACATCGGTATTTTACATTCTAGCACTGAAGGAGACATAGCAGTACAGTATACAGGTTTACCTTTACATTCTTTATTTTTAGGCAATGTATTAAGATGAGTTTGAAATTAAATTGAAGTGTTTTGGGGGAATATTTAGGGTTTAAACTATGAAAATAGGCATTTTTTTAACCACATCCAAAATTCGTGGTTTTTCACAATTCGCGGGTGTTCTAGAAACGTAACCCCTGCGAATTTAGATGGAGTTATATGTATATATATGTATATATATATATATATATATATTTACAGTTACATCCATAAATATTTGGACAGAGAAAATTACCACAATTAATTTTAAATGAAACAACTCAGATGTAGTTGAAGTGCAAACTTTCAGCTTTAATTCAGTGGGTTGAACAAAAAGATTGCATACAAATGTGAGGCAAGTAAAGCATTTTTTTTAACACATTCCCTTTATTTCAGGGGCTCAAAAGTAATTGGACAAATTAAATAACTGGAAATAAAATGTTCATTTCTAATACTTGGTTGAAAACCCTTTGCTGGCAATGACAGTCTGAAGTCTTGAACTCATGGACATCACCAGATGCTGGGTTTCCTCCTTTTTAATGCTCTGCCAGGCCTTTACTGCAGCGGCTTTCAGTTGCTGTTTGTTTGTGGGCCTTTCTGTCCGAAGTTTAGTCTTCAACAATTGAAATGCATGCTCAATTGGGTTAAGATCAGGTGACTGACTTGGCCATTCAAGAATTTTCCACTTCTTTGCTTTAATAAACTCCTGGGTTGCTTTGGCTGTATGTTTTGGGTCATTGTTCATCTGTATCATGAAACGCCGCCCAATCAATTTGATTGCATTTAGCTGGATTTGAGCAGATAGTATGTCTCTGAACACCTCAGAATTCATTCGGCTGCTTCTATCCTGTGTCACATCATCAATAAACACTAGTGTCCCAGTGCCACTGGCAGCCATGCACGCCCAAGCCATCACACTGCCTCCACCGTGTTTTACAGATGATGTGGTTTGCTTTGGATAATGAGCTTTTCCACGCCTTCTCCATACTTTTTTCTTGTCATCATTCTGGTAGAGGTTGATCTTGGTTTCAACTGTCCAAACAATGTTTTTCCATAACTGTGCTGGCTTTTTTAGATGTTCTTTAGCAAAGTCCGATCTAGCCTTTCTATTCTTGAGGCTTATGAATGGCTTGCACCTTGCAGTGCACCTTCTGTATTTACTTTCATGCAGTCTTCTCTTTATGGTAGACTTGGATATTGATACGCCTAACCCTGAAGAGTGTTGTTCACTTGGTTGGCTGTTGTGAAGGGGTTTCTCTTCACCATGGAAATGATTCTGCTATCATCCACCACTGTTGTCTTACGTGGACGTCCAGGTCTTTTTGCGTTGCCGAGTTCACCAGTGCTTGCTTTCTTTCTCAGGATGTACCAAACTGTAGATTTTGCCACTCGTAATATTGTAGCACTTTCTCGGATGGGTTTTTTCTGTTTTCGCAGCTTAAGGATGGCTTCTTTTACCTGCATGGAGAGCTCCTTTGACCGCATGTTGGGTAGGCTCCAGCACTGACCCCTGTGGAACACCTTAACATCAGCCAATTCTGATGAGGTTTCTCACTCCATCACCCTCTTCTTCCTGTGTCTGAGCCAATTCTTCACCCATCTAAAACATCTAAAAACATCACCCTGAAATCCCACTTCTTTTAGTTTGATGCCCAACCTCTCATGTGGCACCTTATCAAATGCTTTCTGATAGTCCAGAAAATAATATCATAAGCTCCACTTTGATCATACTCTTTTGTTGCTTCCTCATAGAATTCTAGCTTGTTAGTAAAACATGACCGCCCTCTTCTGAACCCATTCTTAGTCTTCAGTAAAAATCCTGTTCTTGTTATGTGTTGTTCAGTCTTACCCTTTCCATTAATGTGATGCACATTAAGCTTACTGGCCTATAGTTGCTTGGTTCTGCCCGGTCACCCTTTTTATATAACAGGATAATATTTGCTATCTTCCAGTCATTCAGATTTTCCCCAGTGCACAGTGACCTCCTAAAAATTTGTGTCAAGGGTTTATAATTGTACTTGGTAACGTCCATGAGAACTTGAGGGTAAATATCTTCTGGTCCTGGTGATTTGTTTGATTTCAGCTCTTTAATCTGAGCAGCACTTCTCTCCTACAATTTCTAAATCACTCAGTACCTCCTTTTGTAGTCCCTTTTACCCCTGGGAAGTTATCCACATCCTCGCAAAGACCTCAGAAAAATGCAAGTTTAGAGCATCCGCTATTTCACTGTCTGCAATTTTTGAATTCCCTTTTACTATTCCTGATGCACTTGACCTCCTCCTTGAGTGTTCTTTTACTATTAAAATACTGAAAGAATCTCTTGGGGTCTTCTTTCGCCTTATCTGCTATATTCTTCTCTAATTGTCTTTTAGCCTCCCTAATATTCTTCTTAATGGTTGCCCTCATGCTCTCATACATCTTACGATTCACATTGGAGTTAATAGTCTTATAAGCTTTATACAATTCTTTTTTCCTTTGCAGCTTCTTGTTTAACTCTTTATTAACCCACTGCATGTTTTTTTTTTTTAAATTTCCTACTAATTCCAAATTTAGGAATGTATTTGTCCCGTACAACATGTAAATCATTTTTAAACCTGTTCCACTGCTCCTCGACTGTCTCCATACTTGAAAGCTTATCCCTGTCTATCCTCCTAAGTTAAGCCTAACAATTTTAGTTTTTACCTCCGGACTCTTCCAAAACACAGTGAATTGAATTATATTATGGTCACTTGACCCTAATGGTTCATCCTCAAATCTACCCTGATTATTACAAAATACTAAATCTAGACAGGCACCCCCCTGTGTTGGTACTTTAACATACTGTATTAAAAAACAGTCACTGATTACTTCTACAAACTCCTGCCCTTGTGCTCCAGTATTTGCAAGGTTATCCCTGTTAATATTAGTATACTTAAAAACTGCGTTGATTATAATATACACCTGTAAACTTGACTTTTTAATATTACTAAAAAGATGTGTGTTGAAAATACTGCCTGCATTGGGCGGTCTATAACACACTCCTAACATAAAGCCATTTTCATTAATGCTTACTAGGCAAAGCCACATGTCCTCACTAAGATGGGGCTCATCGTCCAACTGAAGAGGACTTGCATTTAAATTTTGTTTGACATAAACAGGAACCCCACCTGCTTTTCTTTTCTGTCTATCCTTCCTAAAAATTGTGTATCCCTCTGTTATATTCATACCCATCATTCCATTATTTTCCGTTATTGCTATAATATCATAATTATGCTCCTCTACATACAATTCTAACTCACTTGTTTTATCTTTGATACTTCTAGTATTAAGGCAAGCTATTTTTAATGTGTTGTTCATTTTACTTTTACATTTAAACAGTTTAGAATTTATGCTACTATGCATTTTTATTTTTACATTATTGTTTGTTCCTCCATGTACAGTTGTAAACCTGGAATAGTGAATGAATCAGTATAGTTGCAAGCCTGTATAAAAAGTTTTCCTTTAGTTGTATTCTTCCATTATTATCTGTTTTCTCTGTGACAGTACCATCAAGGTTATAATAACAAATTTTCTTTTTTTTCTAACATACAGGTATACCATGTTTTGGCAATATGCCACATAATCAATCTTCTCACATTTGTATTAGTTTCTTGGTATTAGTGTATAATGATTCCAAAAGTCAACATTTTGTTCATATGTGGTCACTAGGCAATGTTTTTTAACTCAGCCAATCAATATCACTGACCCTTATCAATTGAATTTACATTATGACAGCTTGATGTGGTGAGTAAGATCTTCAGTATGCACTTGTTGATTAACAATGTTTAATACTAATATACAGCATTGTTATTAAAAATGAAGGCTTCATTAGACAGCATTGCCCACCTGTATCATCACAGCTAAAAATGAAAGTGTTTTCTAAAACCTGGTATAGATTGTTAATCCACTTATTATTCTTTTCAGCTCATTTTTCACATTACAAAGAAGCTGGGCTACAGCCTATTCTTTCCGCATTAGGCATATAACAGGGTCTTTACCCTGGAATATTTCAAATGTGTGACACACTATTTCTGCACCCGCATTGGCACTCACTCGTTGGTGGCCAATTAACCTAACATGCATGTAATTGAGACCATAGCACAAAGGCAGCAACCAGGCTGGGTGTCAAAACCAAGCCCTTGGAGGTGTGAAAAAGGAGCATTACCTGTCATGCCAGCAAACTGCCACCAGAGAAATATTTAAATAATTTTGTCAGCAGTTTTTCACTTTTATGGCAAAACCATTCTATACAAATTTACCAGTACAAACCTTTGGATTCTGAGTATTATATATTGTCTATTATACAGTATATGTATCACAAGCATGTCATAAATCTTGTCTTTTACCTCCATATGTCCTCGCAATGTTAATCACTTCAGGTTCACTATACGCGCTGAAGTAAAAATGTCTGAATAAATATTGCATGTTTTGTAAAAAGGCCTTTGATGTTTTCTCTGAACAAAGCTGAAAATGAAAGTGCTAGATAATTAATTTTAGTAGCTAATTTTCTGGTACACATAACAGCAATTTGAATAATTATTATTTATAAGCAACATACTAATGCAAAAATAATAATTATGAAAACAATGGGATGATGACAGACAAGGTGCATCATTTAGAATACATTTAAATGAAAACTGTCTGCTTAATTTGCTGTTATTTCTACAGCTAGTAATCAGGTACTGAAAAATATTTTGTATGTTCTTTGTGGAACCTATCATGTTCTGGGTTCAGTATAAACAATATTTACAATACAATATTTTGCAATGATAATTATGAGCTACACATTAATCTTCCTGGTTTCAGGCACTGAAACTGAAAATCCACTGTGATACAACCTTAGATATAGCAGCTTTACAGAATTTGATGTTAATCTTGGTGTTTTTTGTTGAACTTCCTAAAATAGTCTGAATTAGCTGAGAAAAACTTTGTTAACCATAGAAACCAAATACTGAAGACACATATTTAATAATATTTCATATTAATTCACAAATGTGTATCGTGTCTTTTCCTGTGCTTGTTTCATTCTCCACATGTGCGAGGCTACGTGTTTAGGTAAACACTAGGTGACTTAAATGATGACTCGAACAAGGACGCATAGTAAAGATGCTCTATTCAGCTTCCATGAGTTTCCCCTTTCCTTTATCTCTTTCCTTCTTTCATTGGAAACTGAAATAATGCATAGATGCTTCTTTAAAGGCTGTCCCACACAAATACATTTTAAAGGCAGTCTTTCCAAATTAATTCAATATATGTTATCTAATAGGTAACCAAATGTGAATAAATGTGCCAGAAACCTCATATCTATTAAGCATACTGAGCTCAAAGGCAGGCGTTGCTGGCTAACATTAACACACGTCCAAACTGAGAAGCTTTTTACTATTTAGTTTAAACAATATGACAACTTTAAACCATAAAAAAATATGTAGTGACCTACTAAACAGTAGTAAAACATAAACCGTCAGACACATTTCTTCCAAGGCTTGAAATAGGTGGATTGGATTGAATTGATAGGAGGATATCAAGTTGAGTTTTTTTTTGCGTTGACCTTGTTTTTGCATCTTGAAAGTATTCATTATGTATTGCTGGCGGTCAGTTATTTTGTTGTTATTACTGTGATGTCAGTACAATGACATTGTGAATGCTGTTTTTTCTGGGCACCGCCATTTTGTGGTGCAAATTATTAACCTCCTTAGCTATTATGTTTACCCCCAGAAAAACAAGCCAAAAACATGTAAAATGTTAAAGCTTTTGTTGATATTCTTCCTAAATAAAGTACAGGATGTCAGCTAAAGCAGTTGCACTTTGGCACTTCACATCATTTATGGCCAGATGGGATTTTCCATAACTTGTCTGCAGAGAAGTGAGAAAAAGAGTTAGTGCACTCCACCACCCCCTGATCTGGCATGGAATTACTCTCATTCAAACCCTTTAGCTGTGTCCCATGCACAAGATACACAAATGAATAATGCATTACAAATTTCATTTGTAAATATATAATACACATACTTCCTTATTCAAAGAAATTTTGTTTTACACATGTTGCTTGCCAAGACTTGAGTGTTATATGGTGTGATTTATCAACTATGTAAGAGTGGACTGGTAATATATGAGAAAGAAGAAAAGAGAAAGAAAAAAGGTGAGAAGAATCAAAAAGGTTCTAATTATAGTCAAACTAATTACTTTAAAGAGCTACAGTAGAATAGTTGTTCTAATATGAAAAATCAAGAACATACATTTTCCAAAACAAAAATTGTACAGCACAAAGATTAACAGCTCTATTATAAGGAAAAATAACTATAAAGTAAAATAAGGAATGAAAATAAGATACAGTTACATAATTTCAAGGTACAAAAAATACAGACTGAAGGTGATAAACAGAAATATACATTTATATTGTAAAATACACTACAGAATTATAGTAAGTGAAGTATAACAAAGAAGTCAAATCTCATGAACATAAATAAGGTACAGTAAATTTAAATGTGTATTAGTAAACATACACATTTTGGACGCGTTGGACCCAGCCGGGGTGCTGCTTTTAATTGTAATAGCAGAAGTTAAATAAAACCGGTAAACATTGTGCAAAATATAACAAAACATGAATAGCATTCCTGGTTACTCAAAGTGGTGTCCTCTTAAGAGCGGGTCTCACCTGCGGAGCTCTGTCCTCAACTAAGTCCGGAGTCCAAATGAGATGCCAACGTTCAGGGGTGTCGGGTTTTTATAGGTTTCTGACTATAAGGGGGGCAGTCAGTTGCGCTCAAGGGGCATCTTTTCAATGCTGTGCAGAAGAAGATGAAACCGTTAGTGACAGTACCTGCTCTCACCTCGGTGGGGTATTGCTTACCTTAGATGAGCCCAGAAGGTACTTCTCTGATGCTCATGTGCAAAAACATACATATAAATACAATAATATTTTACACAAAACAAGGAATCCAATTCAAAGATTCACCAGGACAAGGAACAAGGGATGATATAATAATTGAAGCTACAAAATCTAGGAACAAGAGAGAAGGTAATAATAATAATAATTCTTTACAATTATATAGCACTTTTCTCATTACTCAAAGCAATTTGTGCTCCATGCAAGGAGGACCCGGAATGTGAACCTCTGATCTCCTTACAATGAGGTAGGTATAACAGGAATAAAAAAACAACAATCTGTTGCAAACACCCACATGTGACTTCTTTTTCTAGTATTGCATTCGATTGTGTATCCAAGCGTACAAAAAGAAGGCTCAGTGTGCACAACCTTTGCTTTTTAAGGACCCCACCCCCCCCCCCCTTCATCAGGGTCTAACTCTGAGAGAGATAAGGTTTGCTTCAGAACAGAATAGTATCACAAAGACTGTTATATGAAAGAAAGAGACCATATGACGTAGATACTGTGGGATATGGCCCGGACACAGACAGGTGGACAGCAATAGTTCAACCCACACACGTTTATTATCCATAATTTATATCTACAGTGAAGCACACAACCCCCAAAGTCCCCCAAAATCCAGGTCTCACAATGCCTCTTTCTTCACCTTTCTTCGGGCCACCTCCACTCCTCTCCACCATGATCTCGTCCTTCTTCCACCCGACTTCAGCCATCGAACGGAGGGAGGCGGCCCCTTTTATGATCACCCGGATGTGCTCCAGGTGTCTTCTGATAATCTTCCACCGGCACTCCCCAGTGTGGCGGAAGTACCGGCTCTGCACCTGGAAGCACTCTGGGAGTCCCTGATCCTCTTCCCCCCAGCACTTCCGGGTGTGGCAGAAGTGCTGAGGTCTAGGACTCAGTAGGCATCGGGTCGCCCCCGGGTGGTCCCCAAAACCACCAGCGGGGTTGCCCCCTCATGGTCTGGAGGAGGTGTAAGCCCTCCTCCGGTCCTCTTGGGTGTCCCAGCTGGGTACCACCCCCATCCGCGTGCCACAATACATATGTCAATATGTAGATATGAATCTTCTTCATCTGTAAATCTGTACAATAAAAGAGCATTTTGGAGGATCCCACTTGGAGAACCTCTGCAGGAGTTATCAGGTGAACTGTAACAAAGCCCATGTTTTAAATGAGTTTTAAAAGGGAGGTACGCTTACAATACATATGGTATTTATTTTACTAAATCCTTATAGTTATTCCCAGTAAATGCTATTGCCTTATAAAGTAGGGTGACTACCTTTGTAATAATCACTGTATCACCATGACTTGGTTCTAAATTTGCTGAAGAAGCTTTTTCAAATGCATTGCCTGGAGAGGGTAAAGGGGTTGAAAAAATTTTTAACAACAGAATAACTAGAGCCATACAACATGTATTTTTAGTGTTGGATTAGGGATTTTGTACTTTAGAGCTGAGTCAGGTCTGAAGTGGAGAAGTGTAGTTATATAGCTTAAAATGTAACATCGGAGCTTTGCACTAATGAGTAGCACTCATACTCTGACATCTGACATGGTATTAAATAATACTGTGTTACTATGTCATCTATTTGAAACCTGTGTGTTTTTTTAAATGTATAGTGCATTTGTTTTTGCTTTGGGTTAGTATTGGTATTTGTTGGTCATGAATTGATGATGTGCTGTTTTGTGCACTGACACTTGGTTATCTTGTCATTATAGCCTTAGATGTAACTTAATTACTGTCCATGTGTGGCAATTTTAATGGACTGGAAGTGTACTAGAAGAATTATGACAAATAAATTTCAATTTTTTTCTGCAAGGTCCAAAAACAGGATGGTCAGTACAGCAAAATACACTATATGGACAAAAGTATTAGGACGCTTAACCATTACGCAAGCAGGAACTTTAAAGACATTGCCTTCAAATCCATAGACTTTAATATAGATTTGGTCCCCTGTTTGCAGCTATAACAGCTTCCATTCTTCTTGGAAGGTGTTCCACGATATTTTGAAGTGTTTTTGTGGAAATTTCTGTAGATCATTTATGAGGTCAGGCACTGATATTGAACGAAAAGGCCTGGCTCACAATCTCCGTTCCACTTCATCCCAAAGGTGTTTGATGAGGATGAGGTCAGGGCTCTGTGTGGGCCAGTCAAGTTCTAATACACTGAACTCATCCAACCATGTCTTTATAGGCCTTGCTTTGTGCACTGGGGCATAGTCATGCTGGAATAGAAAAGGTCCTTCCCCAAACTGTTTCCAAAAAGTTGGAAGCATAGCATTGTCCAAAATGTCTTGGTATTCTGAAGCATTAAGATTGCCCTTCACTGGAAGTATGTGGTCTAGCCCAAACAATGAAAAACAGCCCCACACCATTTTCTCTCCTCCACCAAACTTCATAGTTGGTACAATGCAGTCAGGCAGGTAACGTTCTCCCATCATCTGCCAAACTGAGACTCACCCATCTGACTGCCAGAGAAGCGTGAATCGTCACTCCATAGAACATGTTTCCACTGCTCCACAGTCCAGTGGTGGTTTGCTTTATATCACTCCATTGGCATTGAACTTTGTGATGTGAGGCTTGCATGCAGTTGTTCGGCCATGGAAACCCATTCTGTGAAGTTTTTTGTGCTTACATTAATGCTAGTGAAAATTTGTAACTCTTCAGCTGTGCACATCAGCACAGCGCTGGTGACTTTTACAAACCATTCACCTTAGCAGTTGTTGACCCCCGCTCTGCGACTTAAGTGGCCTTCCACTTCGCTGCTGCGTTGCTGTTGTTCCTAAACACTTCCACTTTCCAATAATACCACTTATAGTTGACTGTGGAATATCCAGCAAGGTTGAAATTTCACAAATGGTCTTATTACAAAGGTGGCATCCTTTCACAGTACCATGCTTGAAGTCACTGAGCTCTTCAGAATGACCCATTTTGTTTCACAAGTGCTTGCAAATGGAGACTGCATGGCTAGGTGCTTCATTTTATACACCGGTGGCAATGGATCTGATTGAAACACCTGAATTCAATAATTAAGAGGTGTGTCCCAATACTTTTGTGTGCATTATATATTTTTATAAAAGTTATAATGTGTATTTTGGCTGTAAACATCTTACGGCTCTCTAAGCTTAAATTCAGTGAAA
The DNA here is from genome assembly GCA_026402145.1 of Polypterus bichir lapradei. Lineage (NCBI taxonomy): Eukaryota > Metazoa > Chordata > Cladistia > Polypteriformes > Polypteridae > Polypterus > Polypterus bichir. Next base: position 68,094,371 of record JANRMT010028174.1, read on the forward strand.
AGTGCTGTACAAAAACAAATTAACTTGAGTGAAAACAAGAATTATTACAATGTAAATGTCAGGCTAATGTGAACACTGAAAGCTAAGTGTAAAAAAGAAGTGGTTCTCTCCAAAAAGCACGCACATCTCCGGTGAATCAAGGCAAGACCCTTGAAGATAACGGCTAGATGATAAGAAGGTTGTGCTGGTTAGCATAAGACATTTATCTCTGATTGTAAAGTTATCCAGCCTAGTACAGCTGATTTATGAAAATGTCTTTAATTTTTTTTCCTCTTGTTTATGTTTGCCTTATACTTTTAGTACACAAACATTATTATTTTACCTTTCAAAGGAAATTAGACATTGGCCATTAATTACAATTTAAAGAATGCTTTAAATCTTCTGTTATCGTTCCAGTTCCCGAAAAGATAAAATAAGTTATCTCAGCGGTTACAGGCCTATTGCTCTTACATCATTTCTAATGAAAATATTTGAACAGTTAGTTCTTACCCATCTTAAGTCTTTTACCAATCATCACCTTAACCCACTTCAGTTTGTATATAGACAAAAATAGATCTGTAGATGATTCATAAACATGAGCCTTTGCTTTGTGAAAGAGCATCTGTTCTGTAAAAGAACTTGATGTTAGAACACTCTTTGTAGTTTTCAGTTTGGCATTTAACACCATTGTCCCTGAACTGTTGTTAACTGCACTATACATACTGAACTGAATGCTTCCACCTGTAAAATGGATTTACAGACTTTTGACAAACAGAAAACATCTCTATTTCAGCACAGGTGCCCCACTATTCTGTTCCTTGCACTCCAATGACTGCAGGTCCTCTGACCATTCAATAAAAAATCATTACGTTTTCTTATTACTAATGGTAATGAAACAGCATATAGAAAGAATATGACTCATCTTTTGTCATTTTGCGATACAAATAATGTAGTTCTCAATACCACCAAGACAGTGAAAACGGTAACTGACTTTTGCAAACAGTATTTACAATCTCTCCAACTAGAAATGAATGATTCTACAGTCAATACTGTGAAATTCTTCAATACTTTAGACACATCTATCACAAACACTCTCAGCTTGGACATTAATAACACTTCCATCACTTAGAAGGCTCAGCTGCAGATATACTTTTTGCTCCAACTAAAGAGATAAATATTTTGCAGCCCATCCTAGTACAATTGTACTTTTGCATAATCAAATGTGTGGTTGCATTCTCCATTGTTGTCTGGTTCGAGTCAAAATAATTACAGTGTGTTGAGTGGTCTGCTGGGAAAATAATTCTTTGTGCTCTTCAATCTGTTGCAGACTTATACACTATGCATCTAGTGTCATAAACCATGACAAAAGGATCATCATTGACTCATCCCACCCAAGTCATTACTTGTTACTAACACTACCCTTTAGTAAATGCTTTAGCTCAATTAAAACTAAAACTAATAGACATCTAAACAGTCATAGCCCTTGCAAACCAGTAATTTTGCCTGTCTTCCTGGTGTGATGGTGTGAGTATGGATGTAAAGTATAATATAAGTGCCTATAACTTCAAACTATATGCACACACTTTCATTTGCACCTCTCCTTTATAATTGAACTCTTCTGCAACTGCTTATAAGGTATGTCATTTAACTTATGTTATTTGTATGTTGTGTTATGCAACCAAGTTAAATTTCTGTATATTAAGTACTGGCAAGTAAAAGTGATTCTGATTGTGATTGTTGAGCACTATGTTAAGGAAAGCCAAAATTAATACTGTATGTCCTAGTTCAGTTTGTTAATTGGTGGAAAGATTACTAAAAATCACAATTACAGATATGGTATGTGTTAACAGTGAGGCTGTTTTATTGTTTGCAGCCTCCTGCTTAATATTGTCAGGCCTCAACGGGATTGACAACCATTATTTGTTTTGAAGTATGGGACTGTTAGGTCAGGTTTATACTTCACACAACGTTACGTGTGCTACAGAGGATGCTACTGCTACGCAAGTGTTGTACTGTTTATACTTGCACGTGTACTTTATGCAAATCTGGAAGATTACACTAGGCAGCAGTGCGAGATATCATCATGGTGAGTTTGGCTTCACTGTGTTGTGAATTGCCTGAAACACCCAATAAATTACGTGGACACCTTGCCACAATATCTCTGAAAGGGATGTTTAATGATTAAATCCATCAATCCAGGGATGCACCCGTTTCTGCAAACATCGGACATGAGACAGAAACAATCCCTGGACAGGCATCAGTTCATCACAAGATGAGCACAAGCACTCACATACACTAGCGTCATTTTAGCGTCACCAAATCCCCAAACCTTCATGTCTTTGGAAGGAAACCGGAACAGTGTGGAAAACCACCAGGAAAACGTGCAAACTCCAGGCAGGGAACACCAGGGATGTGACTCCCTGCGAGGCAGACCGTGCCACCACAACATGTGTAATTATTATCAGTATTCATTATTTAAATGAAGTTAACGACTTATTTGTAAAATGCCACATACATACTTTAATGCATTTCATCATGAAAGTGATATCAAGTATAAATCTAAAGATTCTAAATGGCAGAGAGCTGGAATATCATAAATATAATGTGTTCTGTGTGGTGATTGCTGCTGTCAGGTCAGAAGGAAGCCCCAGAAGCATATAGCGATTTACCAAGTGGGTCGGTTTTAAGATGATGTTTACGATGGTCTGCTTTAATGATAAAGTAAACTACGAGGTTAAAGTGGACATTTCGAGATTAAAGCCGAAATATCCATTTTAATCACAAAATAGACCTTTTCACCATGTCCTTAATTTTTTTCTCTTTGGCTCAAATATGCTGCTCTCCATTCTGATGCTGTTGTGAAGGTACAAAAAAAAAAAAGATGGTATGTGAGACCTTTAAAATGTATTGTGTCATTACTTTGTGGAATATGCAATGCTTAAATATAAAAGTACCACGAATGCATTTGTATGTTGGCATTTTGCTTCACCACATCAAACCATTCATCAAACATCAGAGCACACACATCGATTCCGGAGGATCCTCAAAGTGGCTTTCTGTCACATGTAGATATAGTAGTAAACAGAGACTCTGACGTCACTTTCCAACTTTTATCACACTGCACCCCCCGATTTTTTGCTGGTACTGCAACTCACACACACATCATCTTAATTTCTGAGGACGTGCCCATAGGATGCATCAAATGAATGGTGGGAACGCGTGGCAGCCAGGATGCATGCACGTTCTGAGCGTGAAGTATAAACTAGCCCTTAGGGATGTCTGAGGAAACCATGGGTAGCCATTTAGTAACAGCCTTAGCAGTTCCGAAGGATGTCCCTAACCTAAGAATTTGTTTTGGAGGATATTTTTAAAAGTCCTTCTGCTCCTCCATTCTGCGAGAATAGAGTTGAGAGTGAGGTGTTGCCAAGGGTTCATCTGACAGAAGGACTAAAAAAATCAGTGTTTTTAAAAGGAGGTGGTGGAAGTGCTGTGCAGGGTCTTGTTGAGGGAAGGTGCTCTAAGTACCCTAAGAATAGTAAGGTATCTTATTTGTGTGCAGGCAGACCCATTTTGTTGTTTTATTGTATGTGTCATGCCTGTTGTTTGTACTCCTATGACGCAAGGTTTTGCTCTAATAAATCTTTCATCTTATTTACCTTGGAATTAATGGGTTCTTTGGGCTTAGGGGGTCTGGAAATTGTATTATGGTCATTTAAAATTCTATTATTACCAACATACCTTGTATGAACCTTTTCATAGCTGTAATTAGAATTCTTTTATGCAATACAAAGTAAAACATAATTAGTTTTGTTAATCGAATGAATGATGCAGATTTAAAATCATATCATATTTTATTTTCCATTTATCTTAAGTATCACTGTATTAAATATCAATCAGCTATTGAACTAGTTTAATCCAGGTCAGTGTTTCTTGAGATGGAGTCTGTCTTTGCAACATCGGCATAAGGCAGAAGCCATCCCTAAATATGATTCCAGTCCACTACATGGCACTCTCACACACACTCACATACATGGGGCCAATTTTCATTACCAATAAGATGAAAACACCAATCAATTTTTGACATAAGAAGGTAACCAGTGAACTACTCACACAGAAACTCTGAGAATGTGCAGCTTCACCTGGTCAGTATCAAGGAGGGATTTCGGCCCAGGACTCTCACACAATGAAACTACTAATCCATGTGCCACCCAGTAATTAAAAAGTTTATACTAGAAAACACAGTTCTTAATGATTAATTTAATTTAAACTATTTTATTTTTCTGTTGTACGTGGAAAAATACTGTTTTGTAGATGTACGGTAATGTGTCTTCTAAAGTAATGAATGTTTACATTAAAATGTGAAACATATTCTCTGCTGTCATGAGTATCTGGTTTCATTACTAAGGCATCTATTCAGTTAATGTGGGTGTTATGCTGTCACTTGTTAGAAATACAGCAAGAGAGAGGAGTGAAAAATAGTAATTAACTATATGTCTTAACAGAAATAACACATAAAAGGGAAAGTTTCCAGAGAGCATGTTATCTTAGATACATTACACAGCAGTATAAGAATACAATTTCAGTTTTGTTTTTTTTCATTTGTCACAATTCAGCATTTTACTTAAGGTTCTTGATGATGACTTTCTCCTATCACAACATATAACCTTATATTCAATATATTCTCTCACTACCTGGAACAATTTTAAGATATTAAATATTAGAACACTGTCTATTTAGTCTCATATAAATACACAAGAGATGGTAACGTAAGAGGAAAATCTTGTAACGCCTTGTTAACAGATCATACAAACATTGACAACAATGATTCAAACTACATGTAGAAAGTATGACTGTACAACGGTAGTTCTTAAAACCAGAAGTGCCGCAGCTGACGTTAATTGGTGTTGTGCTTTTAAATCTTTAATTACTTAATCATTATATGTATCCCTCTCAGGTCCTTCCTTAACTTATCCTAAATTGTTGCACTGCAAATGCCTATATTGTTGTAAGCCCGGACCCTCTATTCAAAAGACATTATTGATATTTTTCTTTGTTGTTTTTTACATGTAAGACCCTTTATTACCACATTGCTTATATCTTCCACACCACATCTGAGTGCATTTGCATATACTTTTTACCTCAACAACTCCTTTCCTGCCTCTGTAATTGACAATACTGAAAATTGTTTCCCAGAATTGAAATGCCGTCTCTGGTCAGTGGACAACTTTAATTAATCACTGAAAAAATGTCCCACTTACAATCACACATTGTATCACTACACGTGATGAAGAAAATAATAGACAAGTCTAAAAACAATTAGTGATCCAGTTATTTTTGTTAGGAAAAAAAACAGCTATAAACTCATTTGAAATGCAATTGTTTTTCAAATAGCTTGGAATACAAAGTACAAAGCCAGCAACGATTTGATGTGGTGACAGGACAGAACAGGCCATGAGTGAAGAACAAAGCTTTGGAAGGCAGCTGACTCAGTGTTTTCACAGATATGGCATACCCAACAATGTATACATAGCCTACACTACACTACCAAAAGTATTGGGACACCCCTCCAAATCATTGAATTTAGGTGTTCCTATCACTTCCATGGCCACAGGTGTATAACATCAAGCACCTAGGCATGCAAACTGCTTCTACAAACGTTTGTGAAAGAATGCGTCGTGAATTGAAGCGTGGAACTGTGATATGATGCCACCTGTGCAATAAGTCCATTCATGAAATTTTCTCACTACTAAATATTCCACGGTCAGCTGTTAGTGGTATTATAACAAAGTAGAAGCAATTGGGAACAACAGCAACTCAGCCACGAAATGGTAGACAACGTAAAATCACAGAGATGGGACAGCGCATCCTGAGGCGCACAGTGTGCAGAAATCGACAACTTTCTGCAGAGTCAATAGCTACAGACCTCCAAATTTCATGTGGCCTGCAGGTTAGTTCAAGAACAGTATGTAGAGAGCTTCATGGAATGGGTTTCCATGGCCAAGCAGCTGCATCCAAGTGCAATGTAAAGCGTCGGATGCAGTGGTGTAAAGCACACCGCCATTAGACTCTAGAGCAGTGGAGACATGTCCTCTGGAGTGAAGAATCACGCTTCTCTGTCTGGCAATCTGATGGATGAATCTGGGTTTGGTGGTTGCCAGGAGAACGGTACTTGTCTGACTTCATTGTACCAAGTGTAAAGTTTGGTGTGGGGTTGCTTTTCAGGGGTTGGGCTTGGCCTCTTAGTTCCAGTAAAAGGAACTCATAATGCTTCAGCATAGAAAGCCATTTTGGACAATTTCATGCTCCCAACTTTGTGGGAACAGTTTCGGGATGGCCCCATGTCCCAGCATGACTGTGCACCAGTGCACATAGCAAAGGCTATAAAGAAATGGATGAGTGAGTTTGCTGTAGAGGAACTTGACTGACATGCACAGAGCCCTGACCTCAACCCGATAGAACACCTTTGGGATGAATTAGAGCAGAGACTGCGAGCCAGGCCTTGTTGTCCAACATCAGTGCCTGACCTCACAAATGCTATCCTGGAACAAAGGTAAAAAATTCCCATAAACACACTCCTAAACCTTGTGGAAATCCTTCCCAGAAGAGTTGAAGCTGTTACAGCTGCAAAGGGTGGGCCAACTCCATATTAAAGCCTATGTAATAAGAATGGGATATCATTAAAGTTCATATGTGTGTAAAGGAGGGTGTCCCAATACTTTTAGCAATATAGTGTATGTGTGAATAAACATTGAGCTTTTGTTTTTGAAGATGAAAGTATCAAAGCAGCTGATACTTGGTTGTGAATGATGTACCTTTAAGAAAAAAAGCAAGAAATTCTCACAAAAGTTCAATGATGATTAGATATAGTGACTATGGAAGTCATTAAAGGTGTTTGAGCTCCTCCTGCTGTGAATGAAAACATTCTTAAATGAGTGCTTTAGAGGTGTGCACGGAGGTGGCTTGGTAACTTCTGCACCATGGGGTGATCCTAGTCCTGTAAAAAGGTCTCATATTTCTTGGGCAGAATATGACTGTGCAGAGCAATCATCCAACCTAATGTCTCTCATGAGACTGCCTTCCAAATCATTACAATTTCTCCACCATGTTCAACCATTGGAAACAAACATTTGCTGAGACTTGGTCACAGAGGTGCTATTTCGATTATCTGTTAATGTCCGAGGCTGTACATTTGTGGCATTTAGCAACTCTGGTGTGCAGTTATCATCTTATATATTCAGGTAAGCTTACAGTATATCCACACTACTGTACCTCTTTGCCAATGCAATTTTTCCAAGTTTTGCACATGTTGTTATTATTTATGAGACTGTTCTCCTTTGCCTCAATAAATTATTTAGCTGTGTCTGTGCCTGATACAACTGCAGTTCAGGCACTGACTATCTGTCATCTATGGATATCATGTTGCTTTGAAAACTCACATGTCAAAGTATTAATTGTCAGACCTCTTTTGTAGCTGACACATACTGCTAAAAGCCAAATATGAATCACCTTTGTACCTGCATTTGTAATTATGAATTAGTTAGAAATTTTAATTTCTTTATTAGATTATGTTTCCTTTATTCTCTGTACTCCTGAATATATGTGTCTGTATGTGTATAGCATTGCCTTTCTTGCTTTAGTTACATTTTTCTGGTTTTTTTTTTTTTTTGCTGGGTTGTTTGTGGTAATCTTTTTATCATACTGTTATTATATTTTTTGCTCTTGCCGTCACCCAGGACGACTTACAAGATCAGAAACTGTTTACAGATCATTTTTATAATTGGAAAACAAGCAGGTTAAGTGCCTTGCTCAGGGTAACAAAGTATGGTAGAACCAGGAATTAAACCAGCAGCCTTGTGGTCCAGTTTCATGTACCTTAGTTATTATCACTTACAGAAAGGAGTAAAGAATTGGGTTAAACATCAACTGTGGGTCAACAAGACAACAATACTGCATTTGTCACAGTGTAGAAGGAGATGGATTTGCACAGGAGAAATGGCCTGACCAGCTGCAGAGCAGAAATAGCTCTCATTTGTCAACTCCAATTTGTACCAACTCCTAACTCCTATAAGACAGCCTAAGGTGGCCCTAAACTGAATTATAAACTAGTATGGCTACCTTTGGAATAACCTGTTCTCTTTCTCTTTTCTTTTGTCTTCTGCACTAACAGCGGCATCATCAGTACACATGCATAATAATGAATTGAAACAGCAGTATGGATGGGTATGCATTTCTTATCCATATTGGGATTATTTATTGCATTTTTAGCTTTGCACTAGTTTCAAATATACTATATTATACAAAAGAATAATTAGAATAAAGTTAAAGATATAATGATCTCAGCGCACAAAGAAAAGCACTACATATGCACCAGAATCGATCAGTTGTTGCATATTAACCTGAAACTGCAGTGGGCCAACACCCTGCCCAGGCGTTGTTTCCTGCCTTGTCCCCTGTGTTGGCTGGGATTATCTCCAGCAGACCCCCATGACCCTGTAGTTTGGATATAGCAGGTTGGATAATGGATGGATGGATGGATATTAACCTGAAAGTTTACCTTCAGATGTTAAGAAAATTTCAAGAGTTCAAGCTGCGACATAAAATGGAAACTCTCACCTTATGTAAAAATAACTTGAACTGTATTCACATAATTCCAGGAGCTGTATCAAATGGCCAAATTAATAAAAGGCTGTTGTAAAGTTTGATTTTTTCATAGTGAATGCCATTTACAATGTCACATTTACAGTCAAACTATACTCCAGTTAAAGGTCCATGACAGCTAATTGGTTGATAATGAGGATTTTTAAAAGGCATTCACTTGGATGCAGACTTACTAAAATAACAAGCTAAAATGACATTTATAATGTAAGGAGAATTCATTTCAATAAAAAACAAAATGTCTCAAAATGGTTTAGCTCATTTCTGCCTTTAATTGAGCGTCTTCTCCTTCCACAACTCATTATCCTGTGAGCACCCGTTTTGAAGATTCGGCTCTCTGTTGTCGTACCTCTCAGTACATTCTGCAGACATCCCCTGAGATTTTATATCTTGGCTCACTGTTTTTTCCTGTTTGTTACAAAATGAAAAAAATCAGACAATCATGGTAGATTTGTTCAGCAAAAAGTAGAAATAATACAAGTATGTCATGACTGATCACTTTCTCACCTTATAAATATCTGTTATTTTTTATTAATCTACAGCTGCAAGGTTATTTATGTTTTTCCCAGGCAGCGTTACATTTAAGAACGCTCCAGTTCACAAGATGAAAATAACAGTATTTCATGTTGAAAGAATGAATCCAAACCTTGCCCTTTCATACTGCAAGGGAAGATAATTGCTGATCAGTGGCCAATAAAACAGAAACATCAGGAGGCTTAGTGCAAAATGTGCTTAGGTTTTTGTTTTTCCTTAAAGCATTCCTGCACATCCACACCACTATACAATATTCATTGTATTTACTGGATAGAAACATAGTGCACATGAGGAATCTGGTAATTATAGCTGTAAAAACAGAATGCAACTGTTAGATATGGAACTTTACCATAAAGTTGAATAATGATAATGATGTTAAGGCAAATGTTGAAATGAAACTGAGATGCCAAACACAGTGCCTGTCTGTAAATCTGCACCAACCGATTCAAACCAATATACAGTTTATACATTGTAAGACCAGAAACAGGCACGAAAAAGGTTTGGGACACCCCTATAATGAAAATAAATTGGAAAAGAAATGATCTTTTTACAAAGATGACAATAACATATTTTCAGATTGGAGTCCAATGCAGAATTAACTCAATCAGCGCAGGAAGAGGTGGGTCCAAGAGGGTAGACAAATGAAGTAACACCAATGGTGGAATGGCTGTCAATCTTCTGTTCTGCAGAGAGAGGAAAGGAGAAGGCATTAGTACGCAGCGCCAACCCCTGGTTCGGCAGGTAACTACCATCAGCAGAGCCCTTGAGCGGCCTAACACACACACACACACACATTTTTATATATATCTTCTTATATAATACGCTATCGTGGCTGTCCGTTTGTCTGCCCAGGATTTGAAATCACCTGTAGCTCGCAAACCGTTTGACCTATTGACCTGAAATTTGGTACACATATACTACGTGATATCTACTATCTGCTTTCGGGGTGATGATTGACCTCCAAGATTATTCCTCTTTTTATTTTTATTTTATTTTACTGTAGAATCAACTGTCTGCAGCGGCCAGCAGGGCGGGTGTGTGGCGCATGTGTACAGGCGCTATTCTCATCCCTACCACCTTCGCCATCACTTCCCTACCTCTTTACAGTATATCTTAAGTCATTCTTGAGGCAGAGTGAAGACTTAAGTGCCAGCTTAAGTGAAAAATTAAGGAAAGAGTACTAAGTAATTGCAACACAAACACTGACTTAATCAGTTTTAACGTTAAGAGATGCAGACGAAAGAAGAGAAGAAGTGGGTTGCTAGGGTGAAAAAAATAAAAAAAGCAGCAAAAAAAAAAAGTCCAATCAGAAATGCAGTTAATCGCATATGTCACAAAAAGAGTTGAAGTCAGTCTGAATTTTTTGTTGAGCTGACTATTTATAAAATGTAAATGCTATATATTAGCATTGACCTATCTGGTAAACCTTACAGTGATGAACAATCTAAAATACACTTTCTTCATTTTAGAAATGCATGAAAGATTTATGGAAATGAAAGTTATTTACCACTATGCAGTAGACAGAGAAATTAGTTTATTCATTTGTTTCAAATGACAAAAATACATAATTCAATGGCTGTTCAGATCAGTTTAATGTTACCCAAGAGTTAATCCAAAATGCTGCTTCAGGAAATCATAATAAGAAGTTAGATATGTGACCAGAATATTCTATTTAATAAATCATTATGGTGGTGTAAATACATTTTGTAGCTTACTCCAAAACCTTCTATTTAAATGATGAAGCCATGAATGTTCTTGTCCTACTTCTACTTTGATTTACTGGAACTGATTTTTGCCTTTGCTTCAGTCCATAATGTCACTGCTGTTGTTGGAAAAAATGTTGTGTCCTGCTTTCAGTAAGACAATGCTGATATAGAATGATAGTCTGGGATAATGCAATAGGAAACTCTTTATATAAGTTGAAAAAAACACTGCAGTTCTGATGAATATATGTAGTGTGATATAACGTTCCACATTTCATGAGACAGTCCTATTAATCAGTCCCATTTTAGGATTCCCAGTTTATTCTTAAAAAATCTTTATTCTCCTGTATTCTTAACATCCTCTTTAATAAAACCCCTGTGTGCGTCCAGGTGTCTGTGTGTGTGTCTTCTGGTGAAGTGTGCATGCGTGGGGCATGTTCAGTCTCTCCCTCTGCAGAGAGAGAGAGAGAGAGAGAGAGAGAGACACAGGCACGTGGGCGAAAGAAACACACCCACACACAGGCGCGCGAGAGAGAGAGACACACACACATAGGCACGTGAGAGACACACACACACACACAGGTGCGCGAGACATACAGACACGTGCGCATGCATTGTTGCAATGTTACTTTTCTTGGTTGTTTATTAAATTACGGATTTTTCAAATGTAAATTTTTTTCCCTGTGCTTAAAACTCATAAAAAAAAACTGTTTTTAGGGAGCGGTTCGTAGCACTATAGCGCGAACTCTTGCAGTGTTTGTTTTCTCTGTTGTTCAAGGTTTTCTCAGTTTTATTCAATGTTTTTACATTTAGTTTACTATTACGCTGTGCATTCTATGGTATAATTAACTATATTTGTACTTAAAAACTTTAAAAAAAATATATTTACATACAGTTCGTACGGTCTGGAATGGATTAATTATATTTACATACAATCCTATGGGGGAAATTACTTCGCTTCACAATCAAATCGGGTTTCGACCAGAATTTTGGAACAAATTATGGTTGTGAACCGAGGTTCCACTGTATTACTGTCAGAAAAAATTACAGGCATTTTACGGAAATACAAACCAGTATTACTGCGAGAGAAAATTAAAGGCACACAATACAGTGACGCATATTACAGCCACATACAAGGTCCCTTGCCATTTAATATAGACTGTTCCTACTAATGTTTATGCACTACTGTTCTAGCGCCCGTTATTGTAATGGGCTTAATGTCTAGTAACTAATATAAATTATACACATTGCTGTTCAGAGTATCTTGTAAGTACAAAGGTATAAAATGGGCTAATAGCTCTAAGTGTGCACCAGTCAGAGTGCTTACTGATTTAAGTGGACCTGCATTAGAAAAGGTCCGGATGGTGATTTGCAGAAAGTACGTACATACAGAGCGGCTTCCAGGGAACCATCCTGTACATCCTATGCTACAGCGTAGTTATTTTTACCAGACTTATATTCTGGGCCATTCGGATCCAATTTAAACACTGCATAAACATTAGCAACAAGTCAGAGAGCTTCTTACAGTTCAAAGTTCAAATCAGAATACTAGAGACAATTGAGCCTTCAGTTACAAGACCTTCAAACTCTGGAGTGATTTATCTGGTAGAGGTTTGCCAGGGTGGAAAGGAATTGCCAGTACAGTGGTATGGGACAGAGGATAGGCTTATAAAGGTCCTTAGAATAACAGAGAGAGAGGGAGGGAAAGAGATGCATGGACTGACAATAAGAGTGTATTTTTGCTTAGCACTGTACTGTAAGGTGCAGGGGCAGCTAGAATGTGGGAAACCTTGCATGAGCTGTTTCCTTCAGAAGTGAATTCTTCTACCGCATTAATGAGTGAGTGAGGATACAGAGTGCAGAAAATATAACAAGGGCTATGTGTAGTTAACTATCAACTTGGAAAGACAGAGAGACCTGCTGACAATAAACCATAATACCTGATGGCAGCAATGGATTCCTGCCTGGAGAAGCTAGAAAATAGCTGTCAGTTTAAGTGAGGCACTCACCCATTCAGCTGTAAGTAAATAGCACGCAGTCTCTGACTGAGAGGTGTAAGAAAGTGGTGCCACATGGAGGGAATAGCCAGTTAAACTGATGTCACTGACATTCAGCTCTTAAGGGTTGAACAGGCCTCAGTGTGCAGAGATACCAGCAGCCTCACTTCAGAGTTAAAGCTTGATGCTCCTAAAACCCCAAGAAAGTTTGATCCCAAAATGGGTTTCATATAAAAAGTGACCCTGGGAGAAAGTTTCAAGCTAAAGTCTAGTTTTGGGAGAAAAGATAAGATGAAAATCTCTAGTAGGAGGAGAAACAGCAGGAAAAACTGAAAGATTGGCACTGAAAATAAAGAAGCTACCTTAGAGGTGGGTATGTCGCTCCTTTGCAGGGCTAACTTGTACAGCCAAGCAGAAAAGAGTTTGCTGCATGCAATCCTGTAACAGAAGCATGCAGTACTGATGAATTGTCAGTTTAGTTTAAATCCAACTGTTGCTAGAGATCTGTTGAGACAGTGTAATTAGGTGATGCAGCGGCCAGTGTTCATTCCATAAATCATCTGCGGCTCATGTTGGCTGAGGAAGTAAAAAGGGGATTGATGTTATTTACTCCACGGCACATGAAGGACAAACTGTATTTCTAAAACACAGGAAATCTGTCAGAGATGTCATGCTTGTTTTTGGATTCATGGAGGTTTCACTCTTTCATGCGCAGTCTAATGACATTGGGGTGTCTGGAAAAGGAAGAACTCCAGGAGCATACGTGTCCATGTAAACGTGGATTTTAAAGAAACCAGGTTACTGTCTTAACTGGGTTACTCACCTTATCTTGGTTTTGTGTGTGCATGTAAACACACTGATTGTGTGGAGTCTGCAGGTTCCATATCTACATGAGATGTGCATTGTCACACATGTGTGCTTGGGAGACAGCTGAAGGGCCTGAACAAAAGTAATTCCACACCAGACCTGGGGGGTGACGGATTGCACTAACTCTTTTTCTCACTTTCCTGCAGACAGTTCACGGAAAATTCCGCCTGATCCCAATGACATCACTTCCGGTCATGGGACCTGTGATGATGTCACTTCCAGTCTCGAACCCATGGACGAAGACCCTTCCGGTTCTGGCCCTTATGATGATGTCACATCCAGGTCCAAGCCTATGGAGGAGGACCCTTCCGGTTCCGCCCTAGATGACCTCATTTCCTGTTCTGTCCTTTAATGCTGCCATCTTACCTCCATACCATCAGTTCTGTATTGAACTGAAATCTATGCACATCATTGGCATAACATATACCCTGCTGCAGCCATGGAAGAATATATAGGTGGCTGGAATTGGTCTTGTCCGTTGTGAGATATGGACGTCTGAAGCGGAGCTCCACTAGCAGCAGTGTTATTTTTCATATTATCCTGAGATATCCTGTATTTATCCAACCTGAGGGTACTACTACAGTATATGCAAGCATATATAAACATGGCCAACAAGAAAGGGGTTCAGAAAGAAACGAAAGAAACAAAAACTAAAGCTACATCCAAGCTCAGTTCGGCAAGCCCAAGTTCAAGCTCAAGGCCTTTCAGAGACTGACCTGGATCAGATGGCCGAAAACCCAGACTCCTCGGGACCACAGTCCGCTACATCATCTCCGGCTGAGAACAAAATGGGGAGCGAATGTACGAGTGTGAGTGATGCAGGTCATGATAGCTTGCCGATTGAAGAAGATCATCTGAAACTGGAAAAGGCCTTGCAGTCCGTGTTTTCAACTACTCCACGCAAGCTGGGAACACCGGCTGCAATAGAGCCCACCGCCTCACCGATGGTGCACGAAAGCAGAATTGATCTGTCTGAACTGAAGGTGATGATCACTGAGCTCAAGCAAGAGATAAAGAAAGATATAAAGAAAAGTGAGAAGGCAAATGAGAAGGCAAGGGAAAAGGCAAATGAGAAGCTGTGACAGGAGCAGCAGCAGGATAATAAAGACTTGGAGAAATGCATATGTGTTCGCTTTGAGGCAGTCTTTAAAGATATCCTGGGTAAATTTGAAGAGCATATTCAGGAAACCTTGTTTAAACTGAGCACACTTGCCGATCAAGTGGAGGATGTCAAGGAGACATTCACGACTCTGATTGAAACAGCCGAAAATCTAGCTGCCAGTGCTGAAGAAAAAGCAACAACTTCCAACTCCGAATGCAAGGAACTCGGAGAGAGACTTGCTGTTTTGGAAGATGGAAGCAGAAGGAATAATATTAGAATCGAAGGTCTACCTGAGAAAGTCCAAACCCAGTGAAATTCGCAGCTGAACTACTTTCTAAAATAATTGGACAGGACTTTAAAGCAGATTCTGAGATAGCAGCGGCTTATCGCGTACGTGGATCAAATACCATTAGACCTAGATCTTTTATTATTCGCTTCGAGAGATTATTATTTAAGCTAGAGGTGATGGCACTCCTCAGACACAAGCAAGAGATTATATATGAAAATAACCACATTTGTATCTTCCCTGATTTCTCTCCAGCAACAGCTACTAAACATGCAGCCTTCTATAACATCAAACAGCGGTTACAGCAAGCCAATATCAAATACAGCCTCTTGTATCCTGCCAAACTGAAAGTGGAATTGCAAGGTCAATTCTATGTCTTCGCCAGCAAAGAAGAAGCAGAAAAGGAATTAAGAAAGCTGATACACAATAGTGAGTCGTAGCCTGTCATGACATGGCAAGGATAAATAACCTACTGCTTGATCTATTTGTTAAGATACGGGTTTTTTTATAAGAATTATTATATATCTGTTTATGTTTTAATTACAGTTCTAGACATTTGTGCTTAATTTTTTTTTTTTTAATTTTTTAAATTTTTTTTTGTTTTTTATCTTACTTATTTATTTTTTCTCTACCCTAAACGAGACTGTTTAACATAATACCCTTGGTTTATTGTTATTGTTATTATTGCATTAAGACTTACTATGCTTATTCTGTACCACTTTCTAACACCATTCCCTGGGTTTAATATCCGGGTTTATTATCTTAATACGTTAAGATTGCTGAACATAATATATATTTTAGGTTCATAGTTTGTCAATGATTATATTTTAGGCATATAGTATTTAGACTATATTGGCAATAGATATCTCTAATTTTTTTAATCCTAAAATGCTGCTGCGTGGGGGCTTGTTTTGCTTTGGACGTGCTCTGTCTCTGGGTATGTCAGAGGACCGGGACTGCGTGAAGTGGGGTCCAACCTCACGTGGGGAGGCAAAATGGGAGGGTGGGGGGTTAAGGGCGGGAGAGAAAGACAGCAGTCTATATCTATATCTAATCTATTCTTTTAATCTTTATAATTATAACTACCAACGTAACAATAAGCTGCATGGCAATAACTCTTGGGGAAATAGGAAATTAAGGTTAACGCTTTTTCACTTCCAGTTAAGACTATAAAATGACATAAAAAATTCAGAATCAATGTCTCCATGATGGGACAGTTAACTTTGTGAGCTGGAATGTTAAAGGCCTGAATCACGAATTAAAAAGAAAGAAAGTACTCTCTCACCTAACAGGTCTAAACGCTAAAATAGTATTTTTACAGGAGACCCACTTACTAAGCAAGGATCTGTTCCGGCTGCAAAAGGACTGGACTGGCCAAATGTTCCATTCTAGCTTTAGAAAGAAAACTAGATGTGTCGGAATTCTTATACATAGAACAGTCTCATTTGTAGCATCAGATGTAGTATTGGATCCTGAAGGGAGATATGTGATGGTCATGGGCAACTTATCTAACTGTAAAATGATTTTGATAAATGCTTATGCACCTAATGTCGATGATAAGGAATTTATACAAAATTTATTTGCATCCATTCCCAATGTGAATGCGCATAAAATTATAATGGCTGGGGACTTTAATTGTGTTTTAAATCCTCTCATAGATAGGACTTCTATCACAGGGGGGATGACATCTAACACTGCAAAGATAATTACAAAGTTTATAACTGATCACAACTTATCAGACCCCTGGAGGTTTTTAAACCCAAACTCAAGAACATATTCTTTCTACTCACCAGTACATCATTGCTACTCAAGAATTGATTATTTCTTTATAGATAATAATTTCTTGCCTATGATTAAATCTTGCAAATACGATGCTATTGTTATTTCTGACCATGCACCTCTGATCTTGGAGCTAAAGTCACTATGCCCCACACACTCATCTCGCAGATGGTGTCTCAACTCGCTTCTATTAGCAGACGAGAATTGTACAGAATTTATATCCAAACAAATCAGTTTCTTCCTAGAGACAAATACATCCTCAGAGATTTCTGCAGGAATACTCTGGGAAACTCTTAAGGCCTTCTTAAGAGGACAGATTATCTTGTATCTTTCCCACAGAAATAAATTAGAAACCAAGAAAGTAGCAGAGCTAAAAAGCAAAATTACTAGAATAGATGAAGAACATGCCAGGCTTCCAAGCGAGGCTCTACATAGGAAAGGCAGGCACTGCATTCAGAACTAAACCTCTTGACAACTAAAGAAACTGAACAACTAATTGGCCCTCTGCAGTTCGCATAATAGGAGAAGGTGGGAACGGAGGATGCCATCATCTATATGCTACACCGATCCCTCTCCCACTTGGACAGAGGCAGTGGTGCTGTAAGAATTATGTTTTTGGACTTCTCTAGTGCCTTCAACACCATCCAACCTCTGCTCCTTAGGGACAAGCTGACAGAGATGGGAGTAGATTCACACCTGGTGGCATGGATCGTGGACTAACTTACAGACAGACCTCAGTATGTGCGTCTCGGGAACTGCAGGTCTGACATTGTGGTCAGCAACACAGGAGTGCCACACGGGACTGTGCTTTCTCCGGTCCTGTTCAGCCTATATACACCGGACTTCCAATACGATTCAGAGTCCTGCCACGTGCAAAAGTTCGCTAACGACACTGCTATTGTGGGCTGCATCAGGTGTGGGCAGGAGAATGAGTATAGGAAGCTAATCAAAAACTTTGTTAAATGGTGCGACTCAAACCACTTACACCTGAACACCAGCAAGACCAAGGAACTGGTGATGGATTTTAGGAGGCCCGGGCCCCTCATGGACCCCATGATCATCAGAAGAGACTGTGTGCAGAGGGTACAGACCTATAAATACCTGGGAGTGTAGCTGGATGATAAATTGGACTGGACTGCCAATACTGATGCTCTGTGTAAGAAAGGTCAGAGCCGACTATACTTCCTTAGAAGGTTGGCGTCATTCAACATCTGCAATAAGATGCTGCAGATGTTCTACCAGACGGTTGTGGCGAGTGCCCTCTTCTACGCGGTGGTGTGCTGGGGAGGCAGCATAAAGAAGAAGGACGCCTCACACCTGGACAAACTTGTGAGGAAGGCAGGCTCTATTGTAGGAATGAAGCTGGACAGTTTAACATCTGTGGCAGAGCGACGGGTGCTGAGCAAGCTCCTATCAATCATGGAGAATCCGCTGCATCCACTGAACAGTGTCGTCTCCAGGCAGAGGAGCAGCTTCAGTGATAGACTGCTGTCACTGTCCTGCTCCACTGACAGACTGAGGAGATCGTTCCTCCCCCACACTATGCGACTCTTCAATTCCACCCTGGGGGGTAAACGCTAACATTATTCAAAGTTATTGTCTGTTTTTACCTGCATTTTTATTACTCTTTAATTTAATATTGTTTTTTGTATCAGTATGCTGCTGCTGGATTATGTGAATTTCCCCTTGGGATTAATAAAGTATCTATCTATCTATCTATCTATGAATCCAGACATCATTACTATGAACACGGAGAGAAAGCTAATAAGCTTTTAGCTCAGCAAATTCACAAGGAAGAAGTCCGCAACGCAATCCCAGTAATCACCAATACGAACGGAGACAAAATCATCGACCACAAAAATATAATGCACACATTTAGAGACTACTATAAATCCTTATATTCTACCGAGTTTAAAGAAGACAACACACAATCTAATTCATTTCTGGATACATTACAGATACCACAAATAGATACTCCTAGTGCGGAGGAACTGGATAAACCTCTGGCATTATCAGAAATACTAGATGCTATAAAGTCACTTCAAGGCAGGAAAGCAGCAGGCCCTGATGGCTACCCTGTAGAATTTTATAAGAAATTCTCCACTCAGCTAGCTCCCTTCCTATTAGCAACATTTACAGAAGCCAGAGACAATCAAACTCTTCCTCAAGCATTAATCACCAAGCATTAATCACCGTTTTTCCTAAACAAAATAAGGACTTATTACAATGTGCATCATACAGACCAATTTCACTTTTGAATAATGATGTTAAGATACTCTCAAAAATTATAGCTAGAAGGATGGAGAAAGTGCTCCCCTCGGTAATATCACAAGGTCAAACTGGATTTATCAAGGGTCGATACTTATCCTCAAATCTTCGACGCCTGTTTAATGTAATATACTCACCAACAAAGTCAAACACCCCAGCAATATTATCATTGGATGCAGAAAAAGTATTTGACATGATTGAATGGAAGTACCTTTTTACTACATTGGAGAAATTTGGGTTTGGCCAGAACATTTGTGCATGGATCAAACTACTGTATACCAATCCAGAAGCTTCAATTTGTATTAACAACATCTGTTCAGACTACTTTAAACTAGAACGAAGTACCAGACAAGGATGCCCCTTGTCACCGCTACTGTTTGCAATCACCATTGAACCACTGGCAATACACTGTCAAATACTGATCAGATAAAGGGGATTATCAGAGAAGGACTGGAACAGAAAATTTCTGTATATGCAGATGATATGGTACTGTATATATCAGACCCACAAAATTCTGTGCCTGCAGTCTTAACAGCACTCACAGAATTTCAATAGATCTCTGGTCTCAGAATTAATCTGAATAAAAGTTTACTCTTTCTAGTGAATTCTCAACCATATAATATTAGATTAGACACCCTACCTTTTATCATTGCAGAACGGTTTAAATACCTCGGGGTAAACATCACAAGTAAACATAAAGATATTTATCAACAAAAATTTTGCCGTCTGCATGAAAAAAATTAAGCAAGACTTGCATAGATGGTCAACCCTTCATCTTACTCTAGCTGGAAGAATTAACACTGTTAAGGTAAATATTCTTCCAAAGCTCTTTTTTTATTTCAAAACATTCCAATATACATCAATAAATCATTTTTTAAGCAATTAGATTCAACAATAACCTCATTTATTTGGAACTCAAAACATCCACGTATCCAAAGAGCGACCCTACAAAGACAAAAGGCAGAAGGTGGCATGGCTCTACCTAACTTCCAGTTTTATTACTGGGCAGCAAACATACAAGCTATAAAAACCTGGACACAAATAAATAAACACACACAGGCCTGGTCCTCAATAGAACTACAATCCTGCAGTACTTCTTTATATTCCCTGCTCTGTGCCCCAATAAATGCAAGTTATCGGCAGTATACTAATAACCAAATTGTGCTTCACTTTCTCAGAATATGGAACAAATGTAGAAAGCATTTTAAGATGGAGAAGCTTTTATCTGTGGCACCTCTGCAAAAGAACCACCTCTTTCAACCTTCGCAAACATACACAGTTTTTAATATCTGGAAAAAAATTAGGATTAACTTGCTTAGAGATCTTTATATAGACAACGTCTTTGCATCCTATGAACAATTACATTCCAAATTTAACATTCCAGCTACACATTTCTTTCATTATCTTCAAATTAGGAACTTTGTTAAACAGAACCTGCCTGATTTTCCTCATCTTGCACACTCGTCCATGCTGGAAAAAATATTGCTCAATCTCAAGGACTCAGACACCATCTCTGCAATATATAAAATTATTTTACAGTCCCTTTCAAAGATCCAAGAGGACACTGGGAAAAAGATCTCTCAATGAATATATCCGAAAAGGAGTGGAAAATAGCAATGCAGAGAATTCACTCAAGCTCCATATGCGCAAAGCATATAATTATTCAACTCAAAATTATATATCGAGCACATCTGTCTTGCTTAAAACTCTCCAAAATGTTTCCAGGGCAAGATCCAACCTGTGAACGCTGCAATCAAGTCCCAGCCTCACTGGGTCACATGTTTTGGTCCTGCACCAAATTAACATCATTCTGGACCAAAATTTTTAATTACCTTTCAGACAGCCTTGGTCTCACAATCCCTCCTAACACATTACCAGCTGTGTTTGGGGTTCTTCCAGATGGGTTTAAAGTGAAGAAGGACAAACAAACTGTGATTGCATTCACTACACTTTTGGCACACAGACTGATTATGTTAAACTGGAAGAATCCTAACTCTCCTCTTTTAAGTCAGTGGGAAACCGATGTTCTATACTATTTGAAATTGGAAAAAATCAAATACTCAGTTAGAGGAACTGTACAGATTTTTTTCAAAATATGGCAGGATCTAATCAGTAATATTTTAAAATAAGCTCTTAAAGCACAGAGGAATCAATTATTTCTGTATTTCTTTTTCTTCTCCATTCATCTCTATTGGCTTATCAAACTCATCAATTTAGGTGTGTTTACAAGCCTTAAGTTTTACTCAGTTGGCCTTGCTCTCTCTCTCAGGGGTGGGGGTCGACTTGTTCTTAATCCTACTTTTTGTAAAAATTGATTGATTTGTATGGAATGATTGCAATAAAATTAATAAAATTAAAAAAAAACAAAAACAATATACAGGTGGCTGCCCCAAACCTTTTTTTAACTTTTGTGTGTACTTATTATGACAACATGTTAGGTTAAACATTGGCAATAATGCAAGCTTGTGTCTGTGTTCTGCAGTTGATTGGTATCTGATCAAGCCTCTGATCTACTCTTGTGTCCTTGTGCCTCAACAGGTTATGGCTCAACACACCACTGTAATGGGTAACTGGGTTCAGATAATGATTTGATGAATGAATAGATTAGTAAAATCCTTTACTGCAGCATTCCATAAGTCATACTAATTTGCATACATCATCAAACCCAGTTAATCCAATTCAGCAGAAGTGGGTGCAAGGCAGAGTTCCAGGAGCACACTTGCACACTCATTCACTCTCTCACACTATGACCAATTTAGTGTCACCAATGAACCACAATAATCAGGGGTAAAACCAGACTGACATGGGAAGAATGTGCCAACACCGCACAGGCAAACAACTGGGCGTGGGATTTAAACTCAAAAAAACTGGATCAATGACAAATCAGCATTAGCCACTTCAACATGCTTCCCTTTCACAGGTTAGATTCTTCTAAACCAAGTGATTGTTATACAAGGCTACATTTTTTCTTTACCTATACATTTCTATCCATGCCTCTGTAAGGGAATTGTCAAAAAAATATAATTGCTTTTCTTTTAAAATAATTATTCTGCCACTTCAGTGCTGGCTTGTTTGGCCTATTAAGAGTTAACCCTGCTGTGAGTCAGTTAAAAACATATTAATGAGCCCAAGAAAGGAAAAGTTTTAATCTAAGAGGTTAAGAATTTCAAAGCCCTTTAATTGCTACTCGGGAGAATGGGTAAAATGACTTTTGCTGAAGTGACAAACCAAGAATCATTAAACTTTCTATATTTCAGAGCCATCTGTGCTTTTTTAGTTCAGGTTGCCACTGAGGTACACTTCATGGCTGTCCCTGGCTGAGACAATCGAAGTGATTTAGTGCATTGCCCAGCAGGCTTCTGGCAGGCAGAGACTTTATAGTTTCATTCTTTTCAATTCATCTTCCTACACACAACTTGCTCTCGCAACTAATACGTTGCATTCAGGACGGGTTACATTTTTACCCTGTAACTTTGATTGTGATGAATTAGCCTTTCAAGTTTTACTGAGTAAAGTACCTTTCAGGAATTTTATAGCGTATTATTACACCTGGTATATACTACTATTTTCTGCAGCAAAAAACTGAATGACGTTAAAATATGAAACTATTTTTATTGAAATGTTTGCAGCTTTAACCATCACAAGCTACTTTACCAAGCCGTAAGACAACAGTAACTACAGTATGTAATAATTAAGGTAAATTATTATAGTGAATTTAAAAGTGAAGTTATAAAAAAGGAAAGAGTAAACAACTAATCTTTCAACTTAGAATTAAAAGCTGAGGCTGAGTTGAAATAATTATTTTGTTTGTGTCTGGTTGGTAATGTAACACGATTTCTCACTGAATAAAAATGTGACTGTAGGCGTGGGCATTAGGGTGACTTACAATGATTCATATGATTAATTACCTTTTTTTATATTTTCATGTTTTCTGCTACTGTTTTAATTATGCTAGGTATTACTGTGTACACACATCTTTCATCTAAGTTAATAACAATCACACGCAAACACCAAATCCGCAGAACTAGAAGGAGTCACTCAAATCATAAAGGATACAGTAGTGATGCACTGTAGATACTGTAGATTCACAAATTATTCAGACCTCTTCACATTTCTTCTTACATTTTGATATATTGCAGCCTTGTGCTAAAATAATTTAAATTCATATTTCCCACTCAATACCTCAGAATGACAAAGCTAAAACAGGATTTTAGAAATGTTTGCAAATTTGTTAATAATAAAAAAAACTTAAATATCCCCTTGACAAAAGGTTTCAGACCCTTTACTTAGAACTAAGCTGCGTATGATACCACAAGCTTTGCATACCTTGATTTGGGGATTTTCTGCCATTCTTTCCTGCAGGTCCTCTCAAGCTTTCTGTCAGGTCAAAAGGAGACCGTCAGTGGAAAGCTTTTTTCAGGTCTCTCCAGACATGATCGATTGGGTTCAAATCTAGGCTCCAGCTGGTCATCTCAAGGACATTCCCAGAGTTGTCCCTAAGCCACTACTGTGTTGTCTTTTCTTTGAGCTTAGTGTCATTGTCCTGCTGGAAGGTAAAATGTCCTCTCAGTCCAAGGTCCACAGCACACTAGAGCAGGTTTTCATTAAGGATATCTCTGTACTTTGCTCTGTTCAGCTTTCACTCAACCCCATCATCTCTCATAGTCCCTGCTACTGGACAATAACTGCACTGCATGGTACTGCCACCACCATGCTTCACCACTGGAGTAATAATTTGCAGGTGATAAGCAGTGCCTGGTTTCCTCTAGACATGATGTTAATGTTGGATTCATCAGACCAGAAATTCTTGTTTCTCACAGTAGGAGAGTATTTATTTGTCTTTTTGAAAATTCCAAGCAGGTTTCCATGTGTCTTACAGTGGAGTCTTCTGTCTAGCCACTGTCATACAACTTAGAACAGGTGAGTGTTACACTGATGGTTGTCCTTGTGGAAATTTCTTCTGTCTCCACAAAGGTTCCCCGGAGATCAATTCCAGGTCACCTCTTTTACGATGGCCCTTCTCCTATAATGGATGGCCAGCTCTAAGAAAAGATGTAGTAGTTCCAAACGTCTTCCATTTAAGAATTATAAAGGCATCTATGCTCTCGGGAACCTTCAATGCTGCAGGAATGTTTTTAGTCCTCCCCTGATCTGTGCCTTGACACAACCCTGTCTCTAAGCTCTACAGGCTATTCCTCCGACCTCATGGCTTGGTTTTTGCTCTGATACACATTATCAGTTGAGGGACATTCATTGGAAAGGTGTGTGCCTTTCTTGATTATGTGCAATTAAATTAAATGAATCCATAGGTGGACTCCAAAACAAGGTGTAGAAGTATCTGAATGATGATCAATAGGATAGAATGGGATGCACCTGAGCCATATTTCAAGTGCCATAGCAAATAATTGTGCCACTGTGATATTTCAGCTTTTTGTTTTTAATAAATCTGCTAAAAGCTTGTATTTGCCTTGTCACTCTTAGTATTGAGTGTTGCCTGCTATGGGAAAAAATATATTTTATTACAAGGCTGCAACACAGCAAAATGTGAAAAAAGTAAAAGGGTCTGAAAACTTTCTGAATCCAGTGTAACTAAACCAACATTGACAACGAAAACAGAACCTTTCATTGGTTTTCTCAGTGTACTGCTACTAGAAAGGAGTTTTTATGTTAAATTTTAAAATTTGTAAGACACACATTTTCTCCTGTCACACAGAAAGACCAGTGATAATCCTCATTCATGTTTCAAATGAGTTGAATTATGTCTTTGAATCTCACTTCTGTTTATAAGTATAGGGCTGCATGTAATGACTAAATCAGCATAAATTATTTAAGTACAAAGCAGTGTGCATTAAAAACAGAAATGTAATATTGAACCATAGAAAACACCAAAAAGCTAAATAAAGTGAGCCACAACCTATTGTCCAAGGTTACCTGACTACTAGATGTACAGTCAGAAGTGTGAAATGAAACCCAGGGGCACAGGCCCACACAAGAAAAGCAAAAGGAAGTAACGTGCCATCCCTTTTTAATCACGTCCCAGGCCAGGACTGTGAGAGGAGAGCAACAGAGATAAAGGACAGTTCACAAATAAGAGGAATATTTAGTCACTCTAGAAAGAGAATTCTGCACCAAGTCAGATTTGAAATAAATAAGTAAAGATTTAATTTCAGTAGAATTCAAACAGGGGACATTCCAGAAATATATGACCCAGCAAAGCAGGTCCCCAGCAATATTTCTCATAGGGAGTGTCTTAATCTGGATACACTTTGGAAAGTCTTAATCAAGAGAAATGGGTGCAATGTACAATTTTTAGTTTAATTTAACCTTGTGTCACAAAGATTGAGGTGAAGTGCATTTCATCTTTATTTCCATTCATTATTCAAAAATCAAATTAAATCCCTGTTGCTAGCATCCTCTTAGGCTTTGTCTGTGCTTTTATCTAAAAACAGCATTTTTAAAACCAATCCAATCTAATCCATACTGGTGGTTTTATATTGTTTATGAAAGTATCTCTGTCCACACTAAATGATGCTAATAACATAGATATTCACCTACAGTGGACATGCGTGCATTGGTAGAGAAGTCCTTCAAGGGCTGGCAATGCTGTCAGCCAACAGTAGAGACCAGTACATGCATATGTATGCTGTATTCAAACTTTACAAAACTCAGTTTATCTGCATATAGGTAAACAACACAACAACAGCCATGGAAGGTAATGCTTCTATATCTACTGTTTTGGAAAACTGTTTTCTTCCATGAAGGGTGACCAATCAAGGAATGAGATCTTGTAATGAGCAGGATTGAGTCAGGGAAAGGCTACGTAATTTGCACAAGCAAATAAGAGTGTGATCCACGATCTGTGTTGTTAAAAGTTTACATTTTGACATGTCTACATTGCAATGCCAAGCAGGTACGGTTCTAGACAATGTTTTCAACAGTTTTTAGGAGTTAAAAAATGCTGGGGCATTGTAAATAAAAGGTAAAATTGGACACTAAATTTTGCACTCATGGCTGACCTGTACACTGGCACTGTAAGTGCTATGCAGAGTAGAGGCAGTTGATTCTGGGGTTCATCAGTGGTGTGTTCTGTGCTTACTCTGTTCAATGCTTGCATGGACTGTGTGTTGGGCAGGGTTGTGGGGTTCAGTGGCTGTGAGGCATCTGTTGGTGAAGAGAGATTCACTGATCTTGACTTTGCTGACAATGCAGTGATCTTTGCAGAGTCAATGGAGGCTCTGATTGGGGCTCTCGAGAGACAGACTGAGGAGTCTGAGTGTCTGAGCTTTCAGGTGTCCTGGATAAAAACCAAAAACAAAGGCCTTTAATGACCTCTTGGGCACAACCATCATGAATGTGTCTGTCAGTGGAGAGAATGTTGATGGGTTTACTTACCTTGGCAATAACGTTCATGTCTCTGGTGGCTCTTCTTATGAAGTCAGTAGATGGACTGGGGGAGTGTGAGGGGTCATGAAGTCGCTGGAAGGGGTGTGTGGTACTCCTGATATCTTTGCAAAAGGACAAAGGTCCAAGTCTTTAGATTCCTGGTGCTTCCTGTTTTTCCATATGGTTGCAAGACATGGACGCTATCCAGTGACCTGAGATGAAGACTGGACTCCTTCGGTACTGTGTCTCTTCAGAGAATCCTTGGAAACCGTTGGTTTGACTTTGTGTCGAATGAGTGGTTGCTCATTAAGTATCAAATGAGGTACATTACCTGCATTGTGAGGGAGTGTCAGTTACAGCACTATGGCCATGTGGCATGACTCCCCAAGGGCAGTCCAGCTCACAGGATCCTCATTGTTGAGCACCCAAGTGGCTGGACGCTCATGAAACAGCAGGCTATGACAGATAGATAGTCATTTCTGAGAGGTGGGACTGGACCGCATGTCTACCTGAGGGGTTGCTAACCGGGATCTCGAGTTGTTTCATCATGTGGTTGGTGTGGTAATGCACTGTACCAGTGCATGCTCTCCAACTTGACCTGACTTGACCTTTGAATATATAAATGTGTGTTCTTTTGTAAACTTTGCAAAATATTAAGAAAGGTGGATGGTTTCATGAAAGGTTATATGTGAAGCACAGTTGTTGAAGGGATGAATAGTAAATACATCATCAAAATGCAAATCTCATGTCCCAATACAAAGCAAATTCTATATATTATACTTTCTGTACTTTAGGGATGATCTTGAAAGGCTACAATTAATAGTACTGTTTCATTCTTTAATTATCTTCTGAATGGAACCATATTCTAAGTGAGAGTTGAACTACTCGATTCATTATTAGTTGTGTCAAACATGCACATCCAGCCTCATCAAAGGTAAGCACTACTACCCTGGGACACAAGGGGGCACTGCTGTTGACTGTCTTGTCTCTTTTCTCACCCACAGCTCCAAGAAGACACCCATTCAGGGCAAATGACTTCACTCTTCCCGGTTCAAGGACTATAAGAACAGGGCACTCCCAGAAGAAGGAGTCTCATTTGGGGAGTAACAACTCCTCAGATGGAGCTTCAACCTGAAGTCTGATTGCTCTTCAGAGCCTTATTGCTTAACTAAGAAAGCAGACATCATTTTTTGTTCTGTTTTTAAACACTGTGAGCTGGTTATTTTGTTGGAAGTTGTGGACCCCAACATTTTCATTCGGACTTGTGTATTCCTATCAGTTGATGACTGTTGGTAGTCATTAATAGTAACTGGTGAACAGAGCAAAGCATACAAAGAAGAATTTGTTGTGAAATTTCCATTTATTCCAAATGGGTATGAGTTCATTTCTGTCTGGTCCCTTATATAATCTTATTGTAAGTATTCTTTGCAACCCAATAGCATCATTTAAAGAAAGAAACATGCAACCCTCAGCTACTGATACCTATTTTTCCTCTTGGCTGTCTTTCTTTTTCTAATGAATAAAGTGCTTTGTTCAGCTGTTCTAGTAGGTTTTGCTGGTACAGTTTGGAATGCATTGAAAGAGACATAGAGTTTGGAAGAATATTCATTTTAACGATATTGCTTCTCCCAGTTAGTGTGTGATATAGCCAGACAAGATGTTGAGGTTTTGTTGATCACTTTCTATTACATGGATTAAATCACAAACATTTCATTATATCACAAATAAGCAGTATTACAGACATGTGTTCTACAAAATCCCATCAAGATGAACACGCGACTCCCTTCCTCTACTAGATTCAGACTCATATATTATGACAACTGAAACTGTTCTGCATTGTGCTTATTTAAAAACAGCATTAATGAATTATTGCAAATTCTTAAAAAATCTTAAGTCACAAATATCATTTTTTTTTCAGTTTAAGGCAGTGTAAATATAATTTTCCTATTATGTCATAGGAGGTTGGCTCGCATTCTTACAGCTAAGCAAATAGGACTTCTTGTAAACAATGCAGTGTAGAATTTCACAATGGATTTTTCTTTGCATAATGTTATTCCAGCTGGTGTTTTTCAGAGTATTGCTGTTACAGGATTGGGAGTGATTTTAAAGATATAAGGCTATCTGAAAGATATGCAAATATTGACATCCCAAAATATAGTATAAACTCCCAAAACATTTGATCTAACAGGGTAGGCACTTGAGAGCATATAAAAAATGTAAGTCTCATCACAGATACATTTTTTTACAGTTTTAAACAAGATATATGAGAACAATGTACTCTTTTTATTTAATGAGGGCATGCTTTGCACAGATTGAGGAAGAATATATTTTATGGATGGCTGAACTCTGTTCCTTATCTGAAATTCTAATTGAGAACCCCCTTTAAGATCATCCCTTTATGGTAATTTAAAAATACATTTCATGATGTTTGTTGTTTGAATCTATAAATACTACCTGTATTTTTGACAAAACTCGCCAGTATAATTTCCGTAACAGATGCTGATAGAAGATGAGAGATGTTTGGCAGATTGCTTTTACTGAAATTTCTAGCTTTTCTATTGTGTGTAGCAAGAAAATTATATTTAAGACACAGTAGTTTAAAGGACACATTATCCATCCATCCATCTATCAATTTGCTTAACCTATTTATTGGTTGTGGGGAAGCTGGACCCTATCCCAGCAAGCATAGGGTGCTAGGAAGAAACGGTTAGGGTGCCAGTCCATTGCTATATACAAATCTCTAAAGATGCAGATACCCACAGTATTAACTTCCATAGACTGAATTCTGTATAAGATAAAGAAGGCTAGAATATGTGAGTATTATATACAGAGTGGTACCATACTTAGAGTGACCACATGGTTTGTAGAAAATTAATCGTTATTGTAGCACACAGCAAAATACACACAAAGAGAATTTAGAAGATTTTCTTTTCAGGGCTAACCAACCAGGTGTGGTTTCATTGAGGTTTACCTCCTTCCAAAGCATATTCATAGCCATAGACTGCACACCAGAGGGTGCCACCCGCTCCTTTTGAATGGTGATGAGCCAGTTATTTGAGCAAAATTGAATTTGCAGTGAAAGTTACAAATTTCACTTTGCAAGAACAAAAAAAAAGTAAAATTATACCTATTTGCAAACACTTAATTTTGTGCCATTGACCTAGGAGCAAATGTATTTTTTTTACAGTATATATAAAAACATGATTCCTCTGTTAGAAAACACAACGAGAAGTATGAAGATTTGGAGCAGTTTAAATGATAAATGGTTAGCCAAGTGAAAGATAAAAAAGAAAGAGCGGAGCCATCACACTGGTCTAGTATGACATCTTACCCAGACATGAATTCATCATGACTGACT
Organism: Polypterus bichir lapradei; assembly: GCA_026402145.1. Classification (NCBI taxonomy): domain Eukaryota; kingdom Metazoa; phylum Chordata; class Cladistia; order Polypteriformes; family Polypteridae; genus Polypterus; species Polypterus bichir. The sequence goes on from JANRMT010028174.1 coordinate 68,124,282, forward strand.
ACTTCCAATGGGGCTTGGAGTTAAATGGGTCCCAGGGAGGAAGAGGTGGGATTTCTGGAGGATAAATTGAAGTGACGTCAATGATCTTCCAGTCTGCATTCTTCAAATCTAAGGACATATTAGGGAACAGTCTCAACCCATGCCAGAGATTAGAATTATAGTTAGTACTGACACATCACTCACAGCCAAGACCCATCAGGTCTTGTAGACAAGAGTGCATCAGTATTGGCAAGCTGGACTCCCCAACAATCTTTGACCTTGAAGTTGTAAGGCTTTAGGTCCAGTAACCACCTGGTGACCAGAGGACTGAAGTCTGTTAATGCAGCTTTCACTGGAGAGGTGTATGGCTTGTAACAAGGTTGAACTCCTAGCACATAAGGTAGTACCTTAGTTGTATTAATGGTTTATTTAATTGGCAGGACCTCCCACTCCACCGTCACATACCTCTTCTTACCCTGGGACCTACTTAATTCCAAATCCCACTGAAAGTAGTCAGTCATATTGAACTTGTATCTGAACAAATCATTAGTGTCTGGAGTTGTTCATTCAATATTGCTACGAGCATCGTGAGCATTGGTTAGCTCATTTTCCAGTAATCCTGCCAACTACACCACTGTTATAACAGACAATGAGAAGTATGAAGCGATGAGGGACCATAGGGTATACCACATTTAATGGCCAGTAAAGTGTCAAGTGAATAATAAAAAAAATAAAGAGTAGAGTCAGTGCACTAGACTAGTGTGATCTCTTTTTCAGACTTGAATCTAATATGACTGACTACTTCCGGTGGGGCTTGGAGATAAATACAGTAGGTCCCGGGGAGAAAGATCTGGGACTTCCAGAGCTGAAGTGACATCAGCAGTCCTCCAGCCCGTGGACTTTGGATCTGAGAACACAATGCGTGGCTCAGGTGGAATTGCAGTTTATAGAAAACCTGAAGTTGCTCCCTATTCAAATGTGTATGACACCCCTTATATTTTCACCTCATCAGCAACCTTATGACAGTGCTGTCACAGGGACTACAATTCCCATCAAGCAGCAGTAGTGTGAAGGGGCTAATGAGAGGATGTCTTTATCATCACAGACAAAGTTTAAAAATCACTTGAAAAAGTGGAATCTCATCTAAGATGGCAGCTGCAGCATTTTCTTTCCACTTAATTTAAGTTCTATCTTTTTGTGACTGTAGTAGAACCATCACTGTCTCTTTTGTCGGTGGGGGGAGCCGGAACAACCAGTAGCAGGCGCTATTTAACAAAATAAAGTACAGTAAAGAGTTGACAGGTGGAGTGCTAAAAGGTTCGTAAAGTGAAGATTCCCCCTAAGACACTTAATGTTGGCTCATCATTCCGATAAATATCAGATTTTTTTTGATTTTAGAAAATGCCTTCACTTACTGGCTTGGCAGAGTCCTCTTCTTAAGCGGACTAGATGCATTAATGGTCAATTGAGAGGTAGTTTTCATTTCGCTTATGCGTGGCTACATACTCCCTTTATGCTGCTAAAAGCCGGCAAGCAGCTGATTTTGTAGCAGTCAGGAAGAACAAAATGGGAAAGGGGAAAGCAATCGCAGTACGGATATGATAATAGTTTTACTCTATTCGTTCATGTATATTATGTCTTATTGTTGTTTAAGAATTTAGATGTAATCTCCGGGGATGTGTGAGATGCATGTAAGATGGTGTATACAGTATGTAGGAATAAAGCAAAGATAAGGAGGTGTTCCTCCTCCTCTATCTGAATGGTATAAGCCCATTGCCTTTAAGTGACTGGGTAGGAAATACTTAAAAGACCTCAGTGCCATTAGTAAGGGGTGAATGGTGAGGATAGGTGTCGCTATTCTGCATATTACACATTTGAATTTCCCCTCTATTCTGAAGATTGTCTTAAAGGTTTTCCAACCTATTTAAACCAGTAAGCCACCTAGATTTTGGGGAGGGCTTCAGCACTTGGGGAGGAATAGGTTTTGGCTGCTACAGAGCCATTGGAACAGTTATTTGACCTTTTTCTTTCTACCGTTTTATATTTTTGGCAGCTTTGGACTATGTACATTTTATGATCCCTTGCTCATAAGTACTACACATTCATTTTTTCAGTAATTTAGTGAATTTGTCCTGTTTGTTAGATGCAACTATTTTGTTCTGCTGGATTGTTATATATATATATATATATATATATATATATATATATATATATATATTTTTTTTTTTTTTTTTTGTGGATATTGTCCTTTATCTCACCCACCAATATTAGTTTATCATTGTTTTCACAATAAACATTGGTGACTTTGATTTCTAGAGACTTTATCTGGGTTTAGGGGTATCTTGAGCACCGTCTGGCTATGAACTACTAGTGGACACTGACCGAAGACGGTGTTTTGTGACACTTTTGTCTAGGAGTAAACTTTTTAATCTAATTGTGGGTTATGTTTAGCCATGTTGAATTTCCAAAAGACAGTTATCCCTCATTTATTTCAGTCTAGAACTTTGCAGGTCCAAAGGGGTGTGTGGTGTTTCTAAACACTTCAAGGGCAGTATGTTACTTTCTTTACACTCTTAACAAAAGTTATAAAAATCACAAATGTAGTGTGTTTCATGGTTATGAAATTGCACATGAAGCAAATTTTAGCATCAGTTTCACAAAACTGTATGTGAATGGAATTGCAAATGTTTTGTTTTTATGAAAAAGTTCATGCTGTTGTACACCTGCATATCACTACTAAGTGCAATAGAGCTAAGCCATGAAGAAATGGAAAGGAGCACTATTTGTGGTAGCAGATGTTGTTGTTCAGAATATGGGAGAAATTAAATAAGAGAGAATGGTGTTACTAACCTGTGCTCCTTGTTGTTGGTAGACATTTATTCAGGTCCTTTTTATAGTTATTATTTTAGGCTTTGATATACAGGGCTGTGATTTGTAGCAATTTTAAATCAACTTTGCATTTCATTAATATACTATTGAAGAGCACTACTGTTTAATAATACACTGTTCCTGTATTACAGAGACCCAGTGTCCTCAGCCTCAAGAATTTCTCAGCAAAACACCATGGATCATGAAGTAAACAGGACCAAGGGGCCTATGCAACGATGAGGAGGGTGAACACAGAAAGGTGGTTAGTGAAAAAAATGTATAGTGCGAATTTTAAGCAGTTTGTAAACAGACACTTTAAATTCTAAACACAGTCAATTCCAAAATGTATTCTCTTTTCTTCAGTGAAAATAAACAATATCCTACTTGAGTCATAAAATTTGGTGACAAAATTATCTCAGTTTTGAAAATGAATGAGAAAACAAAATATATCACACACATCCCCATCATTGTATGAACAATCTGGAAGTTTCATACATCCAGTCCACAAAGGTTGGTATCCTACGCCTTAAATCATTGTACTTTAACATCACTTTCAGCATGTCCCAAAGCACAAGTGCTAAACTTTCTCCCAAAGACTTGCGAAATCACTTCTCTGCATTTTACGTATCCACCTGTGATTAAAGCAGGACAGCATACAATAGATCAGAGACATCCATGTCGGTTTATCTGGTCTGTATGCTTCTGAAACTGAATACCAATGCAAGCTACCAATCTAAAGTGCAGATTTACAGACCTCCCCAACCACCTTAATAGAAATGGACTGCACACCGTCAGCCTCAAAGAAGTGGAGCAAAACTGTTTAAACTTAGTATTGCCCTCTTGATACTGGAGCTCTTAGGGTATGCAGTGCTACATATGGTGAGGTGTTACATCACAGTCCCCAAGCTAGAATATAATATTTTAATTCATGCATATGCTGTAAACTGAATCTAGACCAAAATTTGCATACTGCTGTTAATTAGTAATCCCATTTCACTGTGTTTAGGGCTTTTTTTGCATCCAAATGTAAGAAGACCTCAAAAAGTTCTGCTAATGTTGAGGTATTTAACACATTGAACTTATGTTGAAAATTTGATTGTAATTGTTTTATTTAAAAATATTCAGTTTGACGTTTAAAAATAATAAAAAGGAAACAGTTTTACTATTCTGCTCAGAATCTTAACATCACTGTTTAGCAGTGATGTTAGTCCAGAAGATATGCTTTCTTAAAGTTTTTTTTTTTTATTTGTTTATGGGGGGGATGAAAAAATAATAATGTTTTAGGTAGGTGCTTTTATTTCATGGTATCAAAGAACATTTCAATCATTAAAGCACCTAGCTCAAAAAGGAATTGCATAGACTTTATTGAAAGACTCTGATCATTACAAGGTCATATTTTATGTAAATAAACATAACCATGATGCCCCACCTTTTGGCTTTCTGAACCAAACCATAGAGGTCACAAATAATTAGCAGTTTAATGAAACAGTTCTGACCCTGAACCAAAGGAACATGGAGGGTGCAGTTAGCAACGGCACATGAAAGGCAGGAAGTAGACGGCATTCACAACCAACCCTGAGAAGAAGGCTCTGTTGTTTTTATCCATGATTTTACATTATAAAATTGTCCATTTAATTCTAAAGTAAAAAGTAATTGGTAACTCCTGCCACATGTTATTACAGAAGAATGAACTTTGACTCAATCACTCCAGAAAATAAACTGTTTGTTTTAGCCACTTCTTTAAGGCTTTAGCTGTATATTATGGTAGAAATTAATAGTTTCCCAAGTCATCCATATAAAGTGAATACTCTAACAACTTTTAAAAGAGACCTGGGTGATCTATTGGGGCTGCCTGTTAGGTAACTAACAAGTCTAGAAGACAGTGTAGCGCCGTCTTTTTGGTAAAATGTATATAATACAAGCCAGTTTCTGTCAGTTGAGCAACTACATTTAAAAAGAGCTTGCTTCCAAATGAAAGCAGTTTTGCTGAAATTCATGGAAAAGACCCTTCAAATTATCATTCTAACCGAATTGTTGGGCATATTTAAGAAATTAATGATGTCTAATGTAAATAAAAATATAGAAAAAAGAACTGAAGAGAGAAAGAGCATAGAGAGTATGTCAAATCAGGTCAAATGAACAGTCTGAATGACGGAAGGCAAGATTAAGCAGAGTAGCTATAGGAATGAATACAAGGAGAAAGAATTTAATGAATGAGAAACTGCAAGAACAGCATGTAAATTATGACATGCAAATTATGATTACGTTTTGATACCCAGAATCAATTTGCCAGCTTCGATTGAAATTTTTGTTTTAGATTAAGTTATAGATACTGCAGTTTCCTGTGAAACGTGTTTTTTGTTAATAAGTCTCAAGGAGAAACATTAAATAAGGTGAGCATTTTTTAATCATCTCCCATGTTTGGACATTGGCAACTATTTGTAGATTTCTCAAAAACCAAAGGGGTATCTGACAGGAACTGTAAGATTAAGGAAGGATTTAATTCTAAATGGCAAGAGGGTGTTTACTTGACACAATGTCTGTTGTGAGGTATTTGAAATGAGACAGTAACAAATTTGCAACTGTGTATTAACTGCACTAAGGTGGAAGGGGTCGACAGTTTCAGCCACCAAGGCGTCCATTTCACAGTGGACCTAACCTTGTCCAAATACACAACGCCTTGGTGAAATGGACACAACAGCATGTTTGCTGTCTCAGACACCTCAGGGATTTCAGACTGCCCTCCCAATAATTAATATTAATAACTTGTACACATCCACCTTTGATAATATCCTGACAGGTTGTATTACTGCCTAGTGTGGGAACAGCACACAGCAGAACCATGAGTCTCTTCAGAGAGATGTAGACAATTGAAAATATCATTGGGTGTGCACTCCCTAACTTCCAGGACACCAACAACAAGTAATGTCAGACCATTGCTTGGTACCGATACCAGCCATTCCAACAATGGCATCTTTTCTGTGCTGTGGTCAGGTGAACACTACCGCTGCCTAAAATCTAGTTCAGGGAGACTGAGGAGGAACTTTTTCAAATAGTCGATCTGCATCTTGAATAAGGAGCTACATTATGCCCTATTGTTAACTCTCTTACTTTATGTATTTAGGTACCAGTAATGGCACACTGCACGTACACTTATCTTGAGCATTCCTAGTTTTTATTCTCTTTCTCTGTACGTTTAGCATTCATTTGCTCAGAGGCTGATGCGCTTGCTGCTTCCTGAGCGACTCTTCTTTTCTCCATCCTAGCGGCCCGCTTCTTCTCTTCTTTTGTCGGCATCTTCTCACGTTAAAACTGATTAAGTCAGTGTTTGTGTTAGAATTACTTAGTACTTTTTCCTTAATATTTCAGTTAAGCTGGCACTTAAGTCTTCGATCTGCCTCAAGAATGATTAAAGATATGAAGAGGTAGAGGAAGTGACGGCGAAGGTGGTAGAGATGAGAACGGCGCCCATATGCGTGCGCCATAGGACCGCCTTGCTGGCTGCTGACAAGGGTTGATTGTACAATAAAATAAAATAAAAATAAAAAGAGGAGTAACCTTGGAGATCAATCATCACCCCGAAAGCGGATAGTAGGCGTCACGTAGTATATGTGTACCAAATTTCAGGTCAATAGTTTAAACGGTTTGCAAGCTACAGGTGATTTAAAATCCCGGACATACAAACGGACAGCCACAGTAGCATATTATATAAGAAGATTGTTTATCACATATTTAAATGTTCTATTATTTTTTGATATTTATAAAGTCATGTATTATTTTTATTGTCCTTTTATATTCCTCTTAAAGGCACAGGCATTGGAGCTGGGCAACTAAGCATTTCCCTCTATATTGTGCTGTTTGTACAATTTGTATGTGACAAATAAAATTTGATTTGATTTGATTTGAAAAGAGCTGCCATATTGATTCCAGGACTGCAGTGTATAAGCTATGAGAGAGATTACAGTAAGGAGTGTATAGGGTTGATGTCAGTTGTTACTTTACAGCGAGTTGTTGACATGCAGGCAAAAATAGTAGCTGGTTAAGTGTACATTTCTCACTAATGTTACAAAAACTTTCTTCACACACAAAATAATAGATACCAGCATTGTAGCAAACACTGTGACTCTCGAGACCTTCACATCTCTACTCAAAGATGAAACACTGAGACACTTACATGAATAGGGATTGATAAGCTATGGTGGACTGAATGGCGTTTTCTTGTCAAAAATTTTCTTTTTTTTCATTAACATAAACTTAGAACACAACATTGCATAACATTCTCAAACCACTCAATAAAGTTCAGGGCTGCAAGGAAACAAATGTTTTTCACACATTTGAATTTTAGTAGAAATTCAGTTTTACAAATTTATTGTTAATTGAAAAGGTTATATTTATGTAACTGTGGCGTAGTTTTGTATATTTATTCTATTTGGAAGGGGGTATATTTATATAACTTCAGCATATTTTTAAGGATAACAGAGTTTAAAGAAAATGATAGCATTATTCTGAATTATAAAGGAAATATAATGGAGCAGCTTGTTAAAGACATTATTCATATCCCACTCAATTCAAATGAGTGGGAACTATTTTGAGAATGTGATATACAGTAAATGTCTAAACTCAGTTTTGTTTGTTGATTTGCTTACCTAAGAAATAAAAACTGCAGACTATATCTTCAAGATTTAGAGACAGAGTAATAACACTTTTGTTGGCATCAAATAATTTCCATGTGTTAGAATCATTTAGGAAATCATCTATTAACAATGGTTTTTTGAAATGTTAAAATCTTTCTTTGTAAACATAACTCTTGCCTTGAAATAGGAGAAGCAAAATAAAGAGCTAATAACAATGTCTGCTGTAAGACCCATTGAGCACCAAGTAACATACGTATTTAACTCAATGTGTACTTAGACAGAAATTCATGTTCTTCACTCTAGGAGTGTTCAAGGCAGTCTTTGGTGAAAGGCAGTTATGAAAATATATTTTTATGTTGCTCTTGGTGTCAAACATTTATATTATTTCAAAGAATGTGATACAGTTTTCTTTATTACCTCATAAATCTTCAGTTAAATAAATAAAAACCCTAACAAAAAATGAAGTAAATTGCAATATACTCAAAATATATGGACAAATCTTCCAATACAGCATAACATATATGTATCTCAAATATATATTTTAATAATACATCTGAATAAATATGTTCCTTAATGTGTTGTAACAAACACATTTCCAAATACATCATGTATAATGCATACATTGTTTCCATCATTCATGGCTTATCATTTTACCTGGAAAACCTAAGCAAGGTCTTCCCAATGATTATAATTTATTTTTAACTCCCTGCAACTCTCTAAAAGTTGTTCAGTTCAGTCTCTCTGCCAGCTAATGTAGTTTTCAGTTTGTAGCCTTATTACTCGGTTAAAAATTGGTTTATTATTTGTTCTGTGTCAGAGTGTGATTTGTTGTAGAATATACTGTATTTCAATAACACAGACACCAATCAGATATCTGATGGATGATATTTTCAATGGCAGCTTATTACATTCTTAAAATATAAAAATGACAGGTACCTTGAAATTTAAACTCTAAAATATGTTGTTTAGTAGATAGATAGATAGATAGATAGATAAAATGTATCTTACAGTATGTTATTCCAACTATTTTAAAATATATTAGGAACTAACAAAATACCCGCGCTTCGCAGCGGCGAAGTACTGCCTTAAAATTTTTATTAAGAAGAAAATTAAACCTTTTTAAACTGAGGGAAAATATACAAATAATTATTTGTTGAGGATCTCTTTGTATACCGCATTGTGAGTTCGGCCCTCCGGTTGTAATATGACCAAGCTGTGCGCGGAGCTTACTCTTGAGCATGCAACGTACAGTTGGCATTGTGAACAGTAATCTTGTTTCAATTCTCACAGCTTGGATTGCTGCTGTCATAATAGGTTTGAGTTTCATGGTTTGTTTCAATTCCAACTGTATTTGTAGGACTTGTGTTGAAGAGACATTAGGCATCTGTCAAGCACTGTAAGTATACAGCCGGTTTCATCGATAACTTCACATCCAGCTTTTGAGAGTTTAAACATTCATAAACATCAAAGTGTCCACTATTGAAATCGTCACCTGTCAATCTAAGATGTTTAAGAGGCATTGGCGGTTGTCGAAAGGTGTAAAATATTTGGCCATTTCGGTACACTTAAAAGCGACAGCCGAACAATTCACCGGCAGCCATCAACTCACATGTAGATGCATAGGTGAAGGGCTTAAGCATTTCACTCTTCTAGTGCTCCTGTGTAGAATAATTATCTCCTGTACCGTCATGAGTCCACACCTTGAACCTGTCCCAGTCATCTATACTAATAAAAGGCAAAGCCCTCACTCACTCACTGTCTGACTGACTGACTGACTGACTCATCACTAATTCTCCAACTTCCCGTGTAGGTAGAAGGCTGAAAGCCCTCACTCACTCACTGACTGACTGACTGACTGACTGACTGACTCATCACTAATTCTCCAACTTCCCGTGTAGGTAGAAGGCTGAAATTTGGCAGGCTCATTCCTTACAGCTTCCTTACAAAAGTTGGGCAGGTTTCATTTCGAAATTCTACGCGTAATGGTCATAACTGGAAGGTATTTTTCTCCATTTACTGTAATGGAGTTGAGATTGACCGCCGTGGGGGCGGAGTTTCGTGTGACATCATCACGCCGCCCACGTAATCACGTGAACTGACTGTCAACGCACTATGTAGAAAACCAGGAAGAGCTCCAAAATACGCTGAACAAAACATGCATTATATAATTTAGAAGGCAGCGAAACAATAAGAAGCGAGCGAGTGACATATACTACCATATTCATCATTACAGCTACTTCGGAAACAAAGCAAGGTATAAACCTAAACTTTAAATTAAGTTAATAGACAGGCTGCCGCTGGCGTTTTTAATGCCCACGGGTAATGCGGGATACAAGTTTAGTGAGAGAACGCAGGATATAAACGAGAGTTTTGATCACTTTGTAACTAAGTTAAAATTGCTGGTGAAGGGGTGTGCTTATGCAAATTCCGAGAGACTGTGTTTGTGGGGGATTGACAGTTAAGGCGGGTGGAGGAGTCACGTCATCATATCCCCTCCCATTTACCTCATTTCGCTCTGAGCTGAGCTCCGCGGCTAACGCCGTCTTCCGAAGCAACTTCGTCACACTGCCACCTAAAGTCAAAACTTAAATATATAAAGTCAGCGTCGGAATATATAAACTCAGCGCTGGAATATATAAAGTCAGCGTCGGAATATATTGTCACGCTTGGGTCACAGATTTGCACAGAGACACAGGAGGTCGTAGAAACAAGAAGGATTTTTATTCAAACACTGCAAACACATGAGCTTAAACGTGCTCCATGACAGTTCCGCTAGGAGCAGTGAGAGAGAGCGATAAAAGCAAGCAAACAATCAATTTTCAACTGACAGGCGCTGCACAAGGCTTTTAAGTTAGCGGGGCAGCGAAACAATAAGAAGCGAGCGAGTGACATACTACCATATTCATCAGTACAGCTACTTCGGAAACAAAGCAAGGTATAAACCTAAACTTTAAATTAACTTAATAGACAGGCTGCCGCTGGCGTTTTGCATGCCCACGGGTAATGCGGGATACAAGTTTAATGAGAGGACGCAGGATATAAACGAGAGTTTTAATCACTTTGTAACTAAGTTAAAATTGCAGGTGAAGGGGTGTGCTTATGCAAATTCCGAGAGACTGTGTTTGTGGGGGATTGACAGTTAAGGCGGGTGGGGGAGTCACGTCATCATCTCCCCTCCCATTTACCTCATTTCGCACTGAGCTGAGCTCCGCGGCTAACGCCATCTTCCGAAGCAACTTCGTCACACTGCCACCAAATACAGAGAAATCCACAAGTTAATACACACGCTGTCTCTAGACTTTCTCCACACTGAATCCTCCAGGCACTACTTACAAAAGGTTACATTGACAATCGTGTTACGTTATTTTTAAAATGTTTAATTTTCTTAGCACAAGCACAGCTGAGAAGCTTCGATGCATGTGCTCCATAACGCGTTAAAAAATAATGCATTTAATCACACTTTGCATTACAATCAAAGGGGAAGTTTTGTCAATGCATGATTTCCTGGTACACCGATTACATTGATCAGCGCATCCCAATTCATTTTAGCCTCGCACCACCTTGGTTTGAGAAGAAGTATGAAAAAATATGAGGTTAACACACAAAAACAGATCACCAATTCAAGCTTTATGAATAATCGATTCGCCATCAATAATTGTTTTGGTAAAGCCATACTCAGTGTAATCCTCCTTCCATTTTATAATTTTTCCGCCACTAGCCATGATTAAATGAACGGTAAAAAAGTAAGAAGCGAGGGTGACTTATTTAGGCAGGCATATATATGACAGCAACACTCATGACAATCATGTTACGTTATTATTAAAATGTTTCCTTTTCTTTTTCATTACTTCTTTAACCCACTACTTCTCCGCTGCGAGGCGCGGGTATTTTGTATATGAATGACCTCCAAAGAACGCGGAGACTCTTGATCATGTGAACGTGTCTGCAAAACCTGGCGTCTCCTGCCCAGCAAAAGTCGAGCAGCCGGCGCGCGCGCATAGCTGTGCCGGCCTTTGAGACGCTGTCTGAGCACTTTTAATTTTTTTCATCCTCCCCCTGAGCTATAGCCCAGACAAGTGCAAACACGGGACCCCTTTTTTACACCGCGGCAAAATAATATTAAGGCGCTTCGCACTTTATTTTGCACGTATACGATTATGAGGTCGTCAGCTCGGATTATGAAGGCACGCACAGGAGTGAAGGACTGACAGTGCCATCACAGCCGATTAATAGCTGGGACGTCTCACCAGTCTGCACAAGACCCACTGCGACTGTCCCCAAAAGCCACTCATATCGTCACCGAACACATCTCTCTATACTATATAAAAGAAAAAGGCAACTTTCCTTTCTTTACACCTTTTTTCCTTTTATCCCAAACCAAAGCCTTTCTCTCTTAACACTGCAGAGGACACAAAACTAATTTTCTTTAATTGCTGGTAAGGCACATTACCAGAGGCATAAATTTGGACTTTCACATAGAAAATGTAATTTCTATACCACAGCCGTCGTGTAGCGCCTTTCAAAAGGGATCTACTACCGAGAGATGATCCATATACATTTTAGCTGCTGTTAGTACTACTTATCTGTTCTGTTATACCGTCTTTAAAATGTAGTTTACCCGCAACCACTCCAGTAGTGCTCAATGTACCTTTACTTCTTAAAACGTTAATGTTTTACTGTTTAATAACTTATAGACTACATTTTATTATTTTTCCCTTGCACTCAGTGATCAAAGCTATACACACACATATAGACACATACATATATATATACACATATATTTATATATACCTGTGTGTATGTTTATATGTATGTGTATACACACACACACACACACACACACACATACATACATACATACACACACACAAATTATATATATGTGTGTGTATGTATGTATGTATATGTGTGTGTATATATGATGTAGATAGGTATGCATATATATATGTGTATATGTAGATATGTATATAGATATGTATTTTGATATATATATATATATATATATATATACACACAACAATTACATTAACAATCATGTTACGTTATTTTTAAAATTTTTCCTTTTCTTTTTCATACCTTTTTTAACACACTACTTCTCCGCAGCGAAGCGCGGGTATTCTGATAGTTCAATACATAAGACACAATGTTCCTCCGGATATCAAGAGTGAGCCTGATATGGCCGTGCAATATGTAACAAAGAGAATGGAAAAGGTAGGTGCCATCTCCGGGCATGAAACCACTCGGTAAGTGACAGATCTTTGATCGATGGTGATCACCTCGATAGACATTTTAATGGGGGTACGGTTGGAACGATAAAGGAAATAGGAACATGAACAATGTAAACTAAGTCTAAAATACCTACACAATAACTATAATCATAATAAATGAACAATATAACAGCAGAGAAGCCGTTGATTAAATAAAAAGGCTGTAGTTATCAGCAGGGAGACGTGAAACCCGTGGCGAAGCAAGGAAGGGAATGTAGAGACTGGAGCGACGGACAGCCTTATATAGGCAGGCAGCCAACAAAGTGGGAGGCGTTGGAATGGGGGACCAAACGGCGCCTCACACGGTGACCGAGATGCAGGCTATGGATGTATATATGTATGTAAGTAGGATTCAGTTAGCGTTGGGAACCCGCGTACCAAATTTCTTGAAGATAGGCCCATAAGTAACAAAGACCGTTGAAAAGTTCAATATGGCAGCCGACAGTGGCATCATACCACTGAAATAAGTACCAAATTTCAGCCTTCTACCTACACGGGAAGTTGGAGAATTAGTGACATTGGAAAGTTCAATATGGCGGCCGACAGTGGCATCATACCACTGAAATAAGTACGTACATCGGTTTTGGTTAGCGCAGGGAAGCCACCTACCAAATTTCGTGAAGATGGGGCCATAAATAAGAAAGTTCAACATGGAGAACCTTGTCAACCGTTACGCGTAGAATTTTGAAATGAAACTTGCTTAACTTTTGTAAGTAAGCTGTAAGGAATGAGCCTGCCAAATTTCAGCCTTCTACCTACAAAGGTAGTTGGAGAATTAGTGAAGTTGGAAAGTTCAATATGGCGGCCGACAGTGGCGCCATACCACCGAAATAAGTACGTACATCGGTTTTGGTTAGCGCAGGGAAGCCACCTACCAAATTTCGTGAAGATGGGGTCAGCCTTCTACCTACACGGAAAGTTGGAAAATTGGTGACGTTGGAAAGTTCAATATGGCGGCCGATAGTGGCGTCATACCATCGAAATAAGTACATACATCGGTCTCGGTTAGCGCAGGGAAGCCGCCTACCAAATTTCGTGAAGATGGGGCCATAAATAAGAAAGTTCAACATGGCGGATGTTGTCGACCGTTATCGACCGTTATGACCGTTACGTGTAGAATTTCAAAATGAAACCTGCTTAACTTTTGTAAGTAAGCTGTAAGGAATAAGCCTGCCAAATTTCAGCCTTCTACGTACACGGGAAGTTGGAGAATTAGTGATGAGTGAGTGAGTGAGTCAGTGAGTGATGGCTTTGCCTTTTATTAGTATAGATTATATTTGTATATTGCTGTATACAAAAATGGTAATAATAATCTATTTATCCTTGAAGTAATATATTGCAAAAATATATTCATTCAGTGTAATATGATCAAAAGAGACAGTGAGAGTGTTGGAGCACCCGTAAACTAACACTGTATTATTGAAAATGGCTTGAATCAAAATAAAGCATGTGAAAACACGAAAATCAAGTCTTCTCAGACCAGAGTGCTATTCAGACTGTCCAAGATGGCCGTTCTTCCATTCATATAGCTGCCGGGGAGGAAGAGGCAGGTCCAGGTGGGTGGACCCCGGAACTGATGTCATTGGAAGAGAGCTAACAGTTTTCCAGTCTGCAGACAGAAGAAAAGAGAGAGCATTATCCACCCCCTGGACTGGAGGAGAATTCCCATCACCTGAGACCTGAAACTGTCTGCCATGTGTCATGGTTCAGCCAGAATTTTCCCCCTGGCTGGTGTTCAAAGTTGTGTCCCTTGTTTGTTTTTTTTTATTTAATTTCATAACATTTATTCACATCAATGTTTATTTTGTTTATTATATCTATTTTTCTATGTTTGAGTTGGTAAAGGGGAATGTCCTTTTTTATGTCCCTTCGTTTTGTGGGTGATTCCCCAAGGGGTGGGGCCACCTGCCAATTGCCAACGGGAATGGTCCTCCATCCTATTTAAAGGAGCACCTCCCATAGTTCTTGGTGGTTCACTGAATGCATTTTTGTGAGTATCTGTGCTTTGGTTATTGATTTTGATTTTCTGGATTTTTGAAGGCCTTCCTCTGTTTTTGACCTTGCCTCTGCATTTTGTATTGGGCAATTTGATACTTTTGAACCTCTGCTCCGTTTTGACCACTGCCTTTGGATTCTGTATTGGGACTTTGCTGTGTATCTCTTGCCTCTTCAGGGATCTCCTTTGTGCTTTTTGGAGTTTTGTGCTTGCACAACCAGTTTTGTGAAAATGAACCTTTATTTTATAAGGATTTGTTCTTGACCCTTTGGATTTCTAGTCAGAGCTTTTGACAGTGTTTTCTTCCCCACTAGTGGGCAACTTTTTAAAAGTATTTTGCACCGGTGCTTTCGGAACGTCCCAGATCATAACACCATGCACAAGTGTGTGACGGTAGTAATTAAATATATTTTGCATGTCTTTCATTTTTGCAAGGGAAAAATCATTTTAAAACTCCTAAAAAAAAGATAATTAGTATATTTTAAGTAATATTTCACAGTAAATACATTTTGCAAATAGTTTTGACAAACCTCGTTCTGATTAAAGGTCAACTCTCTTATAAATCTTTTTTACCTGAGATAAATAGGAAACAACTTCATCCTCCTCCTAAATAGCTAAATTAGACATCAGGAAAATTGAAAACCCAAAACAACAGTAAATTGAAAATGTATCATCCGTCTATTCAAGAGATAACTTTAGCCAGATTTTAGAGCAGAACAAGCAATGGCAAATCATGAACACCACGACTACCTTTGAAAACACAACAAAACACACTCCTACGGCTTTGTGTTGCCAATCCTCATAACTGCATAGTATTGGAAAAAAAAACAGACATCCAATACTGAAACACTTAAAAAACAAAAGAGCTCAACTTCCCCATTCAACACCACTGGGACCAAATCTGAACTGTGGTAAGAACAAAGTAAGCTAGAGATGAGTAGTTGATCTAAATGTGTAGAGAGCAGTCTGAAAGAGATGGAGAAATGAGAGATGTATAAGTGGGAGGAAAGAAGAGAACCTTTACAGTATCTACACAAACATAAAATAATGTTAAGTACAGTAAATATAATAAAAAGTGTGTAAAATACATTTAATGCAGGGATTATGCAAAGTAAAAAAGGAGACAAAGAACAATTTAAACCTCAGCTGCACCTTAGTCCTGCTTGCACAGACCTGAAAGCCTATCAAAGGGATGGCTTACACATTTGCCCACCCACGAACTACCACGCTGCCTCCTCACTACTTGTTCCCACCCATTCACCCCACCTCCCAGTCATCTGAAAACTTTATTGTGTTGTAGGTTTAATTTTAAATGGATACATTTGCCATTTTTGCCCATTAATCTACCCTCAAAAACAAAGTAAGAATGTGATTTCAGAAAGGTCTGCAAAAACTGAAATCACTCATTCGTATAAGTATTCACACCCTTGGTTCTGTACTTTGTAGATGGCCCTTTGGCCGCAATTCCATCTTCAAGTCTTCTTGGGTAAGTCTCTTCAAGCTTTTCACAAGCTTTGCTCGGATTTACTAAACCCTTACTGTGTAAAGTATGAACATGTCATTTTGTTTGTTTTTGTTTATTTTTTGCCAATAGAATATCGTATAAAGATGACATCATCAAATGATTTTTGAATTTTGATAGGTATGATGCCTCACACTGCCAGTGGCCATGGCTTCATTTCTTTTTACCTGTAACTTCATTAAAGTTTGATCATATTCTTTTGGTGATCATCTTCTGTTATCTTATGTGAGACACATGAACTCTGATTACACAGCAAAGACTTTTTGTTAGCCTGAGAAAACTAGTTTCTTCTATTTCAAAGCATCCCCAAATACATTAACAATTCATTATTTAAGAAGTCAGACTCAATAATGACTTCATTTATTTATTCGAAACATCCACGCATCCAAAGGGCGACTTTACAATGACCTAAAGCAGAAGGGGACATGTCACTACCCAACTTTCAATTTAATTATTGGGCAGTAAATACACTAGCTATAAAGACCTTGATACAAATTGATGAATATACACAAACCTGGTCTGCAATAGAAATAAAATCATGCAGTATTTTTTTATATTCCCTGCTCTGTGCCCAAGTTAATACAAACTGCCATCATTACACTAAAAATCCAATTACCCTTCATTGTCTCAGAAAATGGAACCAATGTAAGAAGCACTTTAAGACAGAAAAGCTTTTCTTTGTTGCACCTTTACATAACAACCACCTTTTCCTACCTGCTCAAAAATATACACTATTCAATGTCTGGAAAATGTCCGGGATTAAAACACTTAGAGACTTGTATATAGATAATTATTTTTGCAACCTATGGACAGTTACACAGAGAAAACTAGTTTCCCTTGCAATTTCTTTTCAAGGCTTTTTCAAGTATAGTTTTGACCCAGGTGTGTTTAAGTCCTTTTTCATTTATTGCTAATTTCTTAGACATTGGTAAATTAACCCCATCTCTGCCCAGTCCATTCTTCTTGAATTGCCTAAAAATAAGACTTCCACCCCACTACTAGTCCGAGTTATTTAGTCTTTTTAATGAATAGATCAAACCTGACGCACCAAATATGTTAATCACAATATGTTCACAATGATCTCTAGATAGTAAAATGATTGCTTTGCGGTTCTCATATCTGCATGACGGTCATCCATACCTGATTGTCCTTTTTTATGAACGGACAATGGCGGCACGCACAGATGCTGCGGCTTTGTGCTCCATAAATAGGTGCTCTTTTCTGCTATTATTGTTCTTAATATTGACTTTCATCGTTTTACACACGGAAGCGAGCATCCACTACAGTCGTCAAAAGCTTCTACAGATCGGCTCTAATAGCAAAAATAATTATTATTACACAGAAGCATTACCACAGGAGATTCTCAGATCACCGAGACTTACGTTGACTCCTACACTTGAAAGTATAGAGCTGCCAGAGCTAACCTCAAGAAGGGCATCACGTCTGATAAACTAATGTATAAACAACGGATTGAGGAGGACTTTGACAGTAACTCAAACTCACAGCGGATGTGGCAAGGCATCCGATTAATCACAGATTACAAACAAAAAATGACGTACAATACAAACTGGGCAATAACAATGCCAACCTAGCAGAGGAACTTAACCAAAGACCAAAGAAGTTATTCTGGACTTTAGGACCACCAAAAAGACCAATCACAGTCTGATAACAATCAATGCAGATGCTGTGGAGAGAGTTTTCAGCTTTATGTTTCTAGAAGTCGCCATCTCAGAGGACCTGTCCTGGGCTGACAACAACTTGGTTATAATAGGCAAAGCACAACAACGCCTCTATTTTCTCAGGAAGCTAAGGAGAGCTGACCTCCCCCAGAAACTGCTGGTTAATTTCTATAGATGCTATATAGAGAGCATCTTAACTAACTGCATGATGGCCTGGTATAACAGCTGCACCAAGGCTGCTAAAGAACAGCAGAGGCCATTACTGGGACTGAACTGCCATCATTTAAATTCTTGTATAAGACTTGCTGCGTGAGAACTGCCAAAAACATTCTCAAGGACAAAACTCATCCTGGAAATTATTTGTTTGAGCTCCTCCCATCAGGAAGACACATTGGGTCAATCCGTGTACACACAAACAGACTAAAAAATAGCTTTTTCCCATGTGCCATAAACTTTCTGAGCTCTGAATCTCCTCAGTCTGAGATCATTTTTAATTGAACATGTGCAATAAGCTATATTAGTAATGTGCAATATATTAATGTAATACAATATATAATATGTAATGTACTATTATTAAGAGGTGAAGTAACAATTTCTGCTGCTGTACTTTGAGCAATAATAATTTGCTCTGGTTACTTGATCACTGTATATGACATATTTGGAATTATTTGACTTTTCTTGAAATGCACATTGGGGCTGTCACAGCCTTACCTGTAATTTTTAAAATAAATAAATTATTTCAGCTACCATCATCTGAGGTAAAACTTTTGTTATGCTACATATTTGACGTTTTTACTTTTTCCAGATGATTATCTTTTAATCGCATACTTGAAATGAAAGATAAAGCCTTGAACGCCTGATTCTGTGTGTGGTTTCTTCTTGTTTTCAAATGACTCTTTAAAGTGTTCAATGAAAAATGATCACTTTAGTCCTACTGTAAAAAGGCCTTAATATAAATGAATACATCTGATATTGTGATTATTCAGTTACTTTAATGTGAATAACAGGAAATGTTATAAGAGCCATCTGATAATTTTTATTTGCTTACTAAATCCCAGCTTGGAAATGATTGTGTAATGCTGTAGCTTTCCAAGTTGTATAATCCTTTTGTATTTAGTGAACCTTAATTTTATGTGCTTCTATAGAATTCATTGCATTGTTTGCAATACATTATTATGAAGGCAAACTGTTGCATGTATCACATAATTATCTTTTCTGAAATATGAAAGCAATAGACAATTTGAATGAGAAAAATAAACTATGAATCAAAGTTTTTTACATCTTTTTGAACTGTGTCTTTACAACATAGACTTTCTCTTTGATATTTTAAAACATACCAACAATTAAGAAACAAACTGAGTAATAAACAAGTGACCCACATAATAACATTGGTTTTTAAGACTGGGTAAAATTATATTCTTTAATCATATTTATTTTCAAGACATCTTTCAGCACTTTTATTTTTTTATCTTGCAGCATCTTTTGAAATCCTTCCTGGTCCAGACACCAGAGCCACAGAAGTCACCACCAAAACAACCAAACGCCCTTACTTCTTCTTATTTTCCTGTCCCATAGCCCCTGCTGCGATCTCCACTGGGCAGCTGTCAGTCCTCTAGAGACACCACAGTGCTATCAAGTGTTCTGTGCCTACTACTTGTATTTGCCCTTCTCTCAAAGCGCATCGCTAGCTCTTTGCCTAGTCACTTCAAAACTTCTTGTTTAAGACCAGCCTGTGTAACAACTTTTAACTGTCAATTCTAGCATCTGGAAACTCATCTGTAATGGGAAAAGAGTCTACACTCAATAACCAAATGTTTGCAAATTTATTGAAAATCAAAACTTGTAATTTCACATTTAAAGAAGTAATCAGGCTCTTTGCTGTGGCATTCCAAAATGATGCCAGGTGGGTCCCATTTGCTTTAATCATCCTTGAGATGTGTCTAGAACTTGACTGGAGTCCACCTGTGGCAAAATTAATTGATTGGGCATAATTTAATAAGATACACACTTGTATATATACAGTAGGTTCTCACAATTCACACTGCACATCAGGACAAATACCAAGCCATGAAGTCATCATGTTATGGGGTGCTTCTCAGAGACAAGAGACATGGAAAGGGGCAAGGATAGGGCGACTGGTCCAAACTGAGAAAAAGATGAATGCAGTTTAATACAGAGAGGTCCTTGAAGAAACCCTGCTAAAGAGTGTGTGCAATCTCAGACTATGGTGATGGTTCACCTTTTAGCACAAAAATGACCCAAAGTATATAGCCATAACAACAATATAGTGTCTTTGAGACAAGCCTCTCTGACTATCGCTGAATGGCCCAGCCAAAGCCTAGTCTTAATCCATTAGAACATCTGCGGAATAAAAGTGTACTCTTTCCAGTGAATTCTCAAGCATGTAATATTAGATTAGATACTCTACCTTTTATCATTGCAGAACAGTTTAAATACTAGGGGTAAACATCACAAGTAAACATAAAGCTCTTTATCAGCAAAATTTTGCCGTCTACATAGAAAAAATCAAGCAAGACTTTCACAGATGGTCAACCCTTCATCTCACACTAGCTGGAAGAATTAACACTGTTAAGATGAATATTCTTCCTAAGCTCCTTTTTTATTTCAAAACATTCCAATATACATTAATAAATCATTCTTTAAGCAATTAGATTCAGCAATAACCTCATTTATTTGGAATTCAAAACATCCACGCATCCAAAGAGCGACCCTACAAAGACAAAGGCAGAAGGGGGCATGGCTCTACCTAACTTCCAGTTTTATTACTGGGCAGCAAATTTACAGGCGATAAGAACCTGGACACAAATAGAAGAACATACACAGGCTTACTGCGCAATAGAAGTAAAATCCTGCAGTACTTCTTTGTATTCCTTGCTCTGTGCTCCAATAAACACACGTTATCGGCAATATACTAATAACCCAATTGTGCTTCACTCACTTAGAATATGGAACCAATGTAGAAAGCATTTTAAGACGGAGAAGCTTCTATCTGTGGCACCTCTGCAAGAGAACCACCTCTTTCAACCTTCGCAAACATATGCAGTTTTTAATATCTGGAAAAAATTTGGAATTAACTTGCTTAGAGATCTTTATATAGACAACGTCTTTGCATCCTATGAACAATTACATCCCAAATTTAACATTCCAACTACACATTTCTTTCACTATCTTCAAATCAGGAACTTTGTTAAACAGAACCTTCCAGATTTTCCTCATCTTGCACCCACATCCATGCTGGAAAAAAATATTGCTTAATCTCAAGGACTTAGACACCATCTCTACAATATATAAAATCATTTTACAATTCCTCCCTTTCAAAGATCCAAGAGGTCACTGGGAAAAAGATCTCTCAATTAATATATCAGAAAAGGAGTGGAAAGTAGCAATGCAGAGAATTCACTCGAGCTCCATATGCGCAAAGCATACAATTATACAACTCAGAATTATATATCGAGCACATCTGTCTCGACTAAAACTCTCCAAAATGTTTCCAGGGCATGAGCCAACCTGCGAACGTTGCAACCAAGTCCCAGCCTCACTGGTTCACATGTTCTGGGCCTGCACCAAATTAACATTATTCTGTACGAAAATTTTTAATTACCTTTCAGATAGCCTTGGTCTCACAATCACTCCTAACCCATTAACAGCTGTGTTTGGGGTTCTTCCAGATGGGTTTAAAGTGGTGAAAGACAAACAAATTGTGATTGCATTCACTACACTGTTGGCACGCAGACTTATTCTGATAAACTGGAAGAACCCAAACTCTCCTCTTTTAAGTCAGTGGGAAACTGATGTGTTATACTATTTGAAATTGGAAAAAATCAAATACTCAGTTAGAGGATCCGTACAGACTTTTTTCAAAACATGGCAGGATCTAATCAGTAATATTTTAAAATAATCTCATAAAACACAGAGAATCTATTAATTTAGGTATGTTTACAGGTCTTAAATTTCATGCTGTTTGGCTTGCTCTCTCTCTCAGGGGTGGGGATCAAATTGTTCTTAAGTCAATTTTTCTTTATGTAAAACTTGATTGATTTGTATGGAATGTAATAAAATTAATATAAATAAAATAAAAGAACATCTGCGGAGAGACAAGAAGATGGCAGTTTAGACACTTCCCATCCAATCTAACAGATTTTGAGAAGATCACCCAGAAAGATTAGGATAATCTGTCCAAATCCAGGTGAATAAAGAGAGTAGAGACTTACCAAGGAAGAGTAATTGCTGCCAGAAGGGTTTCTATAAAGTAAAGAATTAAGGGTCTGAATATTTATATGAATGAGAGAGTTATTTTTATTTTAATTTGCATAAAACTAATAAAAATAAAGGCATCAACATACTGCTGTGTTTGCATACATTAAAACTCCCACTCAGCAATGTAGTGTATGTCTACAGTCTTTAGATTGTGCTCATATTCTTTTGAAAGAAAATATTTTTGAAAATATTCAGAATGTATAATTTTGAAATTAACTTGAATGAATGATTAAAAGAATAAATGGAAGCTTGACAAGCAGGATATACATATAGTATACTGAAAAATAGCTTAACTATTAAGTTAAAAACAACTAAGGTTACCAAAGCAGGACAAGCAATATATGAATAATTCAATAGAGGAACTCTTTGTTTGGCTCTGTTCCAGCCCTGCTAGCTATACAAGGTGAGTAGTAACGGGATCACAGAGCTCAAGCAGTGCACAGCAGATTATATGTCAAGAACCATCTTTTTAATTTTGTAAGTAAAAAGAAAAAGGGAAAAAGAGAGCAGACCTGATAGCACAGTAAGGTGAGACAGTGCATTTATTATAGCATTGTATCATTTCTTATCAGCAGGAGGTTTTAGACACAAGAGATATGGGCACGCAAAGGGTATACCCATTACATATTGGGAAACAGACAGAGCAGCTTTAATTAACAATTTAACTGCTGAAATACTGGGGGAATTGCTCTCTCAAGTTAGACATCAGAAGAGCTACACTCAGTCCTGAGATGACCTAAGAAATAAGATTGGCTCTATGGCAAGTGGCTTAAGTTGTTGTAGAATAGAATGAAGGCACTTAGAGTATCCCACCACTTTAACACATAAAAGGTGTTTTAATGTATCTTAAGTACAATGACGAAAAAGACCAAAAGTCAAGGAGGTGGGTATTCACATACACTTTAGTCAGCACTGTTATTGGTGGCAAAAAATTCCCACCCGACAAAACTCTAGAATAAGTAGCCTTGCTCTTTCTGGGTAGCCATTCTTTTAATTTGTGTTGGTCCCTACTTCATACAGTACTCTTTGGCTTAACTGCCTCAAGGTGATGGCAGTTTTGACCATTAGATCTAACCACATAAGTTGTCAAAACCTTGTCTACTACTCATTTTGGTTCACCGCTTCCACACCTTTCTAGTGCTATCAAAACACTTTTATTTTTCATTGCTCATCCTTTCGTCTTTCTCACCAACTGATGTCCTCAATGTCCAAGCATCTCACTAACATGTAAAGGCTTGGGTCTCTCACACACTTCGCTGCTTCTATAAATTCTAATGATAACAAAATGATGAATGATTTTTTCAAATTGGCTTTATAATGCATACGAGAAAGAAAAAATGATTTTTTTTCAGAGAGTACATGGCACTTTGTGGTGGGTATATTTTCTGTACAATAGCTCTCTGGGGCCCATTTGTTTTTTAGTCTTTTTTTTCAGTGTATGTCCTCTTAAAGCCTAACATTATTCAAAATACCTTTCTACATACTAAGGTTTTAGTGACATCTGCCAGATGATTCTGAGGTTTCTAGCCCTGTAAAGAAAGATTTCCACATTAAATCCTTGGATGTAGATGCTGGTAAGACTAATTTAATAATATAGAAGCTTGTTTTTGATAAACTTGTTGCCATGAGAAACCTCCATATATTTCAGAATCTGGAGGAACTCAAAACACCTTACCATGATATATCTTACATCCTAAGTGATTTCTCCCCATCATTCCATAGAGTATATATTCCCAGTGAACATTAGAATAATCTGGACAAGAATAGGCCATTCTGCACAACAAAGCTCGCAATTTGTATTCATTTAATTCTTTTAAAATAATGCCAAGTCTAGTTTTGAAAGTCCCAAAAGTCCTACTGTCTACCACACTACTTGGTAACTTATGTCTATGGGTCACCGAGCAAAGAAAAACTTCCTAATGTTTGTGTGAAATTTACCTTTAACAAGTTTCCAACTGTGTCCCCGTGTTCTTGTTGAACTCATTTTAAAATAACAGTATCGATTCACTGGACTAATTCCCTTCATGATTTTAAACACTTCAATCATGTCTCCTCTTAATCTCCCTTTGCTTAAACTGAAAAGGCTCAGCTCTTTTAATCTTTCCTCATAATTCATCCCCTGTTGCCCTGAAATAAGCCTAGTTGCTCTTCTCTGGAGATTTTATAGCGCTGCTATGTCTTTTTTTCAGTCTGGAGACTAAAAGTGTACATAATACTCCAGATGAGGCCTCACCAGTGCTTTTTAAAGTTTGAGCATAACCTCCTTGGACTTGCACTCCACAACTTGTGCTATATAACCTAACACTCTGTTAGACTTCTTAATGGCTTCTGAACACTGTCTGGTAGTTAACAGTGATGAGTCCACTACTGCTCTTGAATCCTTCTCATAAGGGGTAATTTTGATTTTCAGACTTCCTATTGTATATTCAAATCTAACATTTTTACTTCCTACATGTAATATTTTATATTTACTGACATCAAATTTTATCTGCCACAAATCTGCCCAAGCCGTTTATGTTGTCTATGCCCCAGGTTTTAAATTATCTGCCAATCCATCTTGCTTGGCTGTAAACTTAACCAGCTTCTTACTTCTATTCATATCCAAATCATTTGTATATACTAAAAATAGCAGCAGTCCTGGCACTGACCTCTGTGGAACACCATTCTTAACATCAGCCAATTCTGATAAGGTTCCTCACACCATCTGATTGGTTACCACTTTTACTGTATATAATGGGATAATAGTTGCCATTTTCCAGTCCTTCATAATTTCCCCAGTGTCCAGCGACTCCCTAAAAATATGTGTCAAGGGTTTATATATGTATTTGCTAATCTCCTTAAGAACTCAAAATATTATCTGGTCCTGGTGATTTATTTAAGCCTATTTAATCAAAGTAGTACTTCTACCTCTATAATTTTCAAATCACTCAGTACCTCCATTGTAGTCCTTTTTACCACTAGGAGGTTATCCACTTACTCACATGTGAAGACCACAGAAAAATGCAAGATTAGAGCATCTGCTATTTCACTGTATTTTTTAATACTCCTTTACTACTCCTGATGCACTTCACCTCCTCCTTGACTGATCTCTACTACTAAAATACCGAAAGAATCTATTTGGATCATCTTTTCCCTTATCTACTATATTCCTCTCCATCTGTCTTTTAGCCTTCCTAATATCCTTGTTAATGGTTGCCCTTGTGTTTTACAATTCTCATCGGAGTTGTCAGTATTATATGCCTTATACATTTTAGAAATTTACATTCTATTTCCCCATAATTTAATTTCTTTCAAAAAGACATGACATCTCCAAGCTATCTGAGGAAAAAGACACTTTCCTCACAATCATTGAAGTAAAGCACAATTTGGTGTCTATAAGTAAGGGTAAATCACCAGGGCCAGGTGGTTGCCCTCCAAAATGCCTGCCTGCTTTTTTGTAACCTTTTTTGTAATCATCTGTTTGCCCCATCTAAACGTTAAATGATACTACTTCCTCCACAACAATGAATTACTCAGTTAATTAAGCCATGATCAAATTATACCAAATGATTTTAAAGTAACGGATTAAGGGAAAATATAAATTTTCCTTATCATTTATTTATCATTCCCAGTTGGAAAAGAAAGCTGCCACCTAATGGGAAGGCCTTGTAAGATCAAGGAGCCAAGGAATGAATTGACTATGATTTAAATTTGTCCAATATGGAGAACAATCCCATCCTGCAAAACATGCAGTATTTTTTTTTTTTACAAATAACCAATCTTTCTTCTAAAAACCTAATCACCAACATGCTCTATTTTAGATTGCACATCATTTGTGTCTTATACCATAAAGTATTATGCCATTAGTCTGGCCACTGACCCCTACTGCCAATTCTGGTTTCTAAATGCCCTCGTACTTTTCTCCATTTGTCTGTGACCTTATTATTCCTTTTGGTTTCACTGACTCCATTCTCAGTCTCTGACTGTCTTTCCTCAATCCTTTCTATTGATATTTCTTTCTTACTCCTCTGCTCTCTCCTTCTCCTCTATACAGTGCAGGCGCTATTGCAGCCAAATTACAACTGACCTCTTAATAGAACCCCACCCCCTCCAATCTCCTCAAGTGTTTTTTTATAACCTGGTAGATTAACTGGACACCCAGTTACAACAGGCTATCTTTTACTCGAGGGATCAGGATCTGGATGCTTGGTGATCAGTGACAGTGGGAGCTTGTAATTCATTTAACTTTATTTCTCACTCTTTTTAGACACCTGGACTGGTATGTTAATTGCCACCTTCCTCTCATGGCTCTCCTAGTTTTTAGATTTATTTTCCTGGTCTTTTTTTGTAACTACTTTTCCTCACAGGGAAATAAGGGGATAAGAATGGTGGAAGGGGTGTGGTTTTATTCTTTTGTTTTTAAATCATTTGTAATGGTTTCACTTGTTCTGTCTTGAACTGAATGAAAACATTTGATCACACGAATAAATAAAACACATAGCTCCTAGGTTCATGTTTCTGGGTCAACCATAATTTTACATGAGAAATAAGATACTCATTTACAGCAGGTAGTTGGTCTGACACTTGTCAGTCTTTTGAGGCTGTTTCTTTTTCCTAACTTCATGGAAGTTATGAGTAGCAAGTGACATTCAGTTGTGCATGATGTTTTTAGAAAATAAAATAAGTAAATTTCTTTTTCTGTTTTGCTGAACTATTCAGGTATACATCTGCATGTCATTAGTTAAGGGAATGGTAAACTGACATTAGTCTTTACTGACATTAAATTTTCATTAAGTGCATTGCAAAAGGTGGTTTTAAGTGCTTACAGTTTGTATATAAGGCTTGGCTAACAGCTGAGTGGGGGTTCAGGGACATTCTTTGAAGTCCATAGTGAAGTTAAATAGCCATTTTTTGTATATTTTAGAATAATTCCCAACTCAACATGTCCTCTGTATGCCATATTTGGTGAAATATTAATGTGAACAATGATATTGTATTATGGGTGAGTGGGGCTCACTTGATTCCTTATTGGATGGCCTCTCCTACACACCCTAAAATGAATACACACACTAAACCACTGACAAGGCACATACTGCATATATAAAAGCACTGACAATGAGTGTCTGAAAAAGATGCCACTCCTCTAGTTCTTTTGAAGGAGTCCCACAAGCATAAGCTAGAGCAGACCAACCGGGTGCCTCCATGATAATGCATGATAGTGCACCTTTTCCCTTATTGTCATTTACCAATGGTAGATACTCCTTCTTATGCTGCTTACCACTGGAGGCATCCCCACTCATCTGGCTAACTCTTTTAGAGAGAAGTGACAATCTACCTACACCAAATTCCCTGTATGTCCTTAATTTCACCAGTCACCAAAGATGTGCAGATAAATTATAGTGGTTTCATGCAAAATGTATCTATTAGCAAATAAAAGCTATAGCCACAAAAATAAATGAATAATTGTATTGTCTGGATATAAAGCCCTACCAGAAATATAGAATTGTCTTACAGTCAAAGCACTTGGCAGTGATCAAATAAAAAATGACTTTTGGTTTGGGTGTGAACATGGACATAGAGAGAGAGGCGTATCTTGATTCAGAAGTCAGGCTGGATCTTAGATCTCATAGCTCTCATTTAGAAGGATGTGTATTTTCTTCCTTGTTAACCTATATGTGTATTAAAGTATCACTTTCATCAAGGCTCTGCAATCCGTACTAGTCCCTACTATTTTCTGCTGCTTTATTTCTGGTTTCCTGTGCTACGACCACCTAACCAAGCACCATGCAGTCCGTACATTGATGTATTGAAGGCAGTACCCCAAATGTCCACAGGACCATCATCATCAAACTCTTTCATGTGAATCCTGAAAGCCATGAGGACTTATTTAGATCATTTATGTTAGGTAGAATGCCAAGTGGGGTCTAGGCAGTCCCTTGGCATTGGAACCCCTGCAGATTTTGTTTTTTTTTTACTCCTACACATCTGGATGTCCTCCCGGCCATCTGACCTTAGTTTATTTTTTGTTACTTAGCATTGCCTAATGTTATTTTTGTTTCATATAAACTTTTCTTTCTTCCTCTTGTAAAGCACTTAGAGCAACACTATTTGTATGAACATGTGCTATATAAATAAATGTTGTTGTTGGTTTTTTATAGGAAAATGAAATGAAGGTGAAGGAAGGGGCTGGTAGCAATACATAAGCACTCTGGTCATTCAAGTTGGGAGTGTGGAGGCCCATTTGAACCCTCGAATGCCAGCACAGAAATACCCTGGTGTTACTTTCTGCCCGCTGATAAAAGGACTTCTGTTTTACTGCTTGTGATGTGGATGGTACTGGCATGAAAAGCTCACCTACAACCCTTATGCCATGTTCTCTATGTGGCTTACAGACCCCATGATGTTCCCGACAGATAACTGACTGGTCACTCTGATGATAAACAGCTTAACCTAAAAGCTTTAATAACAAAAGAATATGTAAAGCATCTTATCTTGTGAACTGTGTTTGCCAATATTTTATCCACTCCACAAGGGATGAACACATGCCATCTGGCTTTTAAGTTGTAAACCAACTGGTCATTCTAACCTACCATTATAATCTGAGTTATGTACTGAGACAAAATATATGTAAACAAATATTATACACATAAAATCTATCAACTATAATGCAGATTCCCATAGCCATTGCTCCAACTATGCAACATCTATTATTGAAATTTCTGATTTGTAGGTAGACAGTTAATGGTTCACACACAGTTCCTTAAAGCTTATCTGTTTCTAAGCAATTTGCAGCAGAAAGAAGTTCATTGTAATTTTACACAACATGTCAGCAGTCAC
Source organism: Polypterus bichir lapradei (assembly GCA_026402145.1). Classification (NCBI taxonomy): domain Eukaryota; kingdom Metazoa; phylum Chordata; class Cladistia; order Polypteriformes; family Polypteridae; genus Polypterus; species Polypterus bichir. The sequence continues at coordinate 68,153,321 of JANRMT010028174.1, forward strand.
AAAATGGTGATTTTTCTCTCTACATGTTAAGCAGTTAAGAAATTGCATATTGCTATTTGCTTCTGCTCTTAATTTATTTATTTTTACACTTGCTATAGATTATAACATAAATATATCCAAAGAGACTATGCGACTTAATTTAGACATGCCACTGTAAAAATTCCTGGAATGTAGGGTCAGGTAGAAGGTACTGGACGTATACTGGAGTTAAAGTCCTGTAGAAAGAGAAAGACAGATTTAGGAAACAGGAGTTGTCTTTTGACTGTCTGGTGCTGGAGAGTGACTGCAGAGAGAGATGGGTGCAGTAGCGACTAGTCGCTATTAATAGCATTTCTTGTGTGTGTGTGTATATATCTATAATAATAAAAGGCAAAGCCCTCACTCACTGACTGACTGACTGACTGACTGACTGACTGACTGACTGACTCATCACTAATTCTCCAACTTCCCATGTAGGTAGAAAGCTGAAATTTGGCAGGCTCATTCCTTACAGCTTACTTACAAAAGTTAAGCAGGTTTCATTTCGAAATTCTACACGTAACGGTCATAACGGTCGATAACGGTCGACAACGTCCGCCATGTTGAACTTTCTCATTTATGGCCCCATCTTCACGAAATTTGGTAGGCGGCTTCCCTGCACTAACCGAAACCGATGTATGTACTTATTTCGATGGTATGACGCCACTGTCGGCCGCCATATTGAACTTTCCAACGTCACCAATTTTCAAACTTCCCGTGTAGGTAGAAGGCTGACCCCATCTTCACGAAATTTGGTAGGTGACTTTCCTGCGCTAACCGAAACCGATGTACGTACTTATTTCGATGGTATGACGCCACTGTTGGCCGCCATATTGAATTTTCCAAACGTCACTAATTCTCCAACTTCCCGTGTAGGTAGAAGGCTGAAATTTGGCAGGCTCATTCCTTACAGCTTACTTACAAAAGTTAAGCAGGTTTCATTTCGAAATTCTACGCGTAACGGTCATAACAGTCAACAACGTCCGCCATGTTGAACTTTCTTATTCATAGGTAGAAGGCTGAAATTTGGTACTTATTTCAGTGATATGATGCCACTGTCGGCCGCCATATTGAACTTTTCAACGGTCTTTGTTACTTATGGGCCCATCTTCAAGAAATTTGGTAGGTGGGTTCCCAACGCTAACTGAATCCTACTTACGTACATATATACGTCCATAGCCTGCAGCTCGGTCACCGTGTGAGGCGGCGTTGGGTCCCCCATCCCAACGCCTCCCACGTGGTTGGCTGCCTGCCTGCCTATATAAGGCCGTCTGTCGCTCCAGTCTCTACATTCCCTTCCTTGCTTCGCCACGGTATTCACGTCTCCCTGCTGATAACTACAGCCTTTTTATTTAATCCACGGCTTCTCCGCTGTTTTATTGTTCATTTATTACGATTATAGTTATTGTATAGGTATTTTAGACTTACTTTACATTGTTCAGGTACCCATTTCCTTTATCATTCAAACCGTACCCCGATTAACATGTCTATCGAGGTAATCACCATCGATCAAAGAACTGTCACTTACCAAGTGGTTTCCATGCCCGGAGATGGCACCTGCCTTTCCATTCTCTTTGTTACATATTGCACGGCCATATCAGGCTCACTATTGATATCCGGAGGAACATTGTGTCTTATGTATTGAATGACTGGGACAGGTTCAAGGTGTGGACTGATGACGGTACAGGAGATAATTATACTACACAGGAGCACTAGAAGAGTGAAATGCTTAAGTGTACCGAAATGGCCAAATATTTTACACCTTTGGACAACCGCCAATGCC
>JANRMT010028174.1:68170121-68204482 GCA_026402145.1 Polypterus bichir lapradei
ATTTAGGTAGATAAGCACCATCTCCTATGTATCATCCTGTTACTGCGCTCAGCATTTACTCTCATAACATCTCCTGTTACTGAGACAATTTGGCAGCTGCTCATGACAATGTGAGTCTTCATTGACAAAGGTCTGGATTACAGTCACTTGCCTGTTCACAATGCGGCTCTGTATTAGATCGCAGCTAAGCTTCATTTAGCAAACTGTCTTTAGTCACAGTGGTTCTGCCATAATGAAGCTATTTTATTGCTCTGTGGAAGGGAAAAAAGAGGAGCTGTTAATATGATACTATATGTAGATCTAATTAATTTTGTATAATGAAGCATTCATGAATAAAAAGAAGAAAAATGCATTTCCTCTAATATAAACAGAACAGTGCAGCATGACTTATGGTACAAAAATGTGTTATTTTCAAATCTGAAATGTTTTTATAATAAGACCTTATTTTAATCAGAGTAACAAAGTACCCAATACCACCACTGCTGCCAACCCACCATAAAAGCATAAGACCTCTTGCAATATTTTGCAGGAGATGAAAATAAATGAAAGCCCCATCCTTGTAACTCTAATTCAAAGGAATGAACTTAATTGTTAATTATAAATAAAAGATGGGTTATGTTAGCCTGAAAAATACACACCTGGAATGGGATTTAAGGATTAATGGTGACACTACATTTTTATCTACAGGCAATGAGCAGATGGCTAATAAAATCTTACACCATGCAATGTGCTGCTTCTTTATTAAGCACAGCTAATTAATAGAAAGTTGGTTCTCCCTCAGAACGGCATGCATTTCTGACTGAACACAATAAGGTGTCAGAAGTACAGCAGAGGGATGTTGGCACATGTGAATGAATTACATCTCATAGTTGTAGCACCTTAAATCTGTGATGAAATTCAGGACTGAATAGCTCATTCCATCGCTCTTTTGAATTAAAAACTGCCAACTTGGCAACACGGGAGGCCACCGGATTAGCCTGAATTTCTGGGTATGCTCTTGAAACTGTACAATCATCGTGGCAACGAGCTTTATGTAGAAATGTGTTCTAGAACAAAATACCTAAGTTCTATGGCTCCACTTTTGCCTAAGAAACACGTTTGTAACACACAAACACTCTCTGGACTAATACGCAACCACCATCAATCTAAGCTTCCACTATTCAGCGGCTCAGATCCATACACTTGCAGGATTATTGCTTATTGTTCCCATCAGAATGCATCAACACAACTCATGATCAATCTTGCCAAGCAAAGATTTTTTTTTTTTCATTTTTCAGCATTCATTGTTTCAACTGCACCTTCTGCTTTTTGCTGAGGGGTGTGGAGTTTGATAGATTCATTGGATGATATTCTGCATCTGTGACAAAATAGTTATGCACTGTGCAACTACAAGAGGGAGCCACTGACCCCCAAACCAGAGACACATGTCCCTCAACGCGACTCCTGGTTAAAAAAAAAAAATGTATTTGCTGCCAACTAATTCCAGCAATGAAAAAATCCAATAAAAACGCAATCATAAGATTCACTCCTGGCGAGTGCCGCCCACTGCCTCCCGACTCTAACACCTTGTTGTGAGGCTGAGGGCTTCTTTTAAACTGGAGTTCTGGGTCGTATGAAAACCAGAGCAGTGCCCACATAGCAGCGCCCTCTGGCTGAACCCAAAGATCCAGACAGGGCTGTGCTTCTGCACTCCAATTTCCATTCAACCCTGCAGGTGTCCTAACTGGATTCAGCGCAAAGGAACCCTGCCACCAGTTGTGTGAGGAAATGAGCTGCACTTGGCATCCATAAGTGCCATGGAATTTTGAGTTTCTTTTCTGTCTCTAGTACATCTTTAGGATTGTAATCACCTAGACAGCCATTATAACTGGCAGTGCTGGAAAAAGTACTACCAGAACACATATGGTGGATAAGCAAAATATATATGTGACAGGAAATTAGTTTTTTTTTCAGTAGAAATCTTCATTTAAATGCTAAATGGCAGGAAGTCAGATGATTGCTGAATTAAAGAATGTAAATGCTTCTAGACAGAATTAGACTTCTTTCTTCCCATGTTAGTGGCTCAGACTTTCCTAAAATGTAATTTGTATCTTATTAAGTTCCACTGTGAATCATTTCGCTGATCACCCAATATAACCAAACATCCCATTAGTTCAGTAGGCAGCATCAAGAACCTTAATCAGAAACATCTCACCAGGTAGCATCATTACACTGGTTACTTGTGTCCTTTAGAATTGAATTTAAAAAACTGCTAATTGTGTATAAAGCCTTAAATAATTGTCCTATATTTTGGTATGCCTGTCCCCCTACGCTTCAGGTTTTGACCTTAGATCTTCTAATAGTGGCCTGTTTATAATTCTTAGAGCCAAGTTTAAAAGATGTGGTGAGGCAGCCTTTTGCTGTCATGCACCAAAAATCTGAAAAATGTTACTGATAGCAATAGGCTAGTTTAATACAGTGAAATATTAAAAAAAAAGAAAAAACTCCTAAAACCCCTTTTTTATTTAGGATTTTGCTAGTGTACTCCTAATTGAGTATACATTCACAGAATCACCATATTCATCAGGAATTTACAATCTTAACTATTCTCTACTTTTCTCTGCTTTCTTTTCCATTCTTTCAGTGGTAGCATTTTGTACCACCACCACCTGATCAAGTGCAGCCACTTGTGATACTCGACACTGAAGACGAATGAGGAATGACTTAAGAACATTTATTTTAGATGGAATACCCCATGGGGGCTGGGCAATCTTTTATTTTTATTTTATTTTTTTATCCTCCAGGTCATCTGACCTTATCACTGTTTTCATCTTTAGAGACTTACAATACAATATTATATCAACAAATCTACTGTTCTTATTTAAGCTCATATTGATTTAATTTTTGTTATTTATTCGTTATTAGTCTTACCTAATTTGTTTTCTTTTTTTGTAACTATTCCTTTGACATTTTGTAAAGCACTTTGAATGACACCCTGTGTATGCTATAGATATAAATGTTATTGTTGTCATTGGAATCCTAAATCACTTTCCTATACTGTTTAGTTATAGACAGTGACATGTTTGCTATGATTACTTATAAAGTTTACTTTCAAGTTTTATACCCAATACCGAATAATTATATCTAATATTATTTTAATCTTGTGTATGTAAAACCTTAAATGTATTTATATCAAACTCCATCTGCCACATAACTTGCCCCATTCTGTAATGATTCTGTTGATTTTATGGCATCTGCCTTTCTTCCAGAGTTTGTGTCATTGGGAATTTAACCAACTTTGTTTGTTACATTCTTATTCAGATCAATTATCTAAATTAAAAACAGAAGTGGCTGCATCAGCAATGCCTGAGGGCTCCACGTTTAACAATATCTAATTCAGTAAGCATCACTTGCAATTTTAACTTAGTGCTTCCTTTGTTGAAGCCAATTTTTCATTAATCTGCACAATGCAGTTTGGATTCTCTGTTCTTTTAGTCTGATCAAGGAGTGGAACTTATCTGCACATATGATGCTGCCACTCATTGATCAGTTAATTGCAGAGGAAATGCAGGTACATCAAATAGTTAAACAGTAAATACAAAGTAATTCAAGTGGCATTATGATCAAACTGTGTAATGAACTGTATTTGCAATGCCATTGGTAGACAGTATACATGATCAAATCTCAACAGGATAATATTTTGAAAATGCTAAGTAAACAGGGTCTCTCAAGCTGTGCTAATTCTGAATGGCCTGCTCTTGCGAAAACATTCTGTTATGTTCAAACGTTTTAATTCTAACAGCCATCTGAGAAAGTCAAAGCAGCTGAAGAAGTTGTGCAGTAAAGCAACAATGTGAAACTCTTTATAAAGGGGAATGCCTTTTAATAACCAATTAGCAACAATTCAGTTCTGAAAAGTTAGGTCTTCACAAAAAATCATTTGTGTGTTTTCAGAACCTTTTTTCTCCATTACAGAGTTGCTGAGAGTAACACATTATGGTTATAGCATTCAGATATGGCAGAAACTAACAGATTAGCCAACAAATTATTCATGGGGCACAATCATCCACCCACCCATGCACATACATACATTCATTGTATCATACAGTCACATCCTAACCAAAGCTGCATGTCTTCACACTAAAAAACTAAACATGAATTCCCAAAAGAAAGTTATAAATCATGCAGAACAGGTAAACTCCACACAAGACACTCCCAACATTTGTTCATGTGATAACTGGGGAAAACTGCTGTCTTAAATCAGAATTAGTTACAGTCATCTTCCGTATAATGTTTTCCTGTAGTGTGCCTACAGCTTATAGAAGTGAATTTAGGAAAATGGAGGCAAAGCAATATTAAAATGGACTAGAATTGGTTAATGTATACCAATGTTTCAGGTGGACTGATCTGCTTTCACATTTTTTTAACAGAAGAAAGAGTAAATAGGTTTCTAGGAACTTGGCTCACAAAGTGAAACATGAGTCTTAGCTTATGAAGAGGTGTAATCTCTTCCTGCCTGTTTTTAATTGAGCCCTGAACAGTGCATGAGTTTATGGGTCCTACCTTTTTTAATACCACTTAGTAATGAATTGTGTCATGTCTGAATGTTACTCAGGAGCCGTTGAGTAAGCACTACCATTATAGGCCATCCTGAATGTGACATAAAAGAAACCAAATATTCAAGAGCATGAATGGCCACTACTGTAATGGCCAGGACACTAACACACAGACAATAAAAAAGTTGATGAAGGTGTGTGGGAAAGTATGCATGCTGTTTAGTATGGCCCAGGAACGATAGGTGGGCATTAGTTTCTGCTACATTTTAGTTTATTTTGCAAAACACATTTCCTTTTCATGTAATACAAGTTGTATTTTAATATTTTCTGTGTTATATCATTAAGTGATGTTAGGAGGTACTGATTCACACTACTGGAATGCAAAAAAAGCTTAAGAAAAGCTTAAGAAAATTGAGAAATAATGTAAGTATGTACCATTTAGTTTAAGTATGCATTATATAGATAAATATAGACAAAAGAGGGTAGAAGAAAATAATGAATGTGATACCATTGTTACCTTTCCTGTGTATGTATATATATATATATATATATACACGCACGAGCGCATGGGGAGCAGCTTAAGGAACCGACACCCACCGCGACAAGTCGTGCCAGGGGACAAAGCCAGGTAACTAACCTCTTTCTTTTTGTTTCCTCAGAAAGAATGAAGCACCGCTGCCTTAATTTCGCCCGGATGACTGAAGAGCCGCATCACTTCCGGGTTCCTTTCTACCCTCTGGTCCTTGCTTGATGAAGTCAGCTACCCATCCACCACCATGATTTTCACAGCATCGCACTGTTTTCATTTCTGGTCCGACCCTATAAGTTGTCCGTCTGCCAACCCTTTTGTGTCTGATGATTTTGTTTGAAAAAATATCTGACCTTTACGTTAAAGTATACGGGGCTAAAATGTGCTTTTATTACAATATATACATATATATTGTGACACAAGACCCTGTCTTGCACCCCAAACCATGAGGCTGAGTTTCAGTACTTTAGCAAAACCAGCTTTATTCAACTTGAAACAGGAACAGCAGGGTTATATATTGCAACGGGAGCTACCACTGTCATGTACACCGACCCAGCAAACGGGCATAGTCATGGGCTAGGTCAGCGGCCAAGTTATACTGTTCCCTGCATTTATAATGTTCCTTGCATCACCCAACGGTGACAGGAGCATATAGTGCAATATCAATCGGCTCATAGTTGTTTCTGTGGCGATTTGCTGCTGCGCTGCGAACCTGTGGTTGCCTCGGTAATTGATAAGCAGTCTTCCACAGTCACGCTTCAGCATGTTTTCCTGTTGGTTAGGGTCCTAAAAGAATTCAGAAACCTGACATTATATATATACTAGCAAAATACCCGCGCTTCGCAGCGGATACACACACACACACACATATAAACATATATATATACATATCTACATATACAAACATACTTATACATACACACATACATACATACATACACACACAAATACATATATATATATATATATATATATATATATATATATATATACATACACACACACATATATAAACATATATATACATATACATACATATCTACATATATACATATACACACACACACACACATATATATATATATACACTCTTTGGGGTGCAAGCAACTGTTGCTGGGGTTGGCAGAATCCATCAAGGAAGAAAAATTAAAAACATTATTTGTACAAAATCTTAATTTATTTATCCATTCCTAAATAATTAAATGGGCAGGCTATTTCGTATCAGTGCAATACGCTGTTTGTTAAAACGGATGACTCCCGCTCTTACGTGCAAGTCTGCGTGGATATTATGAACTATCGTATCTGTTCAAGTTCTATTTAAATTTTAAATAGAAGGAATTTTTATTTAGTCGACAGAAATATCTTTGGTAGGAATGTAAGTTAAATGTAGGCATCATTGCATAAATTTTTCTTCACTATACAAATGTAAAGAGTAAATTCGCCTTACATTCCAACCAAAGATATTTGTGTCGACTAAATCAGGGGTGTCAAACTCACAAACACACTGCCAAAACACACTTTAGGTCGCGGGCCGAACAGGACAAACATTTATTGAACACACTAAAACTAAAGTTTTAAAACTTTAAAAGTTTTAAAACTTAACTTTTTTGAACATAAATATGAATAAAAACAGACAGGAATATTATTCCGGAATAAATCAACTCAAACCTTAAATAACTTATAATATTTTGCTCTCCATAAAAAATATATCCTGTCTAAATTATACAAGTTAGAAATAAAGTAAATGTTAAAAGAACAAACATTCAAATTTCTTTACTCTTATGTAATTTTATATAAAAAATAAACTTAAATTTTAAATATCCCAAAAGATTTTGCTCTCCATAAAAATATATCCTGTCAAAATTATACAAATTCAAATATGAACATGCTGCATAAGAAAACCTGGAAATATAAATAAAATTTGTTCTTTTCCATCCATCCATCCATCCATCCATCCATCCTCTTCCGCTTATCCGAGGTCGGGTCGCGGGGGGTAGCAGCTTAAGGAGAGAAGCCCAGACTTCCCTCTCCCCGGCCACTTCTTCCAGCTCTTCCGGGAGAATCCCAAGGCGTTCCCAGGCCAGCCGGGAGACATAGTCCCTCCAGCGTGTCCTGGGTCTTCCCCGGGGCCTCCTCCCGGTTGGACGTGCCCGGAACACCTCACCAGGGAGGCGTCCAGGAGGCATCCTGATCAGATGCCCGAGCCACCTCATCTGACTCCTCTCGATGCGGAGGAGCAGCGGCTCTACTCTGAGCCCCTCCCGGATGACTGAGCTCCTCACCCTATCTTTAAGGGAAAGCCCAGACACCCTGCGGAGGAAACTCATTTCAGCCGCTTGTATTCGCGATCTCGTTCTTTCGGTCACTACCCATAGCTCATGACCATAGGTGAGGGTAGGAACGTAGATCGACTGGTAAATTGAGAGCCTTGCCTTACGGCTCAGCTCTTTTTTCACCACGACAGACCGATGCAGAGCCCGCATCACTGCGGATGCCGCACCGATCCGCCTGTCGATCTCACGATCCATTCTTCCCTCACTCGTGAACAAGACCCCGAGATACTTAAACTCCTCCACTTGGGGCAGGATCTCGCCCCCAACCCTGAGAGGGCACTCCACCCTTTTCCGGCTGAGGACCATGGTCTCGGATTTGGAGGTGCTGATTCTCATCCCAGCCGCTTCACACTCAGCTGCGAACCGCTCCAGAGAGAGCTGAAGATCACGGCCTGATGAAGCAAACAGGACAACATCATCTGCAAAAAGCAGTGACCCAATCCTGAGTCCACCAAACCGGACCCCTTCAACACCCTGGCTGCGTCTAGAAATTCTGTCCATAAAAGTTATGAACAGAATCGGTGACAAAGGGCAGCCCTGGCGGAGTCCAACTCTCACTGGAAACGGGCTCGACTTACTGCCGGCAATGCGGACCAAGCTCTGACACCGGTTGTACAGGGACTGAACAGCTCTTATCAGGGGGTCCAGTACCCCATACTCCCGGAGCACCCCCCACAGGACTCCCCGAGGGACACGGTCGAACGCCTTTTCCAAGTCCACAAAGCACATGTAGACTGGTTGGGCAAACTCCCATGCACCCTCCAGGACCCTGCTAAGGCTGTAGAGCTGGTCCACTGTTCCGCGACCAGGACGAAAACCACACTGTTCCTCCTGAATCCGAGGTTCGACTATCCGACGGACCCTCCTCTCCAGAACCCCCGAATAGACTTTTCCAGGGAGGCTGAGGAGTGTGATCCCTCTATAGTTGGAACACACCCTCCGGTCCCCCTTTTTAAAAAGGGGGACCACCACCCCAGTCTGCCAATCCAGAGGCACTGTCCCCGATGTCCATGCGATGTTGCAGAGACGTGTCAACCAAGACAGTCCTACAACATCCAGAGCCTTAAGGAACTCCGGGCGTATCTCATCCACCCCCGGGGCCCTGCCACCAAGGAGTTTTTTGACCACCTCGGTGACTTCAGTCCCAGAGATGGGAGAGCCCACCTCAGAGTCCCCAGGCTCTGCTTCCTCATTGGAAGGCATGTTAGTCGGATTGAGGAGGTCTTCGAAGTACTCCCCCCACCGACCCACAACGTCCTGAGTCGAGGTCAGCAGCGCACCATCCCCACCATATACGGTGTTGACACTGTACTGCTTCCCCTTCCTGAGACGCCGGACGGTGGACCAGAATCTCCTCGAAGCCGTCCGAAAGTCGTTCTCCATGGCCTCTCCAAACTCCTCCCATGCTCGAGTTTTTGCCTCAGCAACAACCGAAGCCGCATTCCGCTTGGCCTGTCGGTACCTATCAGCTGCCTCCAGAGACCCACAGGACAAAAAGGTCCTATAGGACTCCTTCTTCAGCTTGACGGCATCCCTCACCGCCGGTGTCCACCAACGGGTTTGGGGATTGCCGCCGCGACAGGCACCGACCACCTTACGGCCACAGCTCCGGTCAGCCGCCTCAACAATAGAGGCACGGAACATGGCCCATTCGGACTCAATGTCCCCCACCTCCCTCGGGACGTGGTCGAAGTTCTGCCGAAGGTGGGAGTTGAAGCTACTTCTGACAGGGGACTCTGCCAGCCGTTCCCAGCAGACCCTCACAACACGTTTGGGCCTACCAGGTCTGACCGGCATCTTCCCCCACCATCGAAGCCAACTCACCACCAGGTGGTGATCAGTTGACAGCTCCGCCCCTCTCTTCACCCGAGTGTCCAAGACATATGGCCGCAAGTCCGACGACACAACCACAAAGTCGATCATCGAACTGAGGCCTAGGGTGTCCTGGTGCCAAGTGCACATATGAACACCCTTATGCTTGAACATGGTGTTCGTTATGGACAATCCGTGGCGAGCACAGAAGTCCAATAACAGAACACCGCTCGGGTTCAGATCGGGGGGGCCATTCCTCCCAATCACGCCCTTCCAGGTCTCACTGTCATTGCCCACGTGGGCATTGAAGTCTCCCAGCAAAACGAGGGAATCCCCAGAAGGTATGCCCTCTAGCACCACCTCTAGAGACTCCAAAAAGGGTGGATACTCCAAACTGCTGTTCGGCGCATACGCACAAACAACAGTCAGGACCCTTCCCCCCACCCGAAGGCGGAGGGAGGCCACCCTCTCGTCCACCGGGGTAAACCCCAACGCACAGGCTCCAAGTCGGGGGGCAGTAAGTATGCCCACACCTGCTCGGCGCCTCTCACCGGAGGCAACTCCAGAGTGGTAGAGAGTCCAGCCCCTCTCAAGGAGATTGGTTCCAGAGTCCAAGCTGTGCGTCGAGGTGAGTCCGACTATATCTAGCCGGAACCTCTCAACCTCGCGCACTAGCTCAGGCTCCTTCCCCTTCAGAGAGGTGACATTCCACGTCCCAAGAGCCAGTTTCTGTAGCCGAGGATCAGAACGCCAAGGTCCCCGCCGCCGGCCACTACCCAACTCACATTGCACCTGACCTCCTTGGCTCCTTGGCTCCTTGGCTCCTCCCATAGGTGGTGAGCCCATGGGAAGTTTGTTGTTCTTTTGTTCTTTTGTTCTTTTCAGCAATAAGAAATCAAATCATTCAGTTGTCTTTGCTCATATGTCATTTTATCAGAGCTGGACGCCTGGCATCTTTTTTTGGCAACAAGTTCATTTATGTTTGGTGTGAGGTTCTGTGTTGTGGAGATTCTCAGGGTGGACTGCAGGTGCTCATCAGTGAGGCGACTCCTGTGTGCTGTTTTGTTAGTCTTCATCACTGAGAAGAGCTTCTCACACAGATATGTGCTACCAAACATGCACAAGGTTCGAGCCGGATGTAGAGGGAGCTGGAGCATTTGTGCGGGAATGGAGTGAATAAACTGTGTGGGCCCTGCAGTATCGTACTTTGCCTTCAGTGTGCCATTACACAGCAGCTCAATCACCTACATCTGAATCTGTACAGGTGCAGTTTCCACATCGACGGCAAATGGGTTGCAAAACAACTCAAAATTCTTTTTTTGTTCTTCAAAGTCACCAAAGCGTCGTGCGAACTCAGTGCGCTCAGTTTATCAGCAAAGTACGTATTTGGGAACACTGTTGTGCCGACTTGGTTCAACATTACTTGGCAACAGGGAAAGTGGGGCAAGTTGCACTGGTGCATTTGTGTCTCCCATAAAAGCAGCTTCACTTGAAATCACTTTGTGATTTTGCACGGGTAAAAACGTCTGCTGAAGTGTCAGATTCTTCTTTAACTCTTCTGCTTTCTGTATCTTCTGCATTGCATTCAGGTCTTTCAGGTTATCCTGATGTTTTGTCTCATAGTGCCGTCTTAGATTAAAGTCTGTAATTACAGCCACATTAGCTCCACAAATGAGACACACGGGTTTACCGGCAATGTCAGTAAACATATACTCAGCCTCCCATCGGTTTTTAAAGGCTCTATTTTCAGAATCAACTTTTCTCTTCGGCATCGTGTGGGCTAGCTTCGCAATAACTTGCAGCATCATAAGCTAGACTTGATTAACGCGGTAAGTGTTCGGCAAGGCAGCTGAAGCGCTGCATTATGGGATCTGTAGTCTATTGTGTTACCAGCGCTTCATATCCCCGGACCATTAATAACAATAATATATAAAATGATATAATTACACGCCGGTCCGGATGTGGCCTGCGGGCCTTGAGTTTGACACATATGGACTAAATACAACTTGAAAAGATATATTTTTTCGAATGTGATCGCGCAATTCAGATCGAGTTGACGCGCACCGACGCATCGAGCCCGCGTGCTATTTGTGGTTTCAATAAGTCACCCTCCCCTCGCTCTTACTTTTTTACCGTTCATCTAATGAATACACTGAGTATGGCTTTACCAAAACAATCATTGATGGCGAATAGTCTTTTCAAATGAAATTTGCCTCCGATTAGTCCCAGCAACGCGCTTTCTTTCGACTCTTACATTTTTGTAGCTGTGATGTGTGCATGAATGTAATCGATGCACCAGGAAATCACACACTGACAAAAGTTCCCCTTTGCTTGGAATTGAAAGAGTGATTAAATTCGTTATTTTTTAACGCGTTATGGAGTACATGCATCAAAGCTTCTCAGCTGTGCTTGTGCTAAGAAAAGGAAATATTTTAAAAATAACGTAACATGATTGTGAAAGTAATAGTTTTGTGACCGTTATGAGTGTTGCTGTCATCAAGGATTTGATCATCATTATTTCTTGCAATTAGGTTCGTATTTGGAGGATGTGTTTATGTAATGTTAGCTAAGACCTGGCACTTAAAAGTTTCTTGCTACAGCAATTTTAACTCCGTTAACTCCGTTAACTCCGTGAATATGCATTGGCCTCGCTCACTGAGTGCAAGGGAAAAAAATAAAATGTAGTCTATAAGTTATTAAAAGTAAAACATTAACGTTTTGTTCAGTTTCTTGCTACAGCAATTTTAACTCTGTTACAAAGTGATCCAAAGTCTCGTTTATACCTCGTGTCTTCTCAGTAAACTTGTATCTCACGAAAACCGTCATTTGCCGTAGGCATGACAAACGGCAGCGGGAGTGTGTCTATAAACTTAATATAAACTTACGGTTCACGCCGTGCTTTGTTTCCGCAGTAGCTGTACTTATGAATATGCTTGTATTCATGAATACGCTTGTATGCATCACTTGCTTCATAATCTTTTTCTGCCTTCTCAATTGTGAAATGGCATTTTTTGCTCAGCGCTGTTTGCAGGTCTTCCTTGTTCTCTACGTACTTACGTAGGAGGCGTGATGATGTCACACGAAACTCCGCCCCCCACGGCCATCCAGCTCAACTCCATTACATTATATGGAGAAAAATACCTTCCAGTTATGACTGTTATGCATAGAATTTGGAAATGAAACCTTCCCAACTTTTGTAAGGAAACTGTAAGGAATGAGCCTGCCAAATTTCAGCCTTCTACCTACATGGGAACTTGGAGAATTAGTGATGAATCAGTCAGTCAGTCAGTCAGGCAGTCAGTGAGGGCTTTGCCTTTTATTAGTATAGATATATATATACTGTATATACTGTATGTATTTAGTTTAATTATGGAAGCTGTACATCACTTTGGTTGACTTCTGATGTTTTTAAATGTGCTCTATAAATATAATTGACTTCACTTCACTTAACTTTCATGTCTGTCTCTGGACTGTGGTCAAGACAAAGCAAGGGAGCTTTTCCTTCAGTGTTTCCAGTCATGTAAACCTTTGGCCAAAGCGGTCTGCTCTTGAGTAAAATTCACTTCTTCAGGTCCCTTGTCCTAATTTACAGCAAGTTGTGATATGCAGTGCTTGAATGTTACCAAATGCTGTTGACTTTATTATATCACTTTTTTAATGCTTTACAGCTTAGCAGCAAACATAATTTGAAAGTGTTGTCTCAAAATTGACAACCAAACTTGACTTCTAATAATATATTAACACGCCCCCATACCTAAACTCCAAATAACAGAATGATCTGATTATAAAGTTCCACAAACCTTCATTTTCCACTCCAACTCTGTGTATACTTGCTGAGATACAACGGAACAGTTTTAACAATTCAGCCCTAAACACCTTGCCAATCCTACCCCCTTAATTTCTCCAAAATAACATTGAGTAGGGTTTTGAAGGTTCCTAGAGACCTGGAGGTTCTTGCTCCAAATAAACAAATTATGAATTGCTTTCAAAGATACATACATTTGCAATGGACTGGCACTCTGTTCAGGTGTTGCTCCTGCCTTGTGCCCACTGATTGCTGGTGTGGTGCAACCCAGCCATGAATAAGCAGGTTAGAAAAACAGATGAATGGATGTATGAATCTATACACATTTAAATGTTTTAGCTGGTTTCAATTTAACTCTAGATAAAAAATAGACCAAACAAGCAAAACCCACACAGCTGTGAAGAACATGTCAAGGACAAGGACACCACTTAGGTGGTGAAATGAAAATGAAAGTCTCTCACAAAGCCTGCAGACTAAAAATGAAAAACTTGGCATGGCAGTCTAGGAAGTTGAGAGGCCCTGGGGGATGCTATGCCTTAACATGAATGATGATTCAGACGATTACTTTGTTCATATGAAGGTGAACTTCCCTTTGGCAGCCTCAGCTTCCTGAGTGCTCGCGCCCAGCCAGCATGGTGCTTTTTCTTTCTTGTGAAGGGACTGCATGTGTTCTTTGCCACCTGGATGCTGTACTGTACTTGCCCATAGCGACCTCCTGCCAGCTAGGCCCTCTTTCATAATACATTTAATATCTTGCATACATTAATGGTTTTTATCTCTAACTCTGTGCACTGATTTGAGTGCTGTGCACCAACTAATCCACTTTAATTTTACTAAATCATCACTTGACATTTCACTATCTTAAGTTTTCTTCCTTATAATTTATCAGGTGTCACATGATCTTGCTTTTTAACTTGTTTTTTTAATTTTACTCATGTTTTGTGAACAAGTAAAAATGTGTTCTGTGTGAAAGGCAATCTATAAAATGACAGCTGACTAACATACTGTACATTAGATTCTCATAACCTCTTGTACAATTCAAAGTCATCAGCGCTGGAACCTGTTCATGTAACAGTGTGATAAGAACAGGACCTAACCCTGGAGTGAGCATTAGTCCATGTCAAAGCCCACTTGCCCACTCACTTGCGGCCAATTTGGACTCAGCGTTCAACCTAACTTCAATATTTTGGCATTTACGGGGGCCAAATGCACAGAAAATGCAAAGTTCACACATACACCAAGTGAGCCTGAGATGGTTGACAATTACTTGTTAACAAAGTATATTTAAAAATTTTCTGATCATTTGTATTCATATTTATTGAGCATTTCGTCTGCACATTTGTGCAGCAGTTTGCATATTCAAATATTTTTATTACAGCGTTGAAAGTGCTGACTGCATTGTACATCTATACAATCAAAAAAAAAAGAAAGAAACTGCACAATGACTGAATTATTAATGACTTGTGGTGCAAAATTGCATAGTTTTTTTGCCTTTGCTAATTTGATCTAATTCAAGGATGTGCACTCTTACTCCCAAATCTAATACAAAAAGCAAAGAAGAAAAGAATTAATAGAAAGTGCTGCCTTGACTGCCAAATAAAGCAGTGCCAGCTAGTGTGGAGCCATTAGCCAAAGTAATCAATTTTAAATTCAAGTACAGGCTTCGTTCTCTGAACTGCAGCCCCGACTGAATATCTTGGCTCACAATTCACTTGCTGTACCTAAATTAAACAGAATTAAAATAATATTTCTTTTAAAACAGGAGCCCTCTTGATATTAAAAATCAAATGACTACAGTTTTGCCAAAGTGAGCTGAATTAAGATGGGGTTTTATTCCTACCATGTCTCTTTGGGTGGTGTCTAAAAAGCTTTCAATTAATGTTTAAATCACTCTGCTGCTGTTTCCATTCCAGACATTACATTTTTCATTTCAGTTTTAATCATTTTTGTCTGTTAGCCGTTTTTGGTTTTTTGAGAGTAGGGCTAAGAAAGGCATAAAGATGCCAATGGAGACAAGGAAGATATTATATGACAAGTGAAGCTCTCCAACTTCCAGACTGGGCAGACATAGTAACCCATACAGTGCATCAGGAAGGTATTCACAGCACATCACTTTTTCCACATTTTGTTATGTTACAGCCTTATTCCAAAATGGATTAAATTCATTTTTTTCCTCAGAATTCTACACACAACACCCCATAATGACAACTTGAAAAAAGTTTACTTGAGATTTTTGCAAATTTAATAAAAATAAAAAAATTGAGAAAGCACATGTATATAAGTATTCACAGCCTTTTCCATGAAGCTCAAAATTGAGCTCAGGTGCATCCTGTTTCCCCTGATCATCCTTGAGATGTTTCTGCAGCTTAATTGGAGTCCACCTCTGGTAAATTCAGTTGATTGGACATGATTTGGAAAGGCACACACTTGTCTATATAAGGTCCCACAGTTGACAGTTCATGTCAGAGCACAAACCAAGCATGAAGTCAAAGGAATTGTCTGTAGACCTCTGAGACAGGATTGTCTTACAAAAAAATTTCTGCTGTTTTGAAGGTCCCATTGAGCACAGTGGTCTCCATCATTTGTAAGTGGAAGAAGTTCGAAACCACCAGGACTCTTCCTAGAGCTGGCCGGCCATCTAAACTGAGCGATCGGGGGAGAAGGGCCTTAGTCAGGGAGGTGACCAAGAACCCGATGGTCACTCTGTCAGAGCTCCAGAGGTCCTCTGTGGAGAGAGGAGAACCTTCCAGAAGGACAACCATCTCTGCAGCAATCCACCTATCAGGCCTGTATGGTAGAGTGGCCAGACGGAAGCCACTCCTTAGTAAAAGGCACATGGCAGCCCACCTGGAGTTTGCCAAAAGGCACCTGAAGGACTCTCAGACCATGAGAAAGAAAATTCTCTGGTCTGATGAGACAAAGATTGAACTCTTTGGTATGAATGCCAGGCATCACGTTTGGAGGAAACCAGGCACTGCTCATCACCAGCCCAGTACCATCCCTACAGTGAAGCATGGTGGTTGCAGCATCATGCTATGGGGATGCTTTTCAGCGGCAGGAACTGGGAGACTAGTCAGGATAAAGGGAAAGATGACTGGAGCAATGTACAGAGACGTCCTGGATGAAAACCTGCTCCAGAGCGCTCTTGACCTCAGACTGGGGCGACGGTTCATCTTTCAGCAGGAAAACGACCCTAAGCACACAGGCAAGATATCAAAGGAGTGGCTTCAGGACAACTCTGTGAATGTCCTTCAGTGGCCCGGACTTGAATCCAATTGAACATCTCTGGAGAGATCTTAAAATGGCTGTGCACCGACTCTTCTTATCCAACCTGATGGAGCTTGAGAGGTGCTTCAAAGAGGTATGGGCGAAACTGGTCAAGGATAGGTGTGCCAAGCTTGTGGCATCATATTCAAAAAGACTTGAGGCTTTAATTGCTGCCAAGGGTGCATTGACAAAGTATTGAGCAAAGGCTGTGAATACTTATGTACATGTGAGTTCTCAGTTTTTTTATTTTTAATAAATTTGCAAAAATCTCAAGTAAACTTTTTTCACGTTTTCATTATGGGGTGTTGTGTGTAGAATTCTGAGGAAAAAAATGAATTTAATCCATTTTGGAATAAGGCTGTAACATAACAAAATGTGGAAAAAGTGATGCGCTATGAATACTTTCCGGATGCACTGTATATCATAATGGATGTGAGAGAAGGAAATCATTTCTCTGAACTGAGGTGGAGGTGGGGTGGGAGAAAGACAAAATGATTCCTCAAAGATCTACCATCCTCCAGCTGCCGACAGAGAGGGTAAATAATTCAGAAGTCACAATAAATATATGAGTTGGGGGACTGGATTTTTTTTTTACCAGGGACCACCAGGAGGCATCTGGATGTCCCACTCCCTTAAACTCAACCCCTCTCAACACCCAAAGAAATAACCACAAAAATCTAATACACAGAAATATAAATAACCAACTACACCACCCAGTCAGGGTGGAACTAGGGCCCACAGTTAAAATTTAGACTCTAAAAAATTACTAATCCCTGCTCATCTTTTTACAGGGATGAGCATCCACCACAGTGGAGAACAATTAAAAATTTAATTGTAATAACACAGCTTTAAACAATACCAACATCAAATAAGTCAGTGGTACAGAAAAGATTAGTTCAGTTTGAATGCAAAAGCACTCATGAGTCTCAGTCTTTAATGATCACCTTTAGGTCCATGCCTAACCCTGGGAGTTAGATGCACACCCATCTGTACTTGTTTGGCTCGATCCTGCATTCACTAGAGGTCCTCCATTTAAGCTCATCTCGGGGGGAGGCTTCCCACATTGCTCCGTCAGCACACTTTTCTGGGCCTCAACCCCATCGAGAACACAGACAACATGAAGGAGCCGATTGGAAGTGCTGGCTGGTCTCTTCGTCATGACTTGATTCCTCTACTCTCGTCTCTCTCACTGTGCCTCCCTGCTTCGCACTGGCTATGCCATTCGTCCAGGATCTTGTCAGCTCAGGAAGAAACAATAGCCAAAAATGTCCAGTGTAAATAACACTCCTCAAATTTCTGATCCCATGAACACCAATCCAGACTTACTCTGTCTTCAGTCTCTGCTTTAAAGTCCAAATCCTGGTGCTATTCAATCATTGCCTTTTGCATCCATCTTAAAGGAACAAAAGTGCAGAAACTCAATTTCAGGGTGCCACAAACACAACACCTCACAATTCATCCCAGCGTAAGCTCATCAGGCACTGGTGGCCAGCATCTTAAAAAATGAAAGTCCTGCCTCCCTCGCCTCACAATTGGTCTACGTTTGGCACAAATGACACCAGCTGAAATAGATCTTACAATGTGATTGGTAGTGACAAACGTAACTCCAGTGGAAATAAAATAAGTAATAATAATAATAAAACCACAAAGACATTTGAATAATCATCCCACACTCATTGTAATAAAAAAAAGAAAAAAAATCCACAATAAAGTAATTAATAGAATTAATAAATACCACCCTAAATCCCTAAAATCTCTACTGGATCACAAATATCTATGCCTGTAAATGTTGGCATTGGGAGGAGGGGACTTTATAGACTTTAACCCATGATATATTGTGCCAAGCTCCTATTGTTTTGTCTGTTTCTTTATCCCCTCGCCTATAAGGAAAAATAACAGATAAAAAATAAGATAACACTGATGAATTGATTAACTAAAGATGCACTTGAGAATTTTGAAGATCTGACTGTGTCCCCACAAAACCTTCACTGCTTTATATATGTAATGAGTCATGTAGTTTGACATTCACAGCAACTCAGTCAAACTGAACTACAACTCGCTTTGACAAAATCAAACAGATTTTGTTTTAAATAATGGATGTGTAAGAGCTAACAGCCAGTGAGTGCTTATCTCCTCAAGTCTCTGAGATCAAGCAACTGCAGTCATTAAGTTTGACCTTCTTGACTAGAAGTTATGAAGTGAGCCTGTCAGAATAAACCATGCTCTTAATGTCCAGGATGCACTTAGCTACTTTCCTCTGAACAGCATGAAGTGCTGCTATGTCTGTTTTGCAATGTGGTAACCGGAACTGCATGCAGTACTTTAAATGCAGTCTCAATAGTGCATTACAGATGATGAGTAGAATGTTCCTTGATTTATATTTGGAAGTTTTCACAATATAGCCTTGTGTTTTATTTGTCTCTTTAATTGCTTTTGTTTATTGCCTGGACAAAAGAACATTGGTGAACAACACAGGTTTGTATTTATTTCTTTATATTACAAAAGTGAATACACAGAGAATGCAAGAGAGATTGTGGGTGTAAATATGAAAGGGCAGTAGGGATGTCCAAGTGGAGGATTCCTGCTGATGGCAGAGAGCAGACAAGCCAGCACATATCCAGGGTACCTTACCAAATATGACATAGAACATAAGAACATAAGAAATCTGACACATGGGAGAAGATCTTTCAGTCCATCAAGCTAGTATATTTAGCTAATAGATAAGCTGTCCCAAAACGATGGAGAGTGAAATAACAGAGTACAAAACGTGGTCAGTGCTAAACATTGTGGAAATAGCACACATGTAATTGTAAAGAGCAACTCTGTCCATAGCAATTGTTTTGAGTTGTGGCCCCAAGACAGTCCAAGATGGTGTTTACAGGTTACTTCCTTCCAGTGCTCCAATGAGGTTACAGTTGAGTGGTGAAATGGAAAAATATGAGCAGGCCAGCTATAGACCAGTCAGTATCTTCACAGAGAGCAACACATGGGACATAGGAGGTGGAAAAGATAGAATTCTTTGTGGTGCTTTGGAGGTGGGCAAGTCATCTTAGATATGCATTACCAGCATTTCAGTTGATCGCAAGTATTCTTGTTTTAATTCATTTACAGTCGTGGCCAAAAGTTTTGAGAATGACACAGATATTGGTTTTCACAAAGTTTGCTGCTTCAGTGCTTTTAGATCTTTTTATCAGATATTTCTATGGTATACTGAAGTATAATTACAAGCATTCCATAAGTTTCAAAGTCTTTTACTGACAATAACATTAAGTTTATGCAAAAAGTCAATATTTACAGTGTTGGGCCTTCTTTTTCCAAGACCTCTGCAATTCGCCCTGGCATGCTCTCAATCAACTTCTGGGCCAAATCCTAACTGATGGCAGTCCATGCTTGCATAATCAATGCTTAGAGTTTGTCAGAATTTGTTGGTTTTTGTTTGACCACCTGCCTCTTGAGGAAAGACACAAAATTTCGATGTTTTGTTCCCCAAGCCACTTCGTTTTCACTTTTGCCTTATGGCACAGTGTTCCATCATGCTAGAAAATGCATTGTTCTTGGATGGTTGGGAGTAGTTGCTCTTGGATAATGTTCTGGTACCATTCTTTATTCATAGCTGTGTTCTTAAACAAAATTGTAAGTGAGCCCACTCCCTTGGTTGAGAAGCAACCATGAATGGTCTCAGGATTTGTTACTGTTGGCATGACACAGGACTGATGGTAACACTCACATTTTCTTCTCTGGACAGTCGTTTTTCCGGATGCCTCAAACAATCGGAAAGGGGATTCATCAGAGAAAATTACTTCACCCCAATTCTCAACAGCCCCTGATGTTTTTCTTGGAGAGAAGTGGCTTCTTTGCTGCCCTTTTGGACACCAGGCTGTCCTCCAAAAGTCTTCATCTCACTGTGTGTGCAGATGCACTCACACCTGCCTGCTGCCATTCCTGAGCAAGCTCTGCACTGGTGGTGCCCCGATCTCGCAGCTGAATCAACTTTAGGAGATGGTCCTTGCACTTGCTGGACTCTCTTGGGTGCCCTGAAGCCTTCATCACAACAGCAGTGGAAATGGATTTTTTGGGTTTAAGTTACTTTTCATGGCAAACTTATGCAATTCATCTGATCACTCTTCATAACATTTTGGAGCATATGCAAATTGTTATAATAAAAACTGTGGCAGCAAACTTTGTGAAAATAAATATTTGTGTCATTCTCAAAACTTTTGGCCACAACTGTACTTTTGATTTTCCCATAATCATTGTGATGAGTGGTTCAGTAAACAAGGGATGCATGAAGAGGAAAGGACAAAATAAGAATAGAGACAGAGTTCAACCATTTGCTGTCAAACAGAGAAATTGTTGCACTCGTACTAATGAGATAAGTAGTCTTGTCTCTGCAAGAAGAAGAACACTGTCAGGGTGTGATAGGTCATACTTAGTGACCGGGAAGTGCCCCAGTTAGAAGGATCAGCATACAAGAGAGTGAGAGCAACAGTGGAGACTTTAACAGAAACATGTTCTGTTCATAGAATGCTAGAGGTAAGGTGACATCAAAAAAGAGAGAGGAAATACCACAAAAGGCAACTCATCCTCATTACCAGAGGGCACATGGTCCCGAAATGTTGATGCATAGAGGTGTGGTATTCAAGAAAAAAGCTATGATAGGAACAGATGTGTCAGGGGTTATTAAATAGGACTGTGATGTATTGATCTAGAGACTTAATATTCCCATTCCTAATCCTGGAGTTAATTGTGGGTATGGCTGTAAGTGACCACAGGATGAGGTCTAAAATTACTACAGTGCCAAGCTTTCAGCTGGTGTATCATTATCAGAGAGAATGGGAGGAGAAAAAGAAAGGTTATGTCTCTTGGAATTGTAAATTAAGCAACTATCACTTAATTACTGTATATACCCATGGGTGCAGTTCCTGTGACGGTCAGGCTCAATGGGGTAGCTAGTATTTTGATTTTCTTCAGTCAATGTGTAGTTTAAATTACTTCCTCTCTTTATCCCTTCTGTTTTCAGTTAAAATAAATCGATCTATCAGTGTGCTATGACTTCATGGTTACATTTTTATAAATTCAAGCATTTTGTAGTTATTATTGCTATTAGTTAGGTGGGAAAAGACTCCCTACTGGTCCTTCCCCTGTCTGTCTTTCAGGTTTTATAAGTCATTCCTTTTGATATGTGTGATGATTCTTGACATTATTACAGGTCTGAAGGGTTGTAAAAGGTTACTGTCCTCTTACAATACTGATTGATAACAAGCAGATAAGGAATTCTGCATGCAGCTAATAAGGGAAATGCCTTGAGGATAAGGTCAGAGAAACATGATCTGATAAAATATGAAAAAGGCAATGGACACCTGAAATGCACTTTTCTTAAGGATAAAAATAGTCCTGATATGATGTGAGACCTGATTATTGCTGACATCCACCAATTAAGTCAAGGCCCTAGGAAACTACATATGCAGATTGCATGAGAATAAAAATGATTTTAACACGTATCCTTATCAAAACATCTAAAGAGAGTTCTCTTTTTGTAGTTGCCACATCCATGTACTCCTTGGGCAGAGAAATATTTGTGAAGTATTGTTGACTGTGATGTGTCATAACCTTGAAGACTTGTGCAATGAGCATTGTAGACTACAACAATCTACTTCAAACCAGCCATACCAAAAATGCTCAAAAAGCTATCAGTAAAACTGAAAAAAGTGGCATAAAGATGCAACCTCTAAAGTCATCAATATAACTTCAAATAAACATTATATATTATTAGAAAGCCTTGTTGATAACTTGAAGTTTATGGACATAAAGAATAAGTTTGGTATTTTTCAAGTCAAACTTATTTTTTCACAATCATGTGTTATGGACACCAGGCATGGGCTGGCATTCTGGGCAGGAAAGCTCATGGTCCATTGCCTGGCTGGGAAGTCAGTCTGGTTGAAGGATAGAGGGAGGATAACTACACTCCCCGACACACTAAGTGGCAGTCCTTCTGGACTGCAGTGTCTCCATGGATGCCCACAGGAAAGGCTGTGAGTTGCGTCTGACAGCACAGCCCAGCAGTGTTAACATATATGGCACCAGTGGGAGCTGCAGAGACAAACTGTCCCCATTGGAGGGAAACTTTCGCCACCGTAACACCGCAACTGCTCTTGGATCTGGCATAAAAGGAGTTTCTCTATCTCATTCAGATAAGTCAGCATTGAGAGGCAGTAGATAACACTCATCTAAGAGAGGAAAAGGAAGAAGAAGAAGAAGAAGAAGAAGGTGGATTTCTATTGGTACAATCTGTATATTGAGGTTGGTTAAAGTAAACCATCATTTGAACTGTAATATATATTGTTGTCAGTATGTTAAAGGGTTTTGGGGCTCAGTGGCACCCTCTACTGGTCACACATATCACATTAATTTGCCACCTAAAATTGTGAACTAAAGCCAAGTGTTTTTTATTAATTTTAAAAATACCTTGCTGGTTCTTGCTGTTTACAATGCAAGTGAAAGGTACCAAGGTCCAAACATGAAAAAAAGTTTTAAACTTACCAAATATGTTCATATTTTACCTGTAAGTCACGAAGGTTACAGGATATTAATACGGGTCTTGAGCTTGAACAGATATTGTAAAACATTTTATCCACATCACTTTAGAAAGGAATAAAAAAGTAAGCAAACTGTTTGTGAGATGCAGCCATTGTAAAAGAAAACTAGCTCTATACCTCGTCTTGTTGATTGTCTCTGTCTCTCTGTGGCACTGTGTGAAATGCAAGAAATGGGCACCAGCCCATCACAAGAACAACTGACACACACACACCCATGCACAATCTCATTTCACTCTGTCCTAGTATCGTCATTTCACATTATTTTTATGGCTTTGTAAATGTATTACAGACATCACTGCACTAAGTCTGGGAGACTTAGAATTGAAAATAACTAAACTTATCCTTTAAAAATTGAATTCCTTGTACAACAACACTGAGGTGGGCTGGCGCCCTGCCTGGGGTTCTTTCCTGCTTTGCACCCTATGTTGGCTAGGATTGGCTCCAGCAGACCCCCATGACCCAGTAGTTAGGATATAGCGGGTTGGATGATGGATGGATGGATGTACAACAACAACAATTAATTTCTTGTATAACCCAAAATCACATAAGGAGTGCCTCAATAGGCTTTAACAGACCTTGTTTTTGACAGCCCCCAAACCTTAACTCCCTTATAAGACAAGAAAAAACTCCAACAAGAGCCTTGTAGTGGAAAAAATGGAAGAAATCTTGGGAAAGGCAATTCAGAGAGAGACCCCTTTCCAGGTAGGTTGGGCATGCAATAGGTATCAAAAAATGGGGTAAATACAATATACAGAACAGAACACAAGTAATCCTCTTCACAAAGTGAGATGGCCAAGCGCCTTGAGCATAAATAAAATGTATTATTATTACTATTATTATTAACCTATCATTGGCATCTCAGGAATACAATACGATAATATAAACTACAAAGCAAAATGCAAGAATAGATTCTATTGTTCACTAAATACAGATACTTGTACATCTTAGAATCCCATTAGCACAATAAAAAAGTGTGGTACAAAGTTGAATTTCATGTAATCTTAAGAAATTTTCCATATAATGACCATCAAATATGACATTAAATCAATAGTTATCCCACTTTGTCATAATTTTGTTCGTGTTTCCACATGTGAAACTATGATGTGTCCATGGTCACAGTGTTTAAGTCTCAACCTTGATCAGTCAGTTTCATCAGCTACTCCACTCTCTGTTTTCACCAAAAGAAGAGTAGCAAGCAGTGAACCACTTTTTTAGGCTGAAAGTGTATTGGGGCCGCAATCTATAGAAGGTTTTTCGCAAAATATGGAGTGTTTTACCATGACAGAGTGTTTACAAATGGACTGAGAAGTTCAAAAATGGTTGGACAAATGTTTAGCATGAAGAAGGAGTGGGGTCGCCTATATCCACTACTGATGATGTCACTGAGCAATCATAATTCTTATGAACTGGCAAATATTTTCACATCTGGTGTTTTCATCTGCTATCTGGACACTCCACTTTGCTGCCACAGTTATTATCAGTCTGAGTTGCAGGCTCTGGATCCCACAGCATTGGTGAGCGGATCAGTGATGTAGCCAGCTTGCTGAAGGCCCCTGTGCAGCGCCCTGAGGTGGGCCCCTCCTGTCTAACCTTAACTCTTAGTAATTTATTCACAACTAGATCCTAGAGGCCGGCTGGGCAGTGGCATCCGCGACCTTGTCACTATCACACACTGGAGACAAACAAACCAGCTTGCTAAATGACATTTGTAATAACCTTTTAAATCACTTTATTAGAGCCACTGTAAGTTATCAAAAATAAAATAAATTGTGGGAATGGAATGTGGGAGGTGTGGGAGGTAGTACTAGTACATACATCTACGTAAAATGTGGATTTGCTTACTTTTCCAAGACAACTTTGTGAAAGAAGATGATTAAAATATAATGTACGCTACAAAGTACAAACATTTCTGTGCTATAAAATGAAGCAATTTCAGTTTGTAACAAATTAAAATGACAACACCGGCTGACAGGATATTACTACACAAGTTTTGGGAAAATGAAAATCATAAAGTGGTTACGCTCACAAATCCTCACAGTCATGACACTAATGCACAGTAAGCCATACTAAGGTACACAATAAAACAGATTACAGATTTGTTAAACTGTTAAAGTTTACAAAAGTGGAACTGACTGACAAGTCACAAATTATATTACTTCTAATACCACTAGTACCTTAAGATATTCACTTGCGTGCCTTCTGTTGCGCAAATGTCTCCACAATGCTTGACATACTCATTTTCAATTGAGAGTACAGCCAAGCCATTAAGTCTGTTTTGCGATGTGGTGCTTCTGAGGTAATTTTTGATGGCCTTTAACCTGGAGAACGATCGTTCACTTACAGCAGCAGTCGATAGTATAGTCAGCAGTAACATGTAAGCCGTGCAAACGTCACTGAAAGTAGACAACAGTGCAGAATGATCTGTCAGGAACAGTTCAGCTGCTTCGAAAACAGTTGATTTGGTTGACAGGATGGATTGAAAACATGCACGAAATGTCAACAATTGAGCGCAAAACGGTGGTGAAATGTCGGTGCTATAGCTTTCATTGAGAAGATCAATAGCTGCTGTCACAGGCGGCTGGGGGGGGAGCCCAGCCGGGATTGCCCGAGGGGACCGGAAGGAGGGCTGGTGCCTCCTCCCGACCACGAGGGGGTGACCGCCCTGGTTTTGTTGGTGGCTTCGGGTAGGGGGCTTGGAAGCCCAACCCTGTAGGGGCCTGTGCCACCGCCAGGCGGCGCCCCGGTGCCTAAAGAACCCTGGACCTCAGCACTTCCGCCACACCAGGAAGTGCTGGGGGGGAAGAAGAATGGAGACACCTGGAGGGCTTCCGGGTGCGCAGCCGGTGAAGCAGATGGATTGGTTCCTTGTCTATGAAAGACTCATAGTTTGTGTCTGTTGCTGTAACGTAAGCTTTGTTTCTGGAGACACCAGAGCATAGTGAGTAAAGGAATGAAAACAGATGGATCTTACTTAACTTCATAAGATTCATTAACAAGACCTACTGTAAACTTTCAAGGAATATTAAAAATAACCTCACTGGTTTGTTTTTGCTTTTTTTACCCTCTAGAAATATTTATTTTTTGGTTGTACTATATTTAACTGGGCTGTGGGTTTTAAAACAAACATTTTCTTAAAGAGTAAAAATAGTGCACATAAAACTATTTTAACAAGCAACAAACAGACCTTTTCTTTTTTCTTCTGTGCTCTACATTTATTCCATTTTCTACATTTGTGGGGATTCATTGTGGCTCGCTTTTTTGTACCCTTCCAATGTCACCATCAACATTATAATTTTCTTTCTGTTTATCTAGATGAACATCATATTGACCAAACCAACATAAATCCAGAAACTTCCTTCAGGTCCTCCTTGGGAAATCCAAGACACTCCTAGACGTGTTGAGAAACACAATCCCTCCAGCGTGTCCAGTGCTGCTTGGTCTTCTCCATAAAAGGGTTACCCATGTAAATGTTCTAAGGGGAGGGGGGTAAACAATGAACAAACTATAAATGATTCTCCTGACATTTCCAATTAAATCCAGGAGATCTTCATCTGCAAGATATGTTGACTCCGTCCTAGGCCAAGGGCTATGGTGCCTGTCAATGAATATCTAGTGGCCTGCCACATGAAGGGTGGGGGTCAAAGCTAGTGCTGGTTGAATAGACATAGTGTACTTGAATGAATTCTGTGTTTGAGAATGTTCAGTTACTGCTGTGCTCTATAATAAAAACCTCAATGGTGTTTTTTGGTGGGGCTCATTTTCCTTTGACCACATTTGTAAGAGTGCGCAGGGGAAAATCCACATAGGCATGTTGAAAATGTGCAAATTCTACAAGGACAGCAATCATGGCAGGATTCAATAGCATGTAACTGGAACTTTGAGGAACCGGCATTAACTGCTTCTTCATGATCCATAAATTAGTTTATATTCCTGCACTCCTGGAACAGATGTGGATACAGAACCTCTGCATTTTTCCCAGTTGATTCTGGGGTTCATCAGGGGTGTGTTCTCACTCCTACTCCAATGCTTGTATGGACTGGGTGTTAAGCAAGGTCGTGAGGTCCATCGGCTCTGGAGCATCTGTTGGTGAAGAAAGATTCACTGATCTGGACTTTGATGATGATGTTGTGACATTCGCAGATTCATTGGAAGCTCTGATCGGGGACCTTGAGAGACTGAACGAGGAGTCTGAGTGTCAGGACTTACAAGTGCCCTGGATAAAACCAAGATCCAAGCCTTTAATGATCTCTTAGACTCAGCCATCACCAGCGTGTCTGTCTGCGGAGAGAGTGTCAACCTTGTTGAGAAGTTTACTTACCTCGACAGCAACATTCATGTCTTTTGTGACTCTTCCTATGAAGTCAGTAGATGGATTGGGACAGCATAGGGGGTCATGAGGTCAATGGAAAGGTTTGTGTGGTGCTCCCGATGTCTATGCAAAAGGACAAAACTCCAAGTCATTAGAGTGCTGGTGCTTCCTGTTTTGCTATATGGTTGAGAGACATTCAGTGACCTGAGAAGAAGACTTGACTCCTTTGGTACTGTATCTCTTCAGAGAATCTTTGGGTACCATTGGTTTGAATTTGTGTCGAATGAGCGATTGCTCATGGAGTCCCAAATGAGGCACATTACCTGCATTGTGAGGGAGTGTCAGTTACGGCAATACGGCCATGTGGTACAATTCCCCGAGGGTAATCCGTCAGGTGATCCTCATTGTTGAGGACCCAAGTGGATGGACCAGGCCAAGGGGATGCCCAAGAAACACCTGGTTACGGCAGGTAGAGGGTCATTTCCAGAAGGTGGGACTTGACCATGTTTCTTCAAGATCCTGAGATGTTTCATTGTGTGGTGGGTGTAGCAATGCGCTGCACCAGTGAATGCTCCCCAACCTGTCCTGACCTAACTCATGAAACCTTCAGTTAGGCTAGTTTTAAGGTCTGAAATCTTTCTTTTCAGGTCTTTTTTAACCTGGGAATTATTTTTACCTGACATTAGTATAAATCAAAATGATTTAAATGAAATTAAACTGTGCAAAACAAATGTTGTTGGGGCAGAAGCAAAATCTACACCATTGGCACATATGTTAGGACATATATATTTACCTCTTCTGCTAAAGCATGGCAAAATATATTTTGGTACTGAGCGTAGTAGGGAAGGTGTGGCTAGCGAACACCTGCCTGCAAGCACTTGTGAGACATTTGTCCACTTTTGAAATCCATTGGCCATGGGTATGTGGGTGCCATTGAGCCACAGGAAGGATCCTAGCTTAGATTAACTTATAGAGTTGTGGAGAACAAGTGCAGATGTTACCTCTGAATGTGAAGGCAAGTTGAGCATGAGGAAAAGGATAGCACATGGAGCTGTATGAAAGGAGCCATGAAAGATTGAAGCAGCTTCAGAGGGTGGCTGAGGAAGGAGAAATTGTGTTTGTCCATTGAATAACCCTTAGGAAGCAATATTCATTGCTTTCTACTTGTAAAAAACTTTAAACTAAAAAAAGACTCTTTTTGGTGAGCTTTGCACTTTGCAATTATAAAACTGCTTGCAAAATAAATTTTAGGGGCAATTTTGCAAAAACTTAAAAACTTCATGTGAAACAAAATCTGTTCTTCATCATACAGTATGTTGGAGGGGAATCTGGGAAAAGAACTAATTTTTAATAAATTTGCTACACCCTCCCTAGCCTCGCCATCTTCCAATGGGCACTAAAGGACTGAAAGGGCAGATGTAAATCTGGTTCACAACAAAACATATCTTTTTTTTTTTTGCTGGTGCAAGGCTTTTGAAGTCGAAAGAGACTAAATACAACTGTGAGTAGGGTAGCAAATAAATCTAGTCATCCTATAGGTATTCTCAAACAAACTCTCTAAATAACTATCCACAAAAGAACTGTCCAGTATATGTTAGAGAAGCACAAATGAGTCTAATGGTTCCACAATCCATCTTATCAAGAATGAAGAACACATATATTTTAGTCTTTGTCTTTAGGCCTGCTGGCTTTACAAATGAATATTTTTTCACTCAGATTGATTGGTTTTAAATTGTTGCATATCAGATTTTTGTGTTTAACCCAGAGGTTTAATCATGTAGCACCAGCAGGCATTTGAATTCCAGACATAGTGATTAGCCCTTTAACTAGTTGGCCTGATTGTTCATCCCATAATGTGGTACAATGTGTTGAAGTGGTGTTCTGTGGAGAGTGAGTAATCTGCTCAGATGATCACAGCATTGTTTAACAAGTTCAGTAGGTTCATCTCTTGAAATAGAAGCTGGCACTGCACCTTCTGCTCCTCCTGTTAGTCTCGGTCTGAGTCTTAAGTGATTGCTGGTTCTCTTGCCTTCCCTGGAGCAGGATGACTCTAAATTTACTCTTGTAGATTTTTACCTGTCTGGGAACATAAAGGAAATCTTACACTAAGGCATACTCTAAGGCTGAAGTTTTGAGAGATCAATTTTCTGCATTGTGCATTTTAATATCATAAAGGTAGCATGCTGAGACATTATCTAAATTCTATTATTTAGCATGTTATAGGTCTCACATTACTAACAGAAAACAGATGATAGTTTGTGTTCAAAGTACCATATTTTTTATATTAATCTATTTGAGTTTTGGAATTTAATACTACATAAATAACCATGTAGACAGCACATTAGTGTACTTGTTAAGTGCTACTGTCTCACAGCTTCAAGGACCGACCTGGATTTTAGATCAAGTTTACACAACTTGTTTTTCTTTTCTATGCATTGTTTTCTAAAGATATGTGTTACATAAGTTTGCGAACTGGGTTTAAATATACTATGTGATGAAAAGACATTCCACCCAAAGCTGGTTTCTACTAAGGGACCTACCACAAGAAAATAAAATCAATTTATTAAAAATGATGAGGATATGGTTCTAATTGTTTCATATTGGTATTCTAAAGTTATTGTACAGGTGGGCCGGTAGTGTACAATAGTGTAGGCTGATGTAACATTGGTTCATTTTAAGTGTAAGCACACCAGCACACGCCTATCATTACTAAATTCCTGACTAGACCGTGCTTAAAGATACTATACAGCTACTCCATTCATAAGAAATACAGCATGTAGTACATGATCAACTCCTTTATATTTCACTTTTTCTCCATTGAACACTAGATGCCATGGGTGACTTGTGGTAATGTCTTCAGCCAATGTGCAAACAGACTGAACCTTTATCTGAGACCTGAGGGGGAGTCTTAAATTGTGATGTATTGAAGGTTTTAACCAATGGCTCATATTCAGTTCCAAAGAAAGCAAATCATAGCTCTCTTGTCAATTTCCAAATTTTCTCTTTTTCATAGGGCACATGATGGATTTTAACAGTGAGAATGAGAGAACAAATAAGTCAGGCTTGCATCAAAGCTAATTTGAACAACTAGAGTGAAACTAAACAGCACTAAAACCCCTAAGTGCACTTGAGGAAAATCTAAAGAAGAATTGCCCAGCTCCGGTCCTGGTGGGCTGC
The DNA here is from genome assembly GCA_026402145.1 of Polypterus bichir lapradei. Taxonomy (NCBI): domain Eukaryota; kingdom Metazoa; phylum Chordata; class Cladistia; order Polypteriformes; family Polypteridae; genus Polypterus; species Polypterus bichir. The sequence goes on from JANRMT010028174.1 coordinate 68,200,485, forward strand.
AGTGGTTTCAGGTTTTCATTCTAACCATTTTTCCTAATCAACGATCAGTTTTCACTGCTAATTAACTCCTTTTCCCTTCATTTTAATAGCCCCGTTTTTAAGGATTCAGTCCTCTGAATTGATTCGTTTCTTCATTAAATGGCAGCCAAACAGAAATGAGATGTGAAACGAGCCAACAGATAAAACTCCAGTCAATTTTACTCCAACCAGTTTCTTAATGGGAAGCCAATTCTTGCTGTTAATTAAAGCTGTTATTGAATATCCTGACTTGTTGCTACTCTCATTCTGCCACCATAGAATGTTGATTTTCTGTTTTTTCCAAGACAACTGTCAGATGTTTTGGTGACCTTCTCCTTTCTTTACTTTCAGGTTAGCTGGTCATGTGGCGCGGTGTTTTGTGTCTCAGTATTGTTTGGCTGCTCATTAAGAAAAAAAAAATTAAAACTAAGGCAAAACAAGTTAATCAGCAGCAAAAATGTCTCACTGATTAAGAAGATGATTAAAATGAAAACCTGCAGACACTGCGGCCCACCAGGATCAGAGCTGGACACCCCTGATCTAAAGGTTGTATATCACAGGGAATTGTCCCGTGTGTGTGCTTGGTGTGTGTGTGTGTGCCCTGCGGTGGGCTGGCACCCTGCCCGGGATTTCTTCCTGCCTTGTGCCCTGTGCTGGCTGGGATTGGCTCCAGCAGACCTCCGTGACCCTATGTTAGGATATAGCGGGTTGGATAATGACTGACTGACTGACTTTATATCATTTATAGTAATCAAACTGAAACTACTCTGTTTTAATGTCTGTTTAATGTAGCTTACTTGTTTGTGTATGTTAATGTTGTAAAGTTTAAAAGTTTACTGTGCTGCATTATAGTTGCAACTTTGCTCAAAAGCTCGGAGCTTATACTTATAGAAGAACACTGTACAAAAATGAATTGAATTGAACTTCAATTAAAGCATCATTAAAACTTATGGAATTAGAAAATGCAGTTACTTCAAGTGACTTGCATAAATAACATTTTAAAATAGTATACATGCAGCTTATTCACTGACTGCTTGATTCAATGAAGTGAAAAAATTACTTCAAAAAATATCAGACTTAATTTTTAAGTTGACAGTGTACAAAGTAGATGGTGTGAACTTTGAACTGAAGACCTAAAACCAAACGAAATCTTATTGTTAATAAGAGAAGGGATAATAGGGTTAGTTTAAAGATCTTTTTGACTATGAATTATTGATAACTTTGAGTTTGGTTTGCTTTGGTTTTGTTATTAGGTTTTCATATTTTAATATGCTCAGACCCAAGTATGTCTAACAACTGTGTTGCCCTATCCAAAGTCCATATTTGACCTCTGGCTCTTACCTTCTGCCAAAATGTTATTTCACAACTCATTTTACATGAGTTATACATTTCCTCAAAACCATACATGATAAGACCTGCCTCCCCTTGTGACTCCTGCCTTCCCACACTGGTAGGTCGAGCTGATCTGTTATGCAGGTGGTGGTCAATATCTATTCTGGAGAAACTGTGTGGAATATTTCAAAGACTTGTCTGCCTTGGCATTACCTTTATCTAGAGGAATATATGCCAGTCTGGCTACATTTTCCTGCATATACAGATCTACAGTATTAAAAGTACATATTACTATATATCTGTTTTTTAAGTGTGAAGCAAAAATGTGTGGATGTTTAACCTAAGAGATCATAGGCATGGAATGACACAGCAACACACCAATCTAAATTTATGTGCCTTAGTCAACACATTTCTACTTCCAGAACTTCAGGGTGATCTGAATTATGCTATAACAGGGTTTGTGCCATCCCAGACACAGTCTAGACAGGCACAAATGGACAGATTTAAATTAATTTTCCATTAGAATGCATTTCTGAAAACTGTCCTCTCCATCAATCCACTCCCACAGCTCCAAATACATGACAATGCTATTACTGAGCAGAAGCAATTCCCAGCAGGTAGCGCTGGGACAAGCAACATTATATGTAGATCACAGTTGTTATATTGCATTTTCCACAACTTCCATATCAGAAATGAATAAAAGAGTTCCTTGAGTCTAATTTGTGCCTAGTCTTTAAATTACCTTTCTCACCCAGTAATATCCTTAAAGAAACGAGTAAATAAAGCAAAATGAGGCAAATGTATTACTTTGTTATAAACCCTCTCCATACATGAAATTACCATATTATACACCTCTAAACTGTCATATACAGTAATATTTGTAAAATGTTTCTTTTAGCAGGTCCTTGTAGCCCTGAAATTCGATTAAGAAAGTTTAGTTAAAGAATGGCTAGACGACTACTTATCAAACAGGTGACTTCTTGTAATTGGTGCTGCTATGTTACATTAGTCCATTCATTTTGTAGACATTCAAACCCGCTTATTAAACTCCAGATCTGAAGGGGTTACATGGGGTTCAGGGTAGCAAACAACTCTGGACAGGACCCCAAAAATGCTCAGCTGTCTTTCTCTTACTGCTTCTGAACATTCTGCCATACTTTTAAGAAATGCTGTCAGATAATGTAACTTAACTATTAGTTATTTAGGTCTAAAAGCTGTGTGAAGGACAGTCGGGTCCAATGCCCGACAGGGACGCCCCTGCTGCTTATGTTCCGGGGGAGCCGCCATGGGCAGTCCAATAACTCCTCCGGGATGATTGGTGGCAGCCTCCCTGACCGACGGTGATTCCCCAACCACCCGCAGGGCTCCATGGGAGATGGAGTCCTCCACAGCTTGGTTGGGGCCCGGGGTGGCCGCTAGGGGGAGCTGTATACTTCCAACAGCCCGGCTGGACAAGTCTTCAACTCCACCCGGAAGTGCAATCAGGACCAGGTGGTCAATCACCTGGAATGCTTTCAGGTGGGCTATAAAAGGGCCCAGCCACCACCACTCGAAGAGCCAGAGTTGGGAGGAAGGAGACGAAGCTTGAGGAGGAGTGGTGGTAAAGAAAGGAAGAGAACTGGTTTGTGTTTGTGTTTTGGGGACTGTGTTTGGGCTGTGTGGAACGGGGAAGACGTGTCCTACAGCTGAAGAAAAATAAAGTCTTTGTACTTTTTATACGTGCCTCTGTGTCTATCTGTGTCGGGTCAGGCGCCTACATAGCGCCTTTGTTACAGCTGTTAAAGTCAAAAAAAATAGTTGTGCTGCTTCCTTAGCAAATATATTACTGTTTAGTCACTGAATGAAATATATATATATATATATATTTTTTTTTTTAATAAATAGCTCATATTATACATTCAAAAGGAATAATCATTTCTCACACTTAATAATTTAAGTTGCAAACCACTAGGCTTTTATTTAGCAATACAGAAGTGTTATAAAAATGAAGAATGAAACCTCCATTACTTTGTCAATCCCATCTATTACAGCTCATGCAATTAAAGTGCAGGTTAAACCCCCTGCGTGGAAGCATGCAGCACTTATTTCTATCATTTATTGTAGCAGTGGGTATCTCCGACTTACAGGTCTGCAATGACTACTGATTTCCATCCATCCAAGGGCTAAATCAGAGGCAAATTAAGGTGAATTTGAGCATGCATGTAAAAAAGAAGAGGAGGTAACAAGACGAAGAATGAAAGATGGAGTAAAATCTTACTTCATTCTCTTGCAGCAGATTCTAGGTGATCTATCAATGAACTTACTGGGATCAGATACTTACTAGCTACAGAAATAGTCCATCCATCCATCCATTATGCAACCTGCTATATCCTAAAACAGGGTCATGGGGGTCTGCTGGGGCCAATCCCAGCCAACAAAAGGACGCAAGGCAGGAATAAATCCCCGGGCAGGGCGCCAGCCCACCGCAGAGAAATAGTCACATGAGCTAAATAAAACAAGTTATAAAACAGCAAAAATGGTGTAAGAAATTAAAGATCATTTAAGGGCAATATAACAGTAAGAGTATTGATGAGACCAAACATAGCATTTTTTAAATAAAACCTCATGTCATGATACAATTTGGACAATCAATGATAAAATACAACAGA
>JANRMT010028174.1:68204492-68221453 GCA_026402145.1 Polypterus bichir lapradei
AGGGGCTCAAAGCCAAAGGACTACCCAGCTCCCATTGGGCATTCTACCTCACATAAATGCTCTTCAGTAGTTCTTAATTTCTTAGATTATTTGTTGTCTTAGAGGATTCGACGCAGTGGGTTTTGTGGCACATTGGGGTATTCACTTTTATTGAAGCATTCAAACATCAGAGGTTGCTGCATAGGACTTCGATCAGGTGGCGGTGGCACAGAACACCACCACAGAAGAACTGCAAAGGAAAAGAGAGAAAAGTAAAGGATAATAAATACTGCAGGTTCATTGAAGCGTTTGATAGTGCTATGCATATCTAATTTATTAGAGGTACAAGTAAATTGCAGTTACAAAAAAGCCAAATTAAAACAGTGGGATATTACGATTTTTTTTAAATGCTCCACAATGTTGGCTAGGTGTATCTCTATTAGCAAAGTATTCCAGATTTTTGGTGCATAACAGCGAAAGGCTGCCTCACCACTTCATTTATGCTTGTCTCTTGGAATTATAAGCAGACCACCATTAAAAGAGTTAAGGATACGAATTGAAGTGTAAGGGGACAGGCACTCCAAGATACAGGAAGGAGACAGATTATTTAAAGCTTTAAATACCATTTGTAGTATTTTAAAGTCAGTGCTAAAAGACATGGGCCGCCAATATAACGACGCTATAACTGGTGAGATGTCCTCAAATTTTTTTCTTCTGGTTAGAATTCTTACTGCTGCATTGTGAACAAACTGCAATCGATTGATGTCTTCCTTTGGCAGACCTGTTAAGAGTATGTTTAAAATAATCTAGCCAACTAAAAACAAATGCGTGAATTAATTTCTCAGCATCTGTGGTGGGCTGGTGCCCTGCCCGGGGTTTGTTTCCAGCCTTGCGCCCTGTGTTGCTTGGGATTGGCTCCAGCAGACCCTTTGACCCTGTAGTTAGGATATAACGGGTTGGATAATGGATGGATGAATGGAATATCTTAGCATCTTGAATGTTATAAGAGGTCTTAATTTTGTAGTGTTCCTTAAATGGAAAAATGCAGTCCTAGTAATCTGGTTAATGTGTGATTTAAAGTGTAGGCAGAGTTTATGACTACAACCAAGTTCTTTACTCCCACCTTGACGTTAAATTTTAAGGCATCAAGTTTACTACTAATGCGCTCATTATTTCCATGTTCAGTGGAGACAAAAATTTCAGTTTTTTGTTTCTCATTCAGCTTGACAAAATTACAGCTCATCAATTCAGAAATACAAGACAGACATTGGGTCAGAAAGCCCTGAGCATCAGGGTCATTAGGTGCTATAGATAAATAAAGCTGCATGTCATCTGCAGAGCTGAGATTGTTCACCTTGTGCTTTCATCTGCAGTGTCACCACTTAAGTATACTGCACTCTATATACAGAAACAGTGAAGTAACTGGACACCATTAAAGACTTTGAGAAAGTTCTCTTTGAGGTTTTTGCTTTATTAAAAACAAATGAATTACCGTATCCTTTTACAACAGTGGTCCTGAAGTTTAGGTCTGGAGCTCCCCTGGGGCCAAACATATTCATTTCAAGCAGCTTCACTTTTCAAGAGGACTCTTAATTAAATGTTATTTCCCAATGTCTCTGAGTGCAAAAATTAGGGGCAACACCTATGGTCCTCCTGTTTTGTACATGTTTCTGTTAGATAGCTAACAATAAAATGTACAAACTCTAAGGAGAACAGACAAGAAATGTCAGGAACTGAATCTCCTCCACTCTCCCACACTCAACTGAAAGAAGCGTTTAGACAGCATGTGTTGCATCACACACTTGACATAAGCAGGTTACAGAAACCAGTTAATCGCCACACTCCTCCTTACGAGTAACAAGGCACAGGCTTCCATTCACTCAACAAAAACTCAGCAGTCGTCTTAGATATGTCAGATATGTCGCCAACTGACCTTTAGTCCGTACATTCAAAGCTTTGGATTTCTGAGTAGGTTGCAGTATTTCAAAGTGCTGTAGGAAACACACCCACTTAATGAGGGGGTAGTAAATAATGTTCAGGCTCTCCCAGTTACATGGCACTTTTATAGATCTGCTGCCGGTATGCTGCATATTAAAAGTAACTCCTTTGACACCGATCCCCTCATTATTCTGGCCACCCTAACTTAGAGAACAGAAAAAGTGGGAACCTCAGTGACATTAGATGAAGGTGGGCAGCTTCAGGAGTGAACACAAATTTGACTGTAAATTGCTTGATGACATCTCTACAATGTGATAGCTAGTCGAACTGAACTTTGCTACATTGGTGAATATGATTCTTTTGGGTATTTCCATGTAAGCAAGACAACAAACATTAGAGAAAGATAAGAATAAACTGTTGTAGAGGGGGCATTGCCCATAAATACAAATCTGACAGGTTTTTGTAATACAGTATATGCAACAAAATAAATGGAGAAAAAGGCATAAGAACAGTTTGGGATGTAACGGAGATTCTTGTTTAATGGAAGAACATTTAGGTTTTTTCATAATTGAGGTGTTGCTTTCTGAATACGGCCATCTTCTCATTAAGTATTCTTCCTCTGTTCTGTTATCACTCATCTGATGACTACTTCCTGAGATGCTCTTCTTGTGTATCTTTTATGTTCGTATACCACCTGCACTTCAGACCAGATAATCCACCTGAAGCTCAACAAACCAGGCCAGTACTTAGATGGGAGATCATCTGTGTTGGTGAAGGCTTAGAGGGCACATACCCTGTGGTCAGTGTGTGGATCCCAATGCCCTAGTGCAGTAAAAATTGGTGATACTCATGAGCATGACAATGCCTAACACATAGGCATTTCCTGACAAGACAACATACTGTAGTGACCGCAGCAGCAACTGCATCAGCAATAGAAAAAAACAAAGCAGTCCCTTCAGAGTATGAAAAAATCATGACAGCAATTGGGTGACCATTATGAAAATGTCACCAAAACCCTAGCAAGCATCTGCACAGCTGTCATCTAGTACTGATAGCTGGTCAAGCAGTCCTTTCCAGGAGAGCAAACCAATGAACAGCCATGAAAAAGAGCTTCAATCCATAGTAGCCACTTTGAGCTGGCACCATGCTTTACTACAATACAGTACTTTGTTGGCTTACCCTCCATCTAATTAATGAACCTGAAATACAGGGAGATTCACTCAAAAGAGGCACCGAATATTAAATAACAGCTCGCACTAGGATGAAGCAATCTGAACGAAACAATGTGCTCCTCAGTATATGGAGCTTTGAACAAGCCAAGATGATCCTGCGTCGGAGCAAAGAGGTAGGCACCGGATAGCTGTCGCGACATTTAACCTCAGTTTGCAACTCCTGCGTGTATACCGCCTGTACCCCTTCACTCAGTCACTCGACTTCTCATCAGGATGGTGGTGTACAGTATTGAGCAGCACATCTTCATGGTGTGAACCTATCAGGTCACCAATTCTTTTAAGCGATGTCAGAATCAATTGGATGATCGTGAGTTAAACGGAAGGTTAATTCCAGCAAGATGGAGCAACATGTCACACATCGGCAAGGAGTATAGTAGAAATGGAGTCCTTCTTCCGCAACAGGGTAATTTGAAAGGGGCTTTAGCCACCACGGTTACCCGGATCTGACTTTTTCGTTTGGGGTATGCTCAAAGGAAAAGGTCGTCAGAACAAGCCTCGCATTGTGGAAGATTTGAAGGAAAACATGCAATGTGAGAATGCAGCTACGTAACTGCCACAGAAGCTGTTCTTTGTTTAAATCACTTTTTTTCCCTATACACAGCAAACAGTCCAAGATAAATCACCCATAATACACTGTAAAAGTACCAATTACAGGAAATTAAATGCTGGAGGTTTCTCTACATCATCTAGCTATTATTAGACTTTGCACAGTATGGTCAGTGGATAAAACTTTTCACCCTCTAAAAGTCTTGAGGCACCCAAGTGGCCATAGAACCCATTTTCTTCTTTCTTACTGCTGATGATCTCAAGACTACATTTCTCATGAGCTAGGATTCTTCACTTTTAAAAATTTCATATGTCCTATAGCAGCCACAACATAGAGGCATTTTTACTATCAGCAACATGTATTGTCATTATGGACAGTGTATTACTTTCAGACAGCCTCATTTTCCTTCCGGCTCATTGTGCCAGAAATTCAATTAGCTTGCCTGTCAATTACCTGATGCTCTATATCACAGAACTTTCACTTCTTTCTTGTATTTCACCAATATCACCACATACGAGGTGTGGCAGAAAAGTAATGAGACTGGCAACACTGCAAGTGATCTGGCAACGCTGCGCTGTTGTCCTTGATAGAGCACATGTATCAGTACCCTCCTATAGCTCAGTGCGAGTTTCAACTCCTTCCGTTAACTACATGATTTTTGTGACTGCTATTAGGGAAGTTGTGTTTTTGGTTGTGCGTCACACAAAATGGAACAGCGGAATTTGGAGCAACGTTGTGCCATTAAATTTTGTGTTAAGCTTGGAGAATCGGCAAGTGTGATGTTTGAAAAGTTAAAACAGGCCTATGGGGAACATTCTTTATCCCGAGCTCAAGTATTTCGCTGGCACAAATCATTTTTGGAAGGCAGAAAACACGTTGAAGATGAACCCCGTTCAGGGAGGCCTTCAACTTTGAAAACCAATGAAAACATTGAACGTGTGAACACTCTTGTGAGATCAGACCGTCGTTTAACATTAAGAATGTTGAGTGAACAATTAAATTTGAACAGATTTACCGTTCATCAAATTTTGACTGAACATTTGCACATGCGAAAGGTCTGTGCCAAAATGGTGCAGAAAAACCTCACAATTGAGCAGAAGGACAATCGAAAAAACAAGTGTCTTGATCTTCTTGACAGAATCGCTAATGAGCAAGATTTCTTTAGTCGTGTGATCACAGGTGATGAATCATGGATTTTTGAATACGATCCTGAGACCAAGAAGCAAAGTCAGGAGTGGCACACTGCAAACTCTCCTCGACCAAAGAAAGCTCGAATGAGCAAATCGAAGATCAAATCAATGCTGATTTGTTTTTTTGACAAAAGGGGAATCGTCCACAAAGAATTTGTTCCTCCAGGACAAACTGTCAACCAAGTTTTTTATAAAGACGTCCTTGAAAGGCTCAGGAAAAGGGTCATTCGCGTGAGACCAGACATTGCAGACAAATGGATGCTCCATCATGACAACGCCCCATGTCACACTGCCCTCTCCATAACAGAATTTTTGACCTCAAAAGGCATTCCTGTGGTTCCCCAGCCTCCTTATTCACCTGACCTCAGTCCGTGTGACTTTTTCCTTTTTCCTAAACTGAAAAATGTCCTCAAAGGACGTCATTTCGGGACTTTAGAAAACATCCAAAAGAGTGTAACGGACATGCTGAAGACCATACCGGTTGAAGACTTCCAGCGCTGCTATCAACAGTGGGAACAACGTCTCCATCGGTGTGTAGCTGCCCAAGGGAACTACTTTGAAGGGGATAACATTGACGTTTGAAAAAAATAAAAACTTTGGTAAATAAAAAATCAGTCTCATTACTTTTCTGCCACACCTCGTATGTCAGCCTTTCACTTATTTTATTGTAACTGGGTAAATGGGTAGGCTATTTCGTATCAGTGCAATACGCTATTTGTTAAAACGGATGACTCCCGCTCTTACGTGCAAGTCTGCGTGGATATTATGAACTATCATATCTGTTCAAGTTCTATTTAAATTTTAAATAGAAGGAATTTTTATTTAGTCGACAGAAATATCTTTGGTAGGAATGTAAGTTAAATGTAGGCATCATTGCATAAATTTTTCTTCACTATACAAATGTAAAGAGTAAATTCGCCTTACATTCCCAACCAAAGATATTTGTGTCGACTAAATCAGGGGTGTCAAACTCAATTGCACAGGGGGCCAAAATCCAAAACACACTTTAGGTCGCGGGCCGAACAGGATAAACATTTATTGAACACACTAAAACTAAACTTTTAAAACTTTAAAAGTTTTAAAACTTAACTTTTTTGAACATAAATATGAATAAAAACAGACAGAAATATTATTCCGAAATAAATCAACTCAAACCTTAAATAACTTATAATATTTTGCTCTCCATAAAAATATATCCTGTCTAAATTATACAAGTTAGAAATAAAGTAAACGTTAAAAGAACAAACATTCAAATTTCTTTACTCTTATGTAATTTTATATAAAAAATAAACTTAAATTTTAAATATCCCAAAAGATTTTGCTCTCCATAAAAATATATCCTGTCAAAATTATACAAATTCAAATATGAACATGCTGCATAAGAAAACCTGGAAATATAAATAAAATTTGTTCTTTTCAGCAATAAGAAAGCAAATCATTCAGTTGTCTTTGCTCATATGTCATTTTAGAGCTGGACGCCTGGCATCTTTTTTGGGCAACAAGTTCGTTTAGGTTTGGTGTGAGGTTCTGTGTTGTGGAGATTCTCAGGATGGACTGCAGGTGCTCATCAGTGAGGCGACTCCTGTGTGCTGTTTTGTTAGTCTTCATCACTGAGAAGAGCTTCTCACACAGATATGTGCTACCAAACATGCACAAGGTTTGAGCCGCATGTAGATGGAGCTGGAGCATTTCTGCGGGAATGGAGTGAATAAACTGTGCGGGCCCTGCAGTATCGTACTTTGCCTTCAGTGTGCCATTACACTGCAGCTCAATCACCTCCATCTGAATCTGCACAGGTGCAGTTTCCACATCGATGGCAAATGGGTTGCGAAACAACTCAAAATTCTTTTTTTGTTCTTCAAAGTCAGCAAAGCGCCGTGCGAACTCAGTGCGCTCAGTTTATAAGCAAAGTACGTATTTGGGAACACCGTTGTGCCGACTTGGTTCAACATTACTTGGCAACAGGGAAAGTGGTGCAAGTTGCACTGGTGCATTTGTGTCTCCCATAAAAGCAGCTTCACTTGAAATCACTTTGTGATTGTGCACGGGTAAAAACGTCTGCTGAAGTGTCAGATTCTTCTTTAACTCTTCTGCTTTCTGTATCTTCTGCATTGCATTCAGGTTATCCTGATGTTTTGTCTCATAGTGCCATCTTACATTAAATTCTGTAATTACAGCCACATGAGCTCCACAAATGAGACACACGGGTTTACCGGCAATGTCAGTAAACATATACTCAGCCTACCATCGGTTTTTAAAGGCTCTATTTTCAGAATCAACTTTTCTCTTTGGCATCGTGTGGGCTAGCTTCGCAATAACTTGCAGCATCATAAGCTAGACTTGATTATCACGGTAAGTGTTCGGCAAGGCAGCTGAAGCGCTGCATTATGGGATCTGTAGTCTATTGTGTTACCAGTGCTTCATATCCCCGGACCATTAATAACAATAATATATAAAATGATCTCGCGGGCCGGATATAATTACACGCCGGGCCGGATGTGGCCCGCGGGCCTTGAGTTTGACACATATGGACTAAATACAACTTGAAAAGATATATTTTTTCGAATGTGATCGCGCAATTCAGATCAAGTTGACGCGCACCGACGCATCGAGCCCGCGTGCTATTTGTGGTTTCAATAAGTCACCCTCCCCTCGCTCTTACTTTTTTACCGTTCATCTAATGAATACACTGAGTATGGCTTTACCAAAACAATCATTGATGGCAAATAGTCTTTTCAAATGAAATTTGCCTCCGATTAGTCCCAGCAACGCGCTTTCTTTCGACTCTTACACTTTTGTAGCTGTGATGTGTGCATGAATGTAATCGATGCACCAGGAAATCATGCACTGACAAAAGTTCCCCTTTGCTTGGAATTGAAAGAGTGATTAAATGCGTTATTTTAACGCGTTATGGAGTACATGCATCGAAGCTTCGCGGCTGTGTTTGTGCTAAGAAAAGGAAATATTTTAAAAATAACGTAACATGATTGTGAAAGTAATAGTTTTGTGACCGTTATGAGTGTTGCTGTCCAAGAATTTGATCATCATTATTTCTTGCAATTAGGTTCGTATTTGGAGGATGTGTTTATGTAATGTTAGCCAAGACCCGTCACTTAAAAGTTTCTTGCTACAGCAATTTTAACTCCGTTACAAAGTGATCCAAAGTGTCGTTTATACCTCGTGTCTTCTCAGTAAACTTGTATCTCGCGAAAACCGTCATTTGCCGTAGGCATGACAAACGGCAGCGGGAGTGTGTCTATAAACTTAATGTAAACTTACAGTTCACGCCGTGCTTTGTTTCCGCAGTAGCTGTAGTTATGAATATGCATTGGCCTCGCTCACCGAGCGCAAGGGAAAAAAATAAAATGTAGTCTAAGTGTTATTAAAAGTAAAACATTAACGTTTTGTTCAGTTTCTTGCTACAGCAATTTTAACTCCGTTACAAAGTGATCCAAAGTCTCGTTTATACCTCGCGTCTTCTCAGTAAACTTGTATCTCGCGAAAACCGTCATTTGCCGTAGGCATGACAAATGGCAGCGGGAGTGTGTCTATAAACTTAATATAAAACTTACGGTTCACGCCGTGCTTTGTTTCCCCAGTAGCTGTACTTATGAATATGCTTGTATTCATGAATACGCTTGTATGCATCACTTGCTTCATAATCTTTTTCTGCCTTCTCAATTGTGAAAAGGCATTTTTTGCTCAGCGTTGTTTGCAGGTCTTCCTTGTTCTCTACGTACTTACGTAGGAGGCGTGATGTCACACGAAACTCCGCCCCCACGGCCATCCAGCTCAACTCCATTACATTATATGGAGAAAAATAACCTCCAGTTATGACCATTACGCGTAGAATTTAGAAATGAAACCTGCCCAACTTTTGCAAGGAAGCTGTAAGGAATGAGCCTGCCAAATTTCAGCCTTCTACCTACATGGGAACTTGGAGAATTAGTGATGAGTGAGTGAGTGAGTGAGTGAGTCAGTCAGTGAGGGCTTTGCCTTATTAGTATAGATGCGTGTGGACTGAAGTAGAGACTTGCCTTTTCTTGGAACTAGGGAAGGGAGGAATACAATTCTGGAGAAAAGCAATTCAAGCCACCCCCTACCACACTTAGCATGTTGTAGTTTTTAATTAAGAATACTGCACTGTTTTATGCAGACTATACTAACACACTTCAGCCAATGAGAGTGAAGACAGACTAGAAACTAACTGGAATAGACAGACATGTCTGTTGCCAAAAGGCAGCTTGAAAAAAAAATAAAAATGCCCATAATGTTGTAAAGAAAAAAAGCAAAATCACAATTCTGACTATTTATATAATAGTTACTGTCAGTCAGTTTGACAGTAATTGTCACTGGTTGTGGATTAAAAAAAAAAAAAAAAAAAAAGGCTTATTATAGGTTTTTAAAATATTCAATTACTATTACTGTATCATCACCCAGCCCTAACACCAACAATCAGGCTTTACCAAAAGGAAAGAAATGTTATTTACTGAACAGCACCAAGCTCATTAATTGATAGAAAATAAGAAGTTCAGACTAGAGAAGAAACACAGTTGAGAAGAGTAAAGAAAGCGTTATGCATGTAATATACAGACACATGAGGAATCCAAAAAAGAGGCTGTGTGGTCACTGTTAAGTTTATTTTTTTTTTTTAAATTACACATCATTTAAAAACCATGTATAAAATTGGTCCTGCTACAAAACAAAAAGGCACAACAAAACAAAAAACAAACAAAAAAAAAAAAATACAAAATAGGTCTTGTGTTTTTGAAATCAGTCTTCTTTTAAGTTTTCAGTATAAAAACATATCCAGAGTTGAACGGACAGAGCAGTGAGGCTCCCATGCATGGAAAATGTTGCTATATAAGCATTGAATTAATAGTAGGTCTCTTTTTCCACCCAACCTAGAGAGAGAGAGAGAGAGAGAGAGAGAGAGAGAGAGAGAGAAAGAAAGAAATCCATCATTAGGATATCGACATATCAGAATCATAAAAAAGGGACAATTATCACAAACTTTATGTAGTCTACCACTTTTACATTTTGAGGTATGCAAAAGACCAGGGGATGAGACTAGGGCATTAGTTTTACATTTGCATTGTTCTCAAAAATGGGCAAGTCTTACCACTTCACACTCGTACACTAAAGTATAGAGCTTTGTTACTTTAAAAATCCATTAAAAAAAATCATTGAGAGTTCAAAAGGCACTACAACAAGAATTAAAATAAAACAAATATAAAACCAACATCTAGATGCATACACTACAGGTGTCCTAAAACATCCTGTGTACATGTGTAAAATGAACTAATGACATACAATGTGACAGCTATAAAGTAGACCCAATTGTTTTTTCTTTAAATAAACTTGTAAAAAATCCAAATTAAGTTTGGAGAAAGTAACAAGTTTTTAATTCCTTCAAGTGAAGGTGTCTCGACTACATACTGTGCCAATTAATCTAAAATGGAGATTTCTGGAGACAGGATTTGGACTGCTCTGGGAAACCTCATGCTAACACAGTGAGAATACTAAAGTTCTATACATTAAGTAAGGCAGGAAAATTAATCATGAGGCTGAAAAACTAACCATTGTCCGACTGCAATATCCCTAGTTACTCAAGGATAGACAGTTTCAAAATTTAAAATATACAGACAGTCAAATGTCATAGAAAAGGCAGGGATGCAAAAACAAAAAAAAACACTTCACACAATACACGACACAATGAAACAAAATATGCAATTTTTACCTCCTGGGCTGCGTCTAATAATGAGCTTTCGGATTTCATCATATATGAAGATAAGTAGAGAATATGGGAATGCACAGAACCACCATGTGGGCCTGAAAGAGAATGCAAGGTTAAGTTGTGTGTGTAAATATGTCCGTCTTATTTCTAGTGCATAGTTTTATTTTGTTATCATAAGGGATGACAAACTAAGAATTTCACTATATAGTGCAACTTATCTAGGCACAATAAAAAACAATTTAGAATTAAAAAAAAAAATAAAAAAATTTTTAATATTCCTAAAATTCACACGTTTTACATTTTAATGTTTTAATTTCATATACTAAGTTTAAAATGCTTAGAAATGCACAAATGAAATAAAGTAGCACTGCATCTTACATATAGTAAAAGGTATATCACTTAGTAACAAAAATAAATCTAGACCCCCATAGTAAGAAAGGCACACATCTCAGTAATAAAAAGCCACACAAAGAAAACTGATCATAGACAACCCTACATAAAATTTTCCTTTGTCTGCATTTACTGTATAATTCTTTTACATTATATAGTGCTTTTCTCACTACTCAAAGCACTCTCCATGCAGGGAGGACCCACGATGTAATATATAGATCTATTATATAAATAAACACAGGGTAAAAAGAATCCCAGTTAAAATTAAGAACACCTACTTCAGGGGGTACATTCTTAAAGCAACATCCATTCCAGGGCAGTATGAAAGGAAGGCAGCCAATGCTGTTTCTTCAAACAAGCCAAATATAAGAATTTTATTTCTGAAAAGGAAAGATCAATGCAAGTAAATCATCTGATAAAGTTGAGGAAATTTAAGACAAAAAAATATAATAACATGCACACCACAGAAAAGCACAGTATCTTACTTCATTCCCTGCTGGAACACAGAGTTTCTTCTTGTTTTGCAGATGATCAAATCTGCCCACTGTACAACTACAATACTAGTAAAGAAGGCTGTGTGACATGTGAATTCCACAATCTTTCTTTGCTCATAGGTCTAAGGAGACAAGAAAATTGAGGAAAAATTCTTATACTACAGAAATGAGGTATAGAAATCATTTAACCAATAGTGAAGGTCCATTTACTTACCCACTGCTGGCCATAACTATCTTCAAGGTCATTAGTGTATTTGTCATCCCAGTCTACTCTAAGTCCCAGAAGGTCCATTGGAAGAAAACCATTCTCAGCAAGAATTACAAAGTATGTGAAGAACCCTCCAAGTGCCTGGATCATACCTAACCAGTTAAAGAAATAAAGCCAGTAAATGCATCTTTCATTTTTAAGGATTTAATGTGGTGAACACATCCTGCATCCATGAAGGCTGAAGGGGATTAAATTTATAGAAAGAAATGCAGGCTAGTCATGCCTAATGAACAAATCTAATAAAGCTTACAAAACATATCTATATTTAGCTTTCATGGATTCTCGAGCACTTCTACAGGCAACAAAAGTGGATAGTCTATAACTTGGTTAAAGCCATCTGGGAGATGTCCGAGTTTCCTAAATATGCATTTCACAGTGGCTGGGGTGGGGAAATCACAACAATATCACAAGTATGGTGCATGGTGTGTACGTTTAAATTTTGTAGAAAACAAATCCCTTTTGCCAAAGCTGCAATGATTTGCAGTAAATTAAAAACACGACTTTCAGCTGAAAAAAAATCATATAAAGACCTCCACCTTTTACAGCAAATCCTGCTGTTCTACTCAGTATATACAGTCATATGAAAAAGTTTGGGAACCCCTCTCAGCCTGCATAATAAATTTACTTTCCAAAAAAAAAAAAAAAAAAAAAATTTATATATATATATATATATATTACATACATACACACACACACACAGAGGTATGTCTTTCATTTCCTAGGAACATCCGAGTACTGGGGTGTTTTCTGAACAAAGATTTTTAGTGAAGCAGTATTAATTTCATACAACTAAAATCAAATGTGAAAAACCGGCTGTGTGAAAATTTGGGTCCCCTTGTAATTTTGCTGATTTGAATGCATGTAACTGCTCAATACTGATTACTTGCAACACCAAAATTGGTTGGATTAGCTCGTTAACCCTTGAACTTGGGTAGACAGTTGTGTCCAATCATGCAAAAACGTTTATAAGGTGGTCAATTGCAAGTTGTGCTTCCCTTTGACTCTCCTCTGAAGAGTGACAGCATGGGAACCTCAAAGCAACTCTCAAAAGATCTGAAAACAAAGACTGTTCAGTATCAGGGTTTAGGGGAATGCTACAAAAAAAAAAAAAAAAAAAAAAAAAAAAGGCTCAGAGTTTCAACTGTAAGGAATGTAATTAGGAAATTGAAGGCCACAGGCACAGTTGCTGTTAAACCCAGGTCTGGCAGGCTAAGAAAAATACAGGAGCGGCATATGCACAAGATTCTGAGAATGGTTACAGACAACCCACAGATCACCTCCAAAGACCTGCAAGAACATCTTACTGCAGATGGTGTATCCATACATCATTCTACAATTCAGCACAATTTGCACAAAGAACTGTATGGCAGGGCGATAAAAAGCCCTTTCTGTACTCACGCCACAAACAGAGTCGCCTGTTGTATGCAAATGCTCATTTAGGCAAGCCAGATTCATTTTGGAACAAAGTGCTTTGGACTGATGAGACAAAAGTTTGAGTTACCCGGTCACAACAAAAAGTGCTTTGCATGGCGGAAGAACAGTGCATTCCTAGAAAAACACCTGCTACCTACTGTCAAATTTGGTGGAGGTTCCATCATGCTTTGGGGCTAGTTCAGGGACTGGGGCCCTTGTTAAAGTCAAGGATCGGATGAATTCAACTCAACAAATTCTTCAGGAAAATGTTCAAGCATGAGTCAAAGTTGAAGTTACGCAGGGGTTGGATATTTCAACAAGACAATGACCCAAAATGCAGTTTGAAATCTACAAATGTATTCATGCAGAGGGAGAAGCAAAATGTTCTGAAATGGCCGTTACAGTCCGCTGACTTGAATATCATTGAAAAATCTATGGGATGATTTGAAGCAGGCTGTCATGCTCGGCAGCCATCAAATTTAACTGAACTGGAGAGATTTTGTATGGAAGAATGGGCAAAAATACCTCCAACCAGAACCCAGGCACTCAAAGGCTATAGGAGGCATCTAGAGGCTGTTATTTGCAAAAGGAGGCTCAACTAAGTATTGATGTAATATTTCTGTTGGGGTGCCCACATTTATGCACCGGTCTAATTTTGTTAGGATGCATATTGCATATTTTCTGTTAATCCAATAAACCTAATGTCACTGCTGAAGTACTACTGTTCCCATAAGGCATTTCATACATTAAAAGGAAGTTGCTACTTTGAAAGCTCGGCCAAAAATCCAAAGAATTAAGAGGGGTTCCCAAACTTTTTCATAAGACTAAGTCAAAGGAAAAAAGACATACAAGTGCTGGAACTATTAAGAAAATTAGTACTGCAAGCAGGAAGTAATAAAATTTAGTGGGCTACATAAAACACACAGACGGAAATCTGAATGTGTGTTAAAACCTGACAAAAATGGCAAAAAGGGGAATTTCTTGCTCATTATTTTTTTTACAATATAATCAACTATTTTATCTGAACTAAGTCATCTGATCTGCATTAAAACATCACTCCATCCATATTACAGTGCAACACTAATTATTAAAAAAAAAAAAAAAAAAGTTGCTGGAGGTACATACCAATTTGCCCATAGGCCATACTGATCAGCCTTTCATTTACCAATTTATCAGTTTTTGGATTTCTTGGTTGTCTTTTCATAATATCACTCTCAGCAGCTTCATATGCAAGAGAAATGGCTGGGACCTGGATTATTAAGAAAAGGACATCTTAAAGGTTTAAATCTAAAATACCTTCAACGAAAATAATGAGAAAACTCATTCAAGTAAAGACATTTTTAGTCTCCTTACCATGTCAGTACCCAAATCAATACAGAGAATCGTGACCGTTCCCAGAGGAAGTGGGATATTGGCAATGATGAAGAGCAGGAAGGGTGTGATCTCAGGAATATTACTAGTCAAGGTGTAGGCAATTGACTTTTTCAAGTTATCAAAGATAAGACGACCTGAAACAGAAAGCATTTATTAGTGAAGATGGAATTTAGCAAAATGACATTGGGTATTTTTAATAATAATCTTTAAAATTACCTTCTTCCACCCCAGTAACTATGGAGGCAAAGTTATCATCAAGAAGGATCATATCAGCAGCCTGTTTTGAAACATCTGAACCAGCAATGCCCATAGCAACACCAATGTCTGCTTTCTTCAAAGCTGGTGAATCATTTACACCATCACCAGTCACAGCCACAATAGCACCCTGTGCAATACAACAAATTTTCATATCAGAATAGCACTTCTCCAACTGTTCCAACATTTCCATTATTTTCTAAAAAACACTTTATGCAGAATAGGATGGCAGAAACAACAGGAGAAAAAGTTTAAATAAATAAAAAAAAACACACCTGTCTCTGACAGCCTTCAACAATAATGAGTTTTTGCTGAGGGGAGGTTCGTGCAAACACAATCTCAGTATGGTGCTTTAAAACATCATCCAGCTGTTCAGAGCTTAGTTCCTTCAAATCACTACCATGAATCACACAAGCTTTGGCATCTCTGTAAGAAACGAGGAGGATGTGTTGGCAAAGGTGAAATACCAACTACATTTACATACATTAAAACTGCACAAAAACATAACAAATTGAAACAAACAAATGGTAGGCTTTACATTGTAGAATCTAAAGCACTAGACATTTAAATCACAAGGTTTTTGTTTTAATTCCGGCTACTGAATCTTTGTGGAACTCTAAGCAAATCAATTCATCTGAAAATGAATGGTTGTATAGAGCACCACTTCTCTTACACAAGGAGTGAATTCAACCAATTCTGTAATACAGATCTCTTGCTTCCTCACTCACACACAAGAATATATGGAGGAAAAATAGTTTGCCAATAAAAATCTTTAGTCTACCTGGGATTGACTTCTCTAACAGGAATGTTTAGACGAGCTGCAATGTCTTCTACAGTTTCATTCCCTTCTGAGATAATCCCGACACCTTTGGCAATGGCTTTGGCTGTAATTGGATGGTCACCAGTAACCATAATAACCTGTAGTTACAGTTAAAATATTAATCTGCACCAAAACATTTTAAACAAGGTTTAAAAAATGAATAAATAAAAACACAGTACTTACTTTAATGCCAGCACTTCTACATTTACCAACAGCATCAGGAACAGCAGCACGAGGAGGATCGATCATGGACATAAGACCAACAAAGCAGAGATTTTCAGTTGGAAAGTTCACATCATCAGTGTCAAACTGAAATCCAGCCTCAAACTGTTCATCAGGAAGAGCCAAATGACAGAAACCTGCACAATACAAAAAATAAATTTACTTTTAAAATGCAACTGAATTTTCATACCTTTTCATATATTGTTCCAATAGAGAAACAGCTACCATGAAGTACTACATGTGTGTAATTTGCAAGCAGATGGCACTGTTAATTGTATAAGACACATATTCTGAATGCAATGTCTTGTTCTGGATATAATGTCAACTTAAATGGCCCTCAGCTTGGGATATAATAAAGTAGAAATCCCCAGACCTCTGGAGGGCAGTAGCAAAATTTGGCTTCAGTGGGACAACTTCTCCAAGAATCTCCCAGCAAATGTACATTTGGAAGAGATTGTGAAATGAGTATAAAATAGAAGTACTTCCTAAAAGGCAGTAATTGCACCAGAAGTAATCCTGAATGTAGCCTCAAGGCCTTTACACCTTCAGGAAGAATTGCTTTGAGCCCAATGGCTTACCTACTGAGGACAAAGAACAACCCCAGGGGTTTGTGGTAGGAAGAATCACTTTACAAGGAGGTTAGCCAGTCAGCTTAAGAGTGTCAATGCATGTAAAGAGCAAAGTTCTAATTTCCCTCCAATTCAACCTTCCTTGTATATTTTGTGTGCTACAATATTTCCCTTCACCAAGGTTACTTGACCAGTCTGAAATCTTACTGGAACCCTAGTTGTCACTTGTTTAGCTGCTAGTCGACAATTGTCAAATAAACTGACCGTACATTACTTCAATAATCATGTTAACCCCCGCCCCCCCACCCCACTTCCTTTGCACTTACCAAGGACTCTCTCCCCTAATCCACCCAGCTCTAGGTAGGCATTCTGGAATGCATCTTTCATCTCCTCATCCAAGGGTTGCGGTTTACCATGCATTAAGATTGTGGTGCAGCGATCAAGAATCCTTTCTGGAGCACCCTTCATTACCAGAAGGTATCTAGATTCATTAGGGTCTGCATTTTGGTGAATAGATAGCTGGAAAGAAAAAA
>JANRMT010028174.1:68236453-68252383 GCA_026402145.1 Polypterus bichir lapradei
AAAAAAGTAGCTTTTATGTAATAAAGCCTAGAAATATTTGCATGCTAGCCACTATCTACCCATTATTTTCCCCTATTCCATTACAGGGTCACAGGAGCTACAACACAATGTAGCAACACACCTAGGATAAGAGGCTTCTCCAAAATAAGTCATACTCATGTACAAATGTGATTTTACCATGCAGGTGTCCTCCATTCAGAAAAGGAAATTTTAGGTTTGGGACAATTTTTTGTCCATTTGTTTTATGCCATTGCAAAAGACTAAATATAAAACCAATTTCATTTTTGATGTATACGTTTCATTGTAACAGAATTATAAAGCTTCAACAAAAAACATTTTCTCATTCTTTTGAAGCTAAGTTTTTTCAAAGAGGATATACTAAAACAGGAAATAAAAATAAAATGAAAAAAAAAAAACAGTAACAACAGTTTTTCAAGTAATAAATGATTTACAGCATAGAAGTCCATCAAGCAAGGTACACTTTCCTTCATACTGACAAACAGAAAAATAACATTTTAAACCAGCCCAAGACAGTAACACTCACACATTGGCCAACTAAATGGTTTCTTGCAGTCTACTACCTTGCAATTTTAAAGATTTTTGCAGCAAGTCACTAATAAAATTGTTTTGTGTTCTTCCAATGATTTATAAATTCATTCAGTATGTATGCATGAGTCCAACAAATCCACATTGTTTATCAAGTTCAACCTGGTTAAGCAGCAATACTTTGTATCTTGACTCAATTTGTTTTGGTATGATTGCTTTTCCTTCTCCATTCCTTTATCCATTTGCTTAAGCGTTCATAAAAGCATTGTGATTTCTTGTTGTATGTCACTACTATTACCATTCCTCATTGTAAATAACCAATATAATCTTATAAAGATGGTACCTGCTCCACAATGCAATGCACTGTTACATATTACTTGTTTCCTATAGAACAGGAGCAGTTTTGAAAGAATCATCCATAACTAGAACACCAGAAAAATGGTAACAAATATTTTCTATCATAAAATTGACCTATATCTGACTGTGCTATTTTGGATGAATATTTTCAAAAGCAGAATGCTCGAAATTTCAAAAAGAAAAAGACAAAATGTGATACCTGATATTTGTTGGTGGAATTGAAAGGAATCTCTGCAACTTTTTGATTCTTTTCCCTCATTGCTTTAACAGACCCACAACACCGTTCGATACACTTAAGCAGTGCAGATTCAGAAGCATCTCCAGCAACTTCTCTCTGTACATTAAAGTAGCATGTAGTGAGGTATAGAGGAGACAGAACACCACACAAACAGCTCCATTAACAGATACATTAAACTGTGTCAAACCGTTAATACAGAGAACATTTTATTTTAACAAGGCATCTATAAAACAACATTATCAATGGAGATGTGATTATCACAGTGAAACTGCCTCAGTTCCTAGAGGCTGGATTTGTGTGGATTCTAAACATTCTCCCCAAGTTCATGTGGACTTTTCCTCTATTTACTGTGGTTTACCTTCACATATCCAAATGACACGTTAGATTAACATGCTTATTTTAACATTACCACTGTGCAAGGCACTGTGAGCATATTTGTTAAATTACCCAGAAAACCGATTCACAATTAGTACAAAATCAGCTTCACTGTTATCAGGCATGAGGAAAGAAGCTCGTCACTGGGTCCAGAGATCCTCAACTGGGCAAAGCTGGTGTCAAATATTAAGAGGACATTCTTGCCTAGACCACCTCCAAACCAATCTAAATTAATGCGACTAACATCCAGTGTGGCTCTAAATGGCAATCTACCATACCAGCATTTAGACACAACTGAATGCATTACGTAATAGTATTTTCTTTTTATGTTAAACTGTTTTGGGGGGCAGATTTTATATATTATTTAGGTTTCTAGAATGGATACTGGATGGAAAGAGATACTTCTACCTCAGAGGTCTGGGAATGTGGGAGAGCCCTCACTGACAAAAATCACTAAGCACAAAAATACATAATTTCTGCAACAGAGAAATGAAAATTACAAAGTGTATAAATGTGGCACGACTACCCATCCTCCACAAAAACTGGTTTCTTTTAATATATTAATTAACAAAATGATTCAATTTTCATCATTTTATGATTATTATTTAGAATTACAATGAAACACTACTATGCATTACTATTCAGTATATCCCTTGTCACATACGTGTACATGGGAGGCAGCTAAAGGGCCTGAATGAGAGTAATTTTATGCCAGACCGGGGGTGACAGAGCGCACCAACTCTCTCTCACTTTTCTGCAGACCAATTATGGGAAATTCTGCCTGACACCGATGATGTCACATCCAGTCCCAGGTACACCAACGATGTCATTTCTGGTTCCGGCCCTAGTGATGACATCATTTCTTCCACTTTCCCTTAAAGCCGCCATCTTTGTGCAATCAAATTAGTTCTGTTGTGGACTCCACTCTGTACACATCAGTACATTGATAATATCTAATTTTGCTGCCAGGAATAATATATGGGTGGCTGCCCCAAACCTTGGCTCTCTTATCATGTTTATGACACCCTACATGAAGTATTTTAAGAGATGCTGGCAACTTTAATGATATTTATTGAAAATGTAGTAATTATTGGCAGAATTACACAGTTTTACATGTTTAATAGACATCATTCTAGATGTCAATTGCATGAATGTAATTGCAAGAAAGACTTCAGACAACCCAAGAGCAAAATATCCTGCAAAACAAACTACAACACAATGAGTCAAAATCAGAGACATCCCTCCAAAAACACCTTAGTTTCAATGCATTTTCTTCTTCCTCTTAATAAACGTAAACAAAATATCACATACTTTAAGAATTGGTACATTATCTTGTCCAGCCAGAAACACAGCACGATTGCAAAGGCCTGCAACACGAGCAAGGGCAGCCCATGTTGGGGAACTTCTGTCAAAACTGGCACCTTTTTAAAAATAAAAAAATGAACAAACTAACACTTCTAAAAGAACAGAAGTTTGAATATCTACATTTACTGATGTTCAATGTCTTACCACTCTGATTCTCAGTGGTATCTGCTTCATGAATCTGATTATCAAACCACATGTGTGCAACTGTCATTCGGTTTTGTGTTAGTGTCCCAGTTTTGTCAGAGCAGATAGTAGAGGTTGAGCCCAATGTTTCTACTGCCTCCAGGTTCTTTACCAAGCAGTTTTTACGTGCCATACGCTTGGCTGTCAGTGTAAGACATACCTAGAATTGTGTAAGTAAACAAAAAAGCTAGTCAGATTTCCAAAAATTCTACCGTACGGACAGATGAAACAGGAGTCTATTAAAGCATTAGCTATCACACATAGGATATGAAACAGAAATTGAGAATGCAAATTGAGAAAGCAAGAACCACAACATAATTGGATTGTTATGAAACTGGCTTAGTATACTGTGAATATCCAAGTGTTAACAAGTAGTATAAAGTTTTGTGTTGGTGAAGTTAATGTCTTACCGTTACAGTGGCCAGCAAACCCTCTGGAACATTAGCAACAATAATTCCAATCAAGAAAATGATAGCTTCAAGCCAAGAGTATCCAAGGATCAAAGAAAGTATGAAAAATGATACTCCAAGGAAAACTGCCACTCCAGTGATAATATGTATAAAGTGTTCAATCTCTCTAGAAATGGGTGTTTGTCCAACTTCTAATCCAGATGCCAGCGTAGCAATACGGCCCATAACAGTGTGATCGCCAGTACTGATAACAATGCCATGGGCTGTACCTAAAATGGGAAGAAAAAACAACATTTGAGGAAAACAAACTGTCTACACAATACAGTCTTAAAGAGGAGATAACCCAAAATATGATGCCAAAGTATCTTGTTTGAGAAGAACAAAATAAAACCAACAAACTTAAAGCCTGAGCCTACCTTATTATTTAGCTTGTCCGCCTAATCACCTCAAAAGCACGACAAAGTACTCTGACTTCTCATGCATCTGCATCACTCACTTCTGGGCTCCCTTTCCTCTGCCATTTAAACCCCTGTCCAATGCCTGTGAAGCTTAACCGATTCAAACTGGTTTCCTCATTTGTCAAGCTTTCCTATATTCTTGCTTGCCTATCAACTGTAGACTCAGCGAGCGTTTAGGTTTGACGTAGCTTTAACCCCTGCCTTAACTTTCTGTACTGGCATTGCTGGAATACAAGATACGATTTCCACTATCTTTGTGACTCTCAGGATCTTTTGCCATGTTTCCCTGCATTCAAACTGCTAATCCACCACACTACCCATTACAACAGATTACATGAGCAACCTTGTTATGGCCAAGTTCTGACTATTGATCTAAATTAATTATAACAGACAGTATTCACATGAAATGGTTTTTAATGACATAATTTTAAGACTGTGCATCAGCTACATGGGGTTGTTAAATGACCCCAACCATCAATGAAACAGGACAGAGCACAAATTTTTACACTTTTTGTAAGCATGACTGTAATTTTGGATAAATCAAACATTTTAGATTTTTAAAGATGAAATATTAAAAAAGTGACATGAAAATATTTAGAGGCGGCCACATCCCTGATCCCCTTTTAAAGTCTGCACTTACCACAAATCTTACAACGTGGCTTACTCCAAAGCCCCCTCTTCAACCCTTCTCTTTTTGCCATTTATCCATTCACATCTTAAAATGGACAGATAATTGGAATTTCATAAGCTATCTTTAACTGATTTTAGGTTGTACATATTGTATTGGGGAGTGGGTGTTAAATTGAAAATATAGATGTTTTAAATGTAAAACATGTCAAGCTATGTATTACCGAAAGCATATACTTTTTTTATTATTCTTCTCTGTAGAGTTAGAAGTCTAGTTAGAGTTGAAGTCTTTTTAATTTTGGTTTAGAGTATTTACAAAGGAAATAATGATTAATCTGTAGCATCAGTGAACCTCACAAAACATCTGTTGAGAGCTTTCTGGAGAAAATAATAGGTGATGTTAAAAAACAAAACAACGCTAGGCTTATAATTTTTCAAGATAGGAAAAAATCTGTAGAATCAAGGTGCAGAATTCCACAAAACACATGATACAGTGCTTTTGCCTAGATTATTACCAATAAAAAGAATTTTGAAGAACAGTGCAAATACCACTCACCTTCCACACAGTTTGTGGAAAAAAAGGCAATATTCCTAGTTTCAAGAGGGTTTTCATTTGAGAAGTCAGGGGTTCTGGTTTGAGGCTCTGATTCACCAGTTAGTGAAGAATTATCAACCTAATGCAAGGATGAATTAATATGTCAATCAATACATGGCTCCATAGTTAAACTATGCTAATCAAATAGCAAAGGTGTGCAGAGACTCTGCTCTCTCCATGTTTAACATAATTATGTCAGTTTCATTGTTAAATCTCAGAACATGATCCACAACACTTAGGTCTGGACAGAAGTTCTGAGGTAAGTTTGTTGTATTTACTAATCATTGCACTGGAGTGTTGGTGTTACAAGATGAGTAGCACATGCAAGTAAAAATTTCACTATGCTCTGTACATGTGACAATAACCACCATCTAAAAACACCTGAAATTTGATTAATCCTTTATGAGAATTACATGAAAACCAAATTAAACAAAATGATTTTATCCAAATTTCCTCATAGATGTAATCTATTAAATAAACAAAAACACACACACAGATGTTGACTGACCTTGCAGCCATGAGCAGATACAATCCTCAGATCAGCAGGTATTCTGTCTCCCCCCTTCACTTCAACCAAGTCTCCTACTACCACTTCTTCTGCATTGATACTTTTCTTCTCACCATCTCTGATAACCAGGGCTTGCTAATTTAAAGAAACAAAGCAGATCAAATTAAAAAGCATAAAGCCTAGTTATCTATCTAGTCGAATCACCTTGTCATTGAAATATAAACAGATGTGGCAATTAAAAAGCCAACAAAAAGTAGGCCGGCCAATGAAGACTGCCTGACAAAGAAACCCTTGTGAAAAGACGGGATCAGATTTTCCACTGTATAGACTATATTAGAACAGTCAATAAACAAAAACTACCTACCTTTTGTATATAGCAAAAAGGGCTATAGGTTAATGCAACCTGTACAGTTGCTTGTCAGTCCCACGCTCCAAAGACAAAACTGCAAACAAACATTAGTACTTGTTTTTGGTCAAACTATTAATTGTTCTGCATAGAAGTTTGGCAACACTGCATCATTTACTACAGACAAAACCTAGATTTCTTGAATTGGGATGTTCCAATCTTGGCAGCCCAGAATGCACCAGTGCAGTCAAGCAATACAGACATGTCTGCCTGGTGCACACATAAATAGAGTGTGAAGACACCTGAAAACAGATGTTTGCGTATGGCAAAACATGTAAAAAGTATTTTAACATAAATATTTGAGAAGCTGGGAAAACATATACATTGGAGAAAATTCTGCAGATCTCAAAGGGATTATAGCCCAGATATTTCAACCTAACTATTTGATGGTATTGACACAATACCATGATGAAATAATAATGTGCTCAATTATAAAAATATTTTATGTTGAATTATCTAGAAAGATGGCAAAACGCTAAGGATATTTAGTTCTTGGGGGAAAGCATGAAGACTACATTCTTTGTCAAATATGACTATTTCTGAAGGTCTATTATGTATTTTTTTTTAAACTGTTATCTTTCACCTATATGTATTGCAAATACATATTGAACAAAACTTTGTTCTTGGAATGCATTGGTACTAGTAAGGCATAAAAGACAAGTGGCCTAGAATATATGGAAGTAATATGTTTTGTACATTAATACACTTAATACATTTTACTGAAAACATATACAAATACATTTCCTAAAAAAAAAAAATGTGTAATTTAAATCAGGAAATAACCTAAAATTCCCCTAAATAGAAGGGCCTGGGACTTTCAGAATATAATCTCAAATATGAAAATGAACAATTATGATGAACTTCTAGACAAGCACCTTATACAACCAAGTGTTTTACTGCTAAACAGGTTTGACAAAAGCCAACTGTATACAGTACCTGTGGGACCATGTTTTTGAAAGACTCCATGATCTTTGAACTTTTGGCTTCTTGATAGTAGGAGAAGCAGCCAGTGATAATAACAACAGCTGCAAGTACTACACCCAAATACAACTGTGGGAGTGAAAAAAGAAAAAGGTTTGCTTACATTTAGGATACATTTCAATACCAAAAGTCTGATATATACTCCAGTCTAGCCTTACATCATCATTAGAAGGATCATCCTCCATAGCAGCTTTAATTCCATATGCCAGGAAACCGAGAATAGCTCCAGTCCACAACAGTATAGAGAAGCCACCAAACATTTGCTTGCAGAACTTGACCCATTCTGGTGTAGTTGGGGGTGGCGTCAAACAATTGGGTCCATCTCTAGCAAGGATCTCTGCTGCACGGGTTGAGGTTAATCCCTACAAAAAGAAACACTGCTAACTACAGGTTGGGTACCTACTTAATTTGAATTTTACAGTAAAATACATTTTTGTTGTGGGTTTTGCTCAGTAACAAAATGGAATTAATTAGCTGGACAACTTATGTGCAAACCTTGTTGAGAGTTGTGTGGTTAAAGTTTATGATGGATTTGACAGATTTAAAGAAAAGAAAGGACACAGCTCTATAGTAAAACTCTTCTCTACTGGTATAATACATAAAGGAGCTACAGTGATGAATGACCAATTTGTTTTAAACCAGAATATGTTGGATTAGTCTTGGATTTTACTGCAGATTTTACTGCAAGTTATTACTTTGCAATATCACACAATCATCTTCAAAAACATAGTAATGCTCACATGTATACCACACATCAAAGCACCTCGGCTGAAAGTTCAATGACCAACAATGTGAAACACTCAAATTGAATGACAATGACAATCAGGCAGAGTAGGCGACAGACTATAAAATAATCATCACCTAAAAGGGAATTGGCTCAAATGATGATCTATAATGGGCACAGACACATCAGCAATTACTATGGTTTATTGAAGCCTTCAAGTTAAAAGGAAGGAGAGTTACATGCCATGTTAGTTGAAGAACTTGTGCATTTGACAGAATGGTCCAGGGAGACTAAGATGACAGCAGCTTTGACCAAAGTTTGGCTAGGCCAAGACTTCTGACATGGCACATGGTTTCCCCTTTCTGCTATTGTCTGGTAAAACACCTGCAGGTCTACAGCCACTGGGTCAAGTTGTTATTTTCCTGACACACTGTGGTCTTGCCTAAACACTGTGACCAAGAGCTGGACATACTGGACTCATTCAGTTTGGATAGCTGTCCTCTCCGTATGTAGATAGCATGCCACTTTAAGGATGCAACCTCAAAACTTCCAGGAGTGAGTCCTCATGCCAACTTCACTGGATGAAGTATCCAATAGTCTGCTACTACAGCAACTGTTGCTTTGGACTCTGAGGTGGCAGTTAAAGTGGTGTGCACATCAAGGACATCCACTGGCCACCTCACATGCAACATAGATAGACACAAGACTGGCAGGGGTGGTGGTCAGACACTGACAGACTACTATTACAATTTAACCAGCATTTTTAAGGCTATCAATAACAGTACGTCCAATTCAATGAATAAAAGCATTATATTTTTATCATTCTATTTTTTAACGTAACAAGGGCAAGGTCCACTTCAGTACACACTTTTTTTTTCCTGTTTGAAAAAGGCAGCACTGTGGGAAATTCCACTATTGTTTAAGCACTGATAACCCACCTACTTCTACTGGCTCAATTCAAAGTTTTCAACCTTACATTAGCTTAAATTTTAAAATAACTACCTGAAAATTTCAAAATACATTGCATACAATGGAATTTGTTAATGACTCACCCTACTCAAGTCGGTACCATATTTTTGGTGTAGTTCATCCAAAGTTAATTTGTGGTCATCCTGCAAAGTAGAGATATTTCAAATTCACAATATCTAAGTTCCAAATACATAATATTCAAATTAACAGTAATCTGAAAGTCACTTACCAAAGCAACTTCTTTTTTCAATTCATTAAGATCTTTTTCTTTCTTTCCTTTCTTTTTTCCACTTTTCTCCGATGTGGAAGCCAATTCATAATTTTCACGCCCATCCTGGGAGGGGGTAAAAAAAAAAAAAAAAAGTTTCAGGGTTTAATAAAATACATACTTTGATACAGCAGTTCTAAAATAAATACTTTCAATAAATAAAATCTTCATTCCAAGGAATTCCTTTCCCTCCCTTTACTGAGCTAAACTAAAGCCGATAGCCTAACCTTTGGCTTTTGTTGTTAAAGAGTAAAACTCCCTGAACTACAGATCACAGTCAAGCTAATTTCTGCATGATTTTTAAGAAGCCCTTAAATCACTCCTAATTTACGTAGTACTGTTTAGTAAAAAGAATCTAAGTGATTCTTAGTTGAAAGGTGTTGCAGAGTTCATTTTGCATTCTGAAATGGTTGTTTTTTTGTTTTTTAAAAAAAAAAAAAAAAAAAAAAAAGAGCATAATGAGATTTGTAGTTTCTAAGCCATGATCGAGAAAAACCCACATATGCTGAGGAAAACTAATTCTTTCAAACAAAGCATTTGTTCAAGCTGTATCAATTTAATCCAAATAACACAAAAGCTCAGGTGCCAAGGTAGCATAGTTCGAGCTACTGCTTCACGGATTCAGCTCTTCTGGGTTTGAATCACATGTTTATATATGTTCTCGGATTGGACTGCACACAATGCCCCCATTGGGGTTTTCTCATACATTTCATATATTGTGCAGGTTTGATTAAATAATGACTCTAAACTGATCCGTCTGTGTATGTGATCAAGTTGCCCTAACAATGGGAAAAACGCTTTGTGTTTTTTCTTGCCTTGTGCCCAGTGATGCTGGCATAGGTGTGGTGTCCACACTGGCCCTGAAACGGAACAGGTATGAGAATGTAACTTAATAATGTAAGCCTAATGTAAAGGAATACAACCTTGAAAGGGAGGATTACTTCCATAATGAAGTTCTTCTCATCAACAATTCACCACCATAGATATCACTCAACACCATTAAAGGTAAATGCTGCAATTAACAAATTTAGGGACAGTTCAGTCAAAGATGGATCTAGAATTCAATATCTGTCAATATACACTCAAAAGTAGTAAGGGATGAGAACTATTCCTATTAAAAATGTGACATTACAAAAACTAGTGCTAGAAAAAAAAACGATGCCTATACCAGAAAAAGCAAATAAAACCAGGAATATGCAACTCTGAAAAGAGCACGATTAAAGGTAATAGTTAAAAGAATATTTCTAATCTTGTCAAGAGAAAATCATTTGCAGTTGTCCATAAATGGGGAACTTTACTACCCTCTCCATCAAGTGGAGCATATTCTGTGTGTAGTCCGATACAAGGGAAACAGGTGACAAAACAGGTACTTCAATTTCCATTTGGTGGGGGTTATTAGAATTAGGTGGAACATTTGCACTACCAATACCTGCTGCTTTAGTGCCTTACTGCTGCTTGCCTCATTTCAAAAGAATAGTTTGTTACTTTGATTTACAGAGATGTGATCAAAAAAAGCAGTACAATATGTTGCTGATGTCATCTCACATTTAGAACACAAAAAGCCACCCATAAAACAAATGCTTAAACAAAAGCAAAGAGAAAACACTTTTGGCCATCACTATGTATTCTCTTCATCAGCTTGTTGTTAAAAAAATGGCTTTTACTGAAACACTGGAGTCCCTTGTGAGATGTGGGAGGGAGAAAAGTAGCAACATTTCTTAATTGGATGAGCACAAGTATAAGGAGTCCAATTATTTAATCTAGGGCAATACTCTGAAGCAAAAATCATGAGAGTCATCACCCCCCACTCCACAAATATGCACAACAAATTCTAAAAAGTACACTGAAGAAAATTGTGCATATTAACAATGGGAAAACAATAAATCAGTACAACATACAGAACAAAAAAAACAAACTCGGGAAGCATTTTAACACATTCTGAAAGATTAAAATAGATGTTTTACTATGACAGCATATAAGTAGTGTGCAGGTAAAAATTCTCCATTTATAATATAGTTTAGTAAGAGCTCAAGTTTTTGTAACTCTCATTTGACTGAAATAAGTCATGTTGCAGATTTAAACTACTCGACAGTCTCAAATTGCTAAAAAATCTGATTAAATGAAGAACTACAATGACTTCTGGTTAAGTTCAAGATACCTAGTTCCATTTTGATCCTGGTATCTTTTTATTATTATTATTTTGGTTATTTCACATAGAACACCAATCACACCTGCTTACTAAAATTAATCCCCAAAGGTATGTGCAAGAAATGAGGTGCAATTATATTATTTGTTGTAAACTACAGTGGAAAAGCTTGCCCCTCTCCAAAACACCAGATGGTCCGAAAAATACACTCCTTTCTAGATCTAAGCACTTCTATCATAGCATAATCAAGTACAATTTTTGTGTACTTGTGTACACAGCTTTCAGACCTTGGTTAAAAGGATCATTTCCTGCATTTTTTTACACCACAACTGTGTTATGCAGGTACTCTGCAAGATGACCAGTAAAATGTTTATATTCTATGAACCCCATTTGTATTACTAACTAAAGACCAAAGTGGGCTTTAACAAAAAAATAAAAACACCACAAAGTGTACTTCTATCAACCACCCCTTCCTGTAAATGAAGCCGATCACATGTAAGGCTAATCATTGGGGAAGGATAATGTTGTGCAGTCTACAGGGAGCAAGAAAGATAGTGATTCTTCATAAAGTGAAATTTTTACATTAATGTATGTGACTATGAATGGCCAAATTTACATACACATTCACTACACATCATTTTATTTTATTAACACTAGCAAACTTTAAATATAAAATGACAAGCAGATGCATTCCTAATTAATGAGGGGAGAGCATAAACCTACATGCATTAATGCATCTTAGAATTTCACTTTAATGCACCCAACAAAAATAAGAGCACATGGAAAATGCACATCTCTGAAAACACACACGTGTGAATCAGGCTTCAATCTAAAACAGCTCATTCATGGAAAATAAGGCACATATATACCATACACAGAGTTTGGAAGTAAAGTTACTGTTCTACTGAGGCTGGGGGAGATCCAATGGCCCACTGGATTCTGATAGCTTTCATATGGAGAGTAAGTTAACATCACTTAATTATACACTGCACTATCTAGCTATTAACTACTCCTTCACACATTCCCAAGTAATGCACTTAAATTACTAATTAAAAAAGATTTTTAGAATTAAAAAAAAAAAAAAATTAAACCTGCATCACAACAGAATATTATATTACAGGATAAAAGCTTAAGCAGCCCTCTTGACTTCACCTTGCTGCAGCAAGTCTAAACTGGGATGGAAAATACAGGCCTGTATGCCAAAGTGCACGTTTATGCCCTTGTTAAACCTTATTCATTTAAGTGTTAAACAACAGTTATTCATTTCAATATACCAATTCCTAAATTTCACCAAGTAAGTTTTAGCTCCATGAAACCTACTTACTAGACTAGTGGTTGTGATTTGTGGACAGCACACAGATAACAAGATCTCATAGGTAATAATAAAGATGACTGTCTACTTGTTGATCTCTGTGACCAACACCCATTTAAACATTTAATACACAAGTGGAATTTTCTTTTAAATTGATATATTTTGTAAATTTGGAGAAATTTTAAGATCTAACGGCCGATAATACACGCTAGTAAAATCTGGCATGCTTTTCTAAGGCATGGTACATTAAGGTGACAAAACTATGGGATGCCTATACCATTATCATTGGTCCACAGTATCAGTTAGCCAAAACACTCCCATGAGAAAGGATGGCAGTGCTGGACAGATGCTTGAAAAACAGGAGTGACCAACACATTTCACTACTACATTTTATCTTTAAACCCTATTGTCAACTTTGACACGCAACAACTCTATAGGCCAACAAATCTACTCTTCCTATGATAAAATGGAAGTTTGTTTATTAAAAAAAAAAGTTACCACATTCCATTTGAACTTTGAAGCTGAATTTCCTACTCGGAAAGTTAGGAGACTTTCCCAGCCCCAACCTGAACATCCCAAGATGGCTGTAAAATGCAGTTACAAAAAGTTAGCTGTAGCATTATTACCATTTATTAGCTCTTCTGTCGATTTATGTTTCATTAAATAAGTCACACAGTAGCGTCCAACCTCTATCTTTCACATACAAATGGAAAAACCTAGTAACTGACATTTTTTTTAAGTTCTTTTTTAGTTTTTGGAGTTACTAGGTCTTTTCTGGGGTTATAAGATAGTGGTGATGGCCAATTAGGTCTTAATTCATGTCAGAGAACGATGGAGGAAGAAGCTAGTATGTACACAGTATTTTACATATTGCAAGATGAAAACTTGGCAACTCCACTGACCAATGAGGAAAGACCATCTACCAATGAAAGTGTCAGATTACGATCACGTGATTTAAATGCTGTAACTGCGTGATTTAAAAGGCAGGTGTTGTGGATTCGTGAAAAAAAAAAATGTGTACATGAAGCTCAGGAAAAATTAAATCTAGAGATTGTTAATTATAGGGGCAACATCATTTTCTCAATTTGCCAAAATGTGTTGTTCAGTAGTTGTGTGTATTCTGAAAGTTGTCCATATTCGTTTCCCAGAAGGTTTACTAGAACACGGTCAGCTTTTGTGTAATGTCATTCCCGGCTCCAGCATCCAACTTCCAAGGTAAATGGAAGGCAGCATTACACACTCTTATCTGGGGCAAGTGAGACTCAAACAAATGCGCCCTTTGCGTAACAATGTCAACATTTTATACAACATTCTACACCATATCCATTTTTCAAACATTTACTCTATATTACAATGCAGCAAAAACCAATAAAAAGCCTCTAACCATCATATACACATTTATAATTTAAGAAAAATACATCTTGTGCCAATAAAGCAGCTGATCATTCCAATCTTACTTAATGAATCACACTGGTTAATAAAAGAACTGAATGTTAACATACTTACATATCACTTTACTCTGTTGTGAAACAGATGCACATTGTTATGTCTTAAATGCTAAAAGTAACGCCAAACAAGGTGAACAAAAAAAAAATGCCCATACAGCAGGAGGCAAGGCCTGGTAAACCAGACAGAACATTATTATTATTCAGTGCAAGAGATCAGTCTTGACCTTTAAATGAACTCTGTGTACTAAAGAATCAATTTTTCTTAACAAGGCTGTGTGCCAATTTTTATTTCTCTAATATGCACCCATCTATACTCTACATCTCTCTTCAATCTTTTCAATTTTGTTTTACAGAACTAGCATAAGAAGGTAATACTAATAAGGAATTCTTTTGAGCACCCAATATTCAGAAAAAAACTCCCATGCCTGATTAGGCGAAAGAATAAATTAGAAGCCAACTTTAAAGTGCAGCCTGGTCTAGTTTAGTGCCGTTAATGAGTAAAATGACCAGATATGGAGGAAAGACATAGACAGACATATTAGTAAAATGGTGACCTAGTTTTCAAAATTATACAGTAAGAAGTAACTATTTTCTGCAAATGTCAAGCATACTGAATGTGGATGTTGCCTAATTAGTATGTATCTGGTAAGTTTAAAAAAGGCAAACATCGCAGTGTGTTTTACACAACTTGCATACAGTATAAAACAATCAATTCCAAAATGCAAAAAACCCATTTAGCATAACTTAAATGGTTAACAGACAATTATCTAGTGTAAGTCAATGATTTCCCCAAGTCAACAGGTGTGATGGAGGCAATGGCAGTGTTCTCCCTGGCGTCTTTTGGCCTGGCGCTCCACACGTCTAATTTAATTGAGCGCCCGGCTGACATTGCGAGATGACAGCCACAGACCTACAGGCACAGGCACATCTAACGATCTGCAGAGATGGCAAGGAACGAGCGGGCGGGCGGGCAAATATTTTAGAAGCAGGATCGCATGTGGCGAGGGGAGTGCCGCGAGGCGGAATGTTCCCGTCAGTCGATGCTGAACAAGCTAATAGCGGAGACGAGGCGGAGCGGAGTTCAAAAGCAACGAGTATGGGGAGGTGGGCTTTCGAGAGGGGGGTGTACATGGTAATAGCGAGAGTAGAGCAGCTTAATACAGTAGCAAGGAGTATGGAGAGGTGGGCGGGCGACAGGGGGCTGTACATGCTAATAGTGGGAGCAGAGCGGCAGTTCACTAGCAAAGAATATGTGGAGGTGGACAGGCGAGAGTAGGACTGATAAAATAAAAAACGTCTAATGGAACCAGCCTGTCAGATATCAGAAAAAGGGCGTCAGGAAGAGACGTATCTGTTCTCACTGGCAGTGTAGTCTGTGTAGAGTACAGCTGCTCTCTTCTTGTTCAGTACATAGCAAAACAAAGAACAGAAAAACATAGAGACACAGATATATATATATATATGTATATATATATATATATATATATATATACACATATACAGTACAGGCCAAAAGTTTGGACACATCTCCTCATTCAATGTGTTTTCTTTATTTTCATGACTTAAGGCATCAAAACTATGAATGAACACATGTGGAGTTATGTACTTAACAAAAAAAGGCGAAATAACTGAAAACATGTTTTATATTCTAGTTTTTTCAAAATAGCCACCCTTTGCTCTGATTACTGCTTTGTACACTCTTTGCATTCTCTCGATGAGCTTCAACAGGTAGTCACCTGAAATGGTTTTCACTTCACAGTTGTGCCTTATCAGGGTTATTTAGTGGCATTTCTTGCTTTATCAATGGGGTTGGGACCAGCAGTTGTGTTGTGCAGAAGTCAGGTTAGTTGGACGATCATTTATTTTTCAACAGGACAATGACCCCAAACACACCTCCAGGCTGTGTAAGGGCTATCTGACCAAGAAGGAGTGATGGAGTGCTGTAAATGGCCATGAAAATAAAGAAAACACATTGAATGAGGAGGTGTGTCCAAACTTTTAGCCTGTACTGTAT
>JANRMT010028174.1:68255383-68268369 GCA_026402145.1 Polypterus bichir lapradei
ACAGAACAAAAAAAACAAACTCGGGAAGCATTTTAACACATTCTGAAAGATTAAAATAGATGTTTTACTATGACAGCATATAAGTAGTGTGCAGGTAAAAATTCTCCATTTATAATATAGTTTAGTAAGAGCTCAAGTTTTTGTAACTTTCTTTTTCACGTTGCAAATTTAAACTACTCGACAGTCTCAAATTGCTAAAAAATCTGATTAAATCAAGAAGTACAATGACTTTTGGTTAAGTTCAAGATACCTAGTTCCATTTTTCTTCTTGGTATCTTTTTATTATTATTTTGGTTATTTCACATTGAACACCAATCACACCTGCTTACTAAAATGAATCCCCAAAGGTATGTGCGAGAAATGAGGTGCAATTATATTATTTGTTGTAAACTACAGTGGAAAAGCTTGCCCCTCTCCAAAACACCAGATGGTCCCAAAAAAATACACTCCTTTCTAGATCTAAGCACTTCTATCATAGCATAATCAAGTACAAATTTTTGTGTACTTGTGTACACAGCTTTCCGGCCTTGGTTAAAAGGATCATTTCCTGCATTTTTTTTCCACATCAATTGTGTTATGCATGTACTCTGCAAGACAACCAGTAAAATGCTTATATTCTATGAACCCCATTTGTATTACTAACTAAAGACCAAAGTGGGCTTTAACAAAAAAATAAAAACACCACAAAGTGTACTTCTATCAGCCACTCCTTGTAAATGAAGCTGATCACATGTAAGGCTAATCATTGGGGAACGATAATGTTGTGCAGTCTACAGGGAGCAAGAAAGATAGTGATTCTTCATAAAGTGAAATTTTTACATTAATGTATGCGACTATGAATGCCCAAATTTACATATACATTCACTACACATTTTATTAACACTAGCAAACTTTAAATATAAAATGACAAGCAGATGCATTCCTAATTAATGACGGGAGGGCATAAACCTACATGCATTAATGCATCTTAGAATTTAACTTTAATGCACCCAAAAAAAATAAGAGCACATGGAAAATGCACATCTCTGAAAATACACACGTGTGAATCAGGCTTCAATCTAAAACAGCTCATTCATGGAAAATAAGGCACATATATACCATACACAGAGTTTGGAAGTAAAGTTGCTGTTCTACTGAGGCTGGGGGAAGATCCAATGGCCCACTGGATTCTGATAGCTTTCATATGGAGAGCAAGTTAACATCACTTAATTATACACTGCACTATCTAGCTATTAACTACTCCTTCACACATTCCCAAGTACTGCACTTAAATTACTAATTAAAAAAGATTTTTAGAATTTTTACTAAAACTCTCCAATAAATTAAAAAAAAAATATAAACCTGCATCACAACAGCATATTATATTACAGGATAAAAGCTTAAGCAGCACTCTTGACTTCACCTTGCTGCAGCAAGTCTAAACTGGGATGGAAAATATAGGCCTGTATGCCAAAGTGCACGTTTATGCCCTTGTTAAACCTTACTCATTTAACTGTTAAAACAACAGTTATTCATTTCCATATACCGATTCCTAAATTTCACAAAGTCTTACTAGACTAGTGGTTGTGATTTGTGGACAGCACACACATAACAAGATCTCATAGGTGGTAATAAAGATTACGGTCTACTTGTTGATCTCTGCGACCAACACCCACTTAAACATTTAATACACAAATGGAATTTTCTTTTAAATTGACATTTTGTATACAGTATTTAGAGAAATTTTAAGATCCAATGCCCAATAATACACGCTAGTAAAATCTGGCATGCTTTTTTAAGGCATGGTACATTAAAGTGACTAAACTATGGGATGCCTATAACATTATCATTGGTCCACAGTATCAGTTAGCCAAAACACTCCCATGAGAAAGGATGGCAGTGCTGGACACAGGCTTGAAAAACAGGAATGACCAACACATTTCACTACTACAATTTATCTTTAAACCCTATTGTCAACTTTGACACGCAACAACTCTATAGGCCAACAAATTTACTCTTCCTATGATAAAATGGAAGTTTGTTTATTAAAAAAAAAAGTTACCACATTCCATTTGAACTTTGAAGCTGAATTTCCTACTCGGAAAGTTGGGAGACTTTCCCAGCCCAAACCTGAAAATCCCAAGATGGCTGTAAAATGCAGTTATAAAAAGTTAGCTGTAGGATTTTTACCGTTTATTAGCCCTTCTATCGATTTACGTTTCACTAAATAAGTCACACAGTAGTGTCCAGCCTCTATCTTTCACGTACAAATGAAAAAACCTAGTAACTGACATTCTTTTCAAAATTGAGTTTTTTTTTTTTTTTTTTTAGCTTTTGGAGTTACTAGGTCTTTTCTGGGGTTATAAGGTAGTGGTGATGGCCAATTAGGTCTTAATTCTGGTCAGAAAACGATGGAGGAAGAAGCTAGTATGTACACAGTATTTTACATACTGCAAGATAAAAACTTGCTAACTCCACTGACCAATGAGGAAAGACCATCTACCAATGAAAGTGTCAGATTACGATCATGTGATTTAAATGCTGTAACTGCATGATTTAAAAGGCAGGTGTTGATTCATGAAAATAAATAAAAAAAATTGTGTACATGAAGCTCAGGAAAAATTAAATCTAGAGATCGTTAATTATAGGGGCAACATCATTTTCTCCATTTGCCAAAATGTGTTGTTGAGTAGTTGTGTGTATTCTGAAAGTTGTCCATATTGGTTTCCCAGAAGGCTTACTAGAACATGGCCAGCTTTTGTGTAATGTCATTCCCGGCTCCAGCATCCAACTACCAAGGTAAATGGAAAGCAGCATTACACACTCTTATCTGGGGCAAGTGAGAGTCAAACAAATGCACCCTTTGCATAACACGGTCAACATTTTATACAAAATTCTAAACCACATCCATTTTTCAGGCATTTACTCTATATTACAATGCAGCAAAAACCAATAAAAAACCTCCAACCATCATATACACATTTATAATTTAAGAAAAATACATTTTGTGCCAATAAAGCAGCTGATCATTCAAATCTTACTTAATGAATCACACTAGTTAATAAAAAGAACTGACTGTTAACATACTTGCATATCACTTTACTCTGTTGTGAAATAGATGCACATTGTTATGATGTCTTAAATGCTAAAAGTAATGCCAAACAAGGTGAACAAAAAAAAAATGCCTATGAGCCAACATCTTGCAACATACAGTAGGAGGCAAGGCCTGGTAAACCAGACAGAACATGATTATCCTCCAGTGCAAAAGATCAGTCTTGACCTTTAAATGAACTCTGTGTACAAAAGAATCAATTTTTCTTAAAAAGGCTGTGTGCCAATTTTTATTACTCTAATATGCACCCATCCATACTCTACATCGCTCTTCAATCTTTTCAATTTTGTTTTACATAACAACTAGCGTACGAAGGTATTATTAATAAGGAATTCTTTTGAGCACCCAATATTCAGAAAAGAAAAAAAAAACTCCCCTGCCTGATTAGGCGAAAGAATAAATTAGAAGCCAACTTTAAAGTGCGGCCTGGTCTAGTTTAGTGCCGTTAATGAGTAAAATGACCAAATATGGAGGAAAGACAGAGACAGACATTAGTAAAATGGTGACCTAGTTTTCCAAATTATACAGTAAGAAGTAACTATTTTCTGCAAATGTTAAGCATACTGAATGTGGATGTTGCCTAATTAGCATGTATCTGATAGGTTTAAAAAAAGGCAAACATCGCAGTGTTTTACACAACTTGCATACAGTATAAAACAATTCCAATATGCAAAAAAAACACTGAGCATAACTTAAATGGTTAACAGACAATTATCTAGTGCAAGATAATGATTTTCCCAAGTCAACAGGTCTGATGGAAGCAATGGTATTGTTTTTTTTTGTAAGACTTCAAATGTTTAACTGAGGCTTATGAAGGGGATGGTGTCACCCATCAATTCATCCCTGACAAATTGATGTGTGCAATCTGATCCACTATTAACGTCTGTTCCCATTTAAAAGGCATACCAAATCCACACACTCTATAGTACATACACACAAGCAAAGAACAAGTGGGAGAACCAGAATTAGATACAAATATTTTAGGGGAATTCACAAGGCATCTACTACAGAGACTAACATATAACCTTGTCTCTAAATGTTATACAAGTACAATCATTACACACATGCACTCAATTTATATACTCCCCTAAAACTTCCACTCTGGAAAATTAAGAGAATTTACTTTAATGTCACAACTGCTTACTACTACTAACAACAACAACATTAGTGGGGAAATGATAAATTAACTGTTATTTGAATCTTTAATACTATGCTAGCCTTCTGAATGGCATTTCTTAGTTTTAAGATAATATACTAAAGATCTCTAGATTTTGGAAGGGGGAGAGTTAAGCACAAACCAGCATATGTCAAAATGTTCAGCTGAGGGACATCGGAGCTTAAACACAAATATCGCCATATCTATCTCCATCCTCAGATAAAAAAAAAAAAACATGCATTTGGTGCAAAGCTTATACAATACTTATAAATGGCTCAAGTACAGCACATCATTCACCAAATCTTCACTGCTTTTATATTGTTAAAGGTCTAGATAAACAGGGTGATTGGCCTATACTTAAACCTCTTTACAAAACAAATGACAGGGACCTCATCTTGTTGGAAGGATAAAATGCACCAAATCACAATTTAAAAAGGAAATAAAAATTAAACACAAAATATAGTGCATGAAACTTTGAAAATGTGACCAATGGCCAAAGTGTTCGATATTCTCTTATCTATACCCAGGCAACGGCAACAACAGCAACAGGACGCCAAAGCCCTGCCCCTCTACAGAGGCAAAATAACGACGGCTTACCTTTTTAATGGCAATCGTGGTACATATTTAGCAACATTATTAACAGTCAGATCCAAAGGGCAAACTTTGCAATGATAAAAACGCCTTCAAAGCAACTTGCCAGCTCAAGCACACAAGCCAAAGGGCAGAGCGAGTGACTTAATGCGAGAGTTTGTAACAAGTGTGTGGGGCAGTGTTTTGCCAAATGTTAAAGTTTAAAAAGCTCTTCAAAGCAATCCTATAGAGTACACCAAATCACCCACTTAACAGTTAAATCTGTAGATCTACACCTTCTTAACGTACTACAGACTGTGGTATCTTGCACCAATCAAAGAGCTGTTTCAGTTTAGTCGGCCTTTAAACTTGCAAGAACTACAAATCCCATAAGGCCTTTCACATAAGTGACAAGCCCATTGAAAATCGTGTATACGCTCTTTCAGTGGTTCACAGCTGTCACCTTCTTTTTGTCTACTTGTCCTGTTGTCTTACAAGCACGTGCACTGTCGCCTTCGGGTGCGATGTTATTTTAGTACGGTAAGTAAGGCAACTCTTATTTACCTCACGAATCGGGGATAAAACTCACTAGGCACTACAAGAAACCGTGGGCGGGAAACAAAAAAACAAAACAAAACAAAAAAAAAAAAAAACAGCAGAGAAGGGCTGACACTGGTTTGCATGCCTGTTGTTCTTCGGTTTTGACAAGACATTCTGAGTTCTTCATTAAAAGGTTAAGCCCAAACGCGACTACGATTGACAACAGCAAGTTATTGTGATTATACACACATCGTCCCCGGAAAAAGGACAGCGAAGAGGTGGGCAGGCTGCTGGACACGCGTTGAACCGACATCGCTTCCTTACTTGGCAGACGTGGTTCGCCTTTCACAGTTGGCGCCCCCTGCCAAAAATGGTGAAGGCATACGCCAGGCTCCCGTGACTTCGAGCTGCCAAAACGTAAAAAAGCCACTTCCGCTATACAACAAGGTACTTAAGAAAAAAAGGCGCCGCATTGTAGCGTATAGAAAAGCTACAATAATACGTATGTAAATCAAATGGATCGAGTTCTATGTAATTAAGGCGACGACCATTCGGTCTTTTTCCTCAATCGCCAACCAAGTTTTTCGTGACTTTTACCCTTTTTTAAACATCGCTGTCAGCGACTTTCAAAACCCCTCCTTCCTTTTTTTCTTTTGTAACTGTGCAAGACAAAAATGATACAATGAGAGGAGTGCACATTTCCACTACATTTGCGGAAATTCCCGGAATCAAGCTAGTAAAACATTCACTGTGCACGAGGAACCGCCTGCAAACAGAAGCACTGAAAATGGAAGAAGCTCGGAGTGTCAAGAAAACTCTGCGTCCCACCTCCCTCAACACTCTTAGCCTCTCAAAAGACGCACCGGGGGAGGGGGTGTTAAGTAGACTTTTCGCCATGGTGAGATTTTGCACACGAGTTGTCATCAACGAAACCTTCAACTCCCTTAGCTAGCCGGCTTCTTACACAGATTAAGAAAATTCAGCCGTGAGCCAAACTCGCGTGACCGAATAAAGGCCATTCTTTTTCCGTCCGAACCTCATCACTATAAACCCTACGGCTCCGCGCGGTAGTGTCGGTAGGACCCCCCGGTTCCATTATTATCACGAAAGTATCTTACCCGTCTTGCTTTCATCTTAAAAAATACTAAATACACAAAGATAATTTTACACTAGTCAAGCATATGGCCAATACACGTACATGTAACAAGTTGTATTACCACTAAAAGCTTGTTCGAGTTTTTAAATTGATAAAAGACAACTGTC
Source organism: Polypterus bichir lapradei (assembly GCA_026402145.1). NCBI lineage: Eukaryota > Metazoa > Chordata > Cladistia > Polypteriformes > Polypteridae > Polypterus > Polypterus bichir. The sequence goes on from JANRMT010028174.1 coordinate 68,262,004, forward strand.
TATCCAAAAATGAAAAACCGCAATATAAAAGACACCTGCCATAAGTGATCCAGTTGTTCCTCATTGTTTCTAAATCGCCCACCCCCATCACGTTAAAAAGAGAAAATACACGCGTTACTCACCCCTCTTCCCATTTTTGTAATTTCAGATTGAACTTATTAGTTAAATTAAACGCAGACCGATGGAAGTTTAAATAAATTAAATAATTATATATATAAATAAAATGGGTAGAGGGAGCTCTTCTGTGTGCCCAGATGTATTCCGAGCTACACGTGTCACTCTCCACCAGGACCCTCTACTAGTACAAGGACGGCGCAAGTTGTTATTATATACAGGGAGCGCGCTCTTGCAGTGACGTCTTCCCGTTCACCATGGTTACAGAAAAAAGAGGCGGTGCTGGACTTAATGGACTCAGCTTCAACGAGAGGAAGAAATAGAGCACAAGATATGCGGCTGCTGTATTTTTTATCATTCACACGAAGTTTAGTATTATAATATGTGATCTCAGGGCTAAATCATATTAATAGACAATTCGTAAAATATTCCTTACTTATATTTACCGCTACGTTTACTTCACAAAATAAATACCAGTCGTATTTACGGATATAGCCATCCATTTTATCGTCCGTTTTTTTGGCGTAGTTTCAGCCTGGGAGACAAATACTAGATATCTTAATGAAGTACAAGCTTATAATGTTTAAAATCGATTTAAACCTATAGATTTATGTTATAGTATATTGACCTCTGAATTACGTTTTGTATTGTAAGTGAAGGGTCTTTGAAGCTGCGGAAATAACGTTTTAACTGGATGCATCCTGAACTGATTATCTGCTTTGAGCTATCCACAGTGCCTCAGCTTTAACTTGAAATTAACCATACAAGTGAATTTGGTACCCCTTTTCAAAAGTCGTTTCGTCGGGCGGAGGATTTTAGGTAGTAAGTGCGTTTACTGCATTAACGATCGTTACGCACAAAATAAACCCTGGACTGGAAGCCACGCCATTTCAGTGAATAGCAATCACACATTGTTGTACCGGATCGATTTATTCCTGCACACAATCCGACAATATATTAAGTGTCATTTCACGAAATCATTTCGCATTATTAAAATAGTATCCATAATGCACATAATGTAACATTCTGAAACCCGTCTTATCCAGCTCAGGATCGCGGGGATTGTGGTTAGGGCATAGCCTGGCGGCAAAGGGTAAAGGCAGATATTTCCTTTATGTTTTTCATACAAAGTCCTTAATGTAACAGTTTCTCACTTTACAAGTTTCAGGATTTCCATGGTCAGGGAAAACACACATTAAGGAAATAGCTTTTTGGGGTTATTAGGGGCCATTGTGTCGAGCGTGATGGCGATCAAAGGTCTAGATCTTGCTGGTTTGGTGGACACATCCGCACATAATGGAGAAAGTTAATGTATCGTGCAGTTCAGCACCATGGTACAGTATATGAGATTGCTGTTTAACCAGGAATTCCTGGAGCCCCTCCAGTAATCTCATGCATAGGACAATGTCTAACTTTACAACCAGCAATCAGCAAAATGAGCCTCAGACAAAGTCCTCTTTGGAAAATTACAATGAACACCACGACTTTCTCCATTGTAAATCGTGACAATGATACAAATGACATTTTGGTAGAGGTGGTATTGAAAAGTGTCTTAATAGACATTGGCATATACTTTCATTAATTTATGCAATTCACTGACTCCCTAGTAATGTATACTTTATTTTAGCAATACAACATACAATCTTTAAACTCAAGTTAAGCTTACATTTTTACCAATATCTAATCACTACCTATTATGGTTATGGATAGACAGATAGTAAGTTGTTACAGGGAACTGTGATTAATATTATTTACTTGACAAAACATTCTGCTACATATATCTGCTGGGACAAAAATACAAGTGGTTTTGCATTATACTTAACACTAATTGTGAAACATTCTCAGTAACAGTATAAATTTTATTTATGTCCAACCATCTTTCCTGCAGTATCAAATCAAACCCAATTCCGGGTACATCAGATAAAAAGCTGTAATTAAGAATGGATGGATAGGTGAAAAAAAAAAAAAAAAACAGCCACAGGGAGAATGTGCAAACATTGCCCAGACAAAAGCACATTTTTTTCCTTAAATAAATAAATGGTCTGTTATGCATTTTAATATTGTAAAGGCAACCATTATATAGAATGTTACTGCAAAGTACTTAATTATAATTCCTCACAATAATACAGTGTGGTATGTGAATATACAGTCTGTGATACAATAAAATCAGTTACATACTGAGGGACAGTTAGGTGTGATTCTAAATCCATTAGTTGTATGTCAGTAAAATATAATTTATTGAAAACTGTGTATACATTCAGAAACACACAGTATTCTTAATTTAATATCAACTAGATATAAATGTGATTCAACATTTAGTTGTTATGTCACAAAATTATTATTGTTATTGTTTAATTTAAAACAATTTGCACTGTTTAGGCTAAAGCACACCTTACAAACACTATGTACATATATTTATTTGGCCAACACCTTTATCCAAAGTGACTTGTAACATTTGAGATACAATTGGTCATATTTCTTTTGTTTCTCCAATTGGGCACAGACGGGAGAAGTGACGTGCTTAGGGTCACACAGTGTCAGTGGTGGGATTTGAACCTACAATCTCAGGGTTTGCGATCCAAAGCTTTAACCACTGCCTGTGTATTAATATAATATGCTTGAGATGGAGCAATGTTGCATCAGTAATCATTTGTAAAAGATTAAAAAAATAAGATGAAATTTAACTCATGCCAACAAATTAAACAAATGTTAAAATACATTTTGGTTTAGGCCAGAGACTATTATTTTTTGTTTCAAGATGTCTTTTTATATTTAAATATGGATAGGGGTATATATAGGTATATGGCTATATAGGGTTTGTGGGGTCATCATTGTCACATATACAGTTACTTCCATATGCTAATCAACATGTAACACATCGTCACTCTCCCACAACATGACTAGTGAGTAGAACTACTTTAACACAATACTTCTGTCTGTTTGGGCTATATAGCCCCTTGTAATACTTTATGTATGTTGTGTTTTTATCAGAACAGTTGCAGCGATATTTTTCAAAAAATCATTTCTTAAATCTTTTATTTCTTATGTTAGCAGTTTATTATTTGGCTGTATCAAAATATTCTTGTATCATTTGTGTATTCCATTTAGTTCTTAAAGGAAGATGAATCTGTAATGTCATCTCATTGACTCAAAAAGACTAGTCATGTCCTATTTAATGCCAACCTGAAGCTTGCAAAGAAAGTCATTTAAATACAATACTCTTTTAAGGAATCCTTTAATTGATAGACTTCATGATCTGAGTTTGTACATTATCAGTGACCAGACGATTCTGTTCAGATAAAGTATGCAAATGTCAGGCCTGTCTTTTACCTCAATGGCACTCAAATGTGTACTGAGGCAAGATAACCTTAATTAACATAATAAAGTCAATTGTTAAAGAAACTGGCAACAGCTTTAAACCTGCATTCATTTTAATATTCTGGGTACACTATACAGTTTTGCTTAAATGATTTGATTTCTTCATATTTTGTATTTCAGAAAAGAAGCAAAATCTGAATAGTTCATAGACACTTGTAGACAACATTGCAGGATAAGCTACAAAATGTAATCTCCAAAGGTTATTGTTATGATTAAATATTATTATGACAACCTAACTGCAGCTTGTGAATCAGATTTTTCATTAATGTGTCAGCTGTTTTTAAGATGCATTGTGATTTTTTCCCACATTTGTGGACAAACATCCCTCATGTCTGCTCTGATGGGAGCACTGTATTCCCATCAAACATGCAAGGGACTCTGTGCCTTTCGTGCAAAAGAGTGCAGTACTGCCATGGAAAGTACTTCTCCCAGAGGCTATAAAAAGAAATTAATAAATAAATAGTCTAGCGCTCAAGGATATCATTTTGGCCGGGGATGTTATCACAGAATACCTGAATGCTGCTTTATTGAGAAGAACCCATAAGATTTACAAGTACTTTTTTTTCAAGGAACCTTCCAGTGACAACATTTTAAAATGCTGCTTGGCATACAATGTAATAGGTGTAATTCTAAGAGTAAAACAATTCTGTGACACTGCCATCAATATTTCCATTGCCATACTTTTCAAGTAAACAAGAGCAGATGGTAACATAAAGGTGACTGAGAGACATAACATTCAAGTTCCAAAATTATGTAATATATGAATTCATATAATTAGTACAGTTTTATATATAGACAGTCGGGTGGTGCCTGTCAGGAGTAGGTACCCTGAAGCCTCCTGGGCCATAGATGGCATATAGTCACAAGGGGGAATAGACATTAGATGCGATTCCAGGGTTTGACTGGAAGTTATAGCCTTCTCAAGCCAGAGGGCATACTGAATCTGGAGTTATGATGAGAATATGGTGTAAACACTTATAATCAAAGGAAAGAGATCAGATTTGTTTGTATGTCTGACATACAACAAGAGAGAGATAAGCAAGAAAACAACCTCACCAGCAATACAGAGCTTCAAAACCCATTTAGATAGTTCTAGAAAGGCAACATGATTTGTTTTTCTTTAGTTGTCTATGTTCTCTTAAACCTCTCTGTAGTGGTTTATGTAAATGCAATACCTTGTATACTTTTACAAAGAATTCTTATTTGTACAGAACCTTTTCTATAATGAAAACCAACTTAAGGTATTTTCCACTGCTCAAAATTCAATTTTCATCAATACATTGCTATTGGATTGACTAGACAAGTGCTTTGGGCATTATATGTTAGTGATTATTTAACTTAAGTAATTACAAAAAAATCTTCCAGCTAGAAAGTGAATAATATTGTTGACAAAATCACTGGCAGGCAAAGCTGGCTCATTTACTCAGTGGGTACTAAGTATATCAAAATGACTTAGCCACAAGGCCATACTACTTGAATGCATTGTTTTTAACTTTTATCAGTTAGTAGTCACAATGCACTCTTGTATGTGTAAGAATTGTATGCTCTATTTAATTTCACTCTTTTCAATAAATATGCAAATAAAACTAATAAAGCTGTACAGTATATAAAAATAAGTTGCAGTAAACCTCCTTATCTATTGAACTATTTACTGCCATCTTGTGGTGTAGAGAGAATTAGCAAATGTCATTCTTAATCAAAATCACTCCAAATAAAGGTAATCAGTGTATTTGTCTGCTTAAAAGTTTTCATATATTATTTTGTAATTTGATGTAACTTCATTAACTTTATGTTCATCTTTCTATCCATCCATTTTCTAACATGTTTGTTTTGGGATGGTGGTGCCTAAGCCTACAGCCATGGGACAAAAGAGGGAAACAATCTTGGACACAGTACTAGTCCATGGCATAGTCCACACATACAATCACACTGCACCAATTTGGAGTTTTCAGTTAACCTAACAATCATGTCTTTAGAATGTAGGAGTAAAATCAGAAGAAACCCCATGTAAACACAAGGAGAACATGCAAACTCCAGACACATAATGCTTTGACTGGTACTCAAACCCAAGGCTCTGCAGATGTAACCTAGCACTGGTATCTGTTGTGCTAATGTACCACTCCTTCTACTATTTTTATTTTCATCATTACTTTTATTTAGTGGTAGATATTCTTAATTTGTCAAAACCATATGCACTTCTCAGTGTTTTTTAACTTTTGCTAATTTTAGACACATATTTCCAGAAGATGCTTATAATCTTTATATGATAATTTGTATTACCTATTGGAATTCATGTTGTAATCAGTGGTCATAGTTTCATTTTATTATCTTTTCCTCTTGCAGCAATTCCAGATGTTCACAGATATACTGTAGTGTTATTCATTCCCCTAGAGGATAGTATTTAGCCTTACAGTAACTCTTATGTTTGAAACATGATATAGATCCTACATGCAGTATGATGGCACAGTGGTTAGGTTTACTGCCTTACAACTAGCTGTTTAGATTTTTCATTTTCTTCCTGTGCCTAAATAAGCAATTCCTTTAACTTTCTCTTGTTGCTCTTTCTTCTTTGTTAAAAAAGAGTAAATTTATGTCATGGCTAGCACTGTTTATTTGCAGCTTCTGAAGTTAGATTTTTGATGAAACATTGTATGTGTGAAATGAGCATATTTACCTGTGACTACATAGATTTTCTGCATGTGCCCTACCTTTCCCCCACGTCACAAAGATGTGGATGTCAGACTCTCTGATGATTCCAAACTGGCTTAGAATGAGTATGTTGCCATGTCAACCTGCACAGTCATAAATAAAGCCAAAATATATACTGTATAGTGAAATAATTTTAATTGAAAGTATTGGGAACATGGTGGTACA
>JANRMT010028174.1:68268769-68287418 GCA_026402145.1 Polypterus bichir lapradei
GCTGCTGAGAAAGGCTTTGGCTCCCTATAATCCTGATTTAGATTAAGCAGGTTTGAGAATACAATGTTATGTTTAGACCCGGGTTCGCTTCCCGGGTCCTCCCTGCGTGGAGTTTACATGTTCTTCCCGTGTCAGCGTGGGTTTCCTCCGGGTGCTCCGGTTTCCTCCCACAGTCCAAAGACATGCAGGTTAGGTGCATTGGCGATCCTAAATTGTCCATAGTGTGTGCTTAGTGTGTGTGTGTGTGCCCTGTGGTGGGCTAGCGCCCTGCCCGGGGTTTGTTTCCTGCCTTGCGCCCTGTGTTGGCTGGGATTGGTTCCAGCAGACCCCTGTGACCCTGTGGTTAGGATATAGCGGGTTGGATAATGGATTGATGTTATGTTTAATCTGTTAATGATACAAAAATGTAGAGAAATACAGTAGTAAAGCTTATTAGAATTGAAAATCAACATTTAGCTTTATATTTTTATACTAACAAGGTGGGGTACCTGCTGCTTTCCGGTGTGGAATAAAACTCAGGTGCAGTCACTAAATAAATTCCCCAAGGTGTAGAAATGTTGGACCCAAATTAAAATTTTACTGACTTAAGCCCCTGTAAGAAGCAACCTCTTTAATAAAGCATAGGTGCGGTCACTAAATAAAGTTTCCCAAGGGGAAATATTTCAGAACAAAACATAACCTATTGTTTTCCCGAATCGGTAATTAGTGTTGTGGATTTGCATGCTGGACAAACACACAAAAACAAATTTTGCTTTGTATATTTGACTAAAAGGGGTACCCAAAGCTCCCCAAGCTAGAATAAAGTGCAGTAGTGTTCACTGAATAAAGTTGCCCAGGGGGAAAATTTGAAATCTTCAGTTATCCTAATCTCCTTATCTCCATGAAAAGTTATGTTGCTTTCCTAAAACTATCAAGCTGACTGAGTTGTTTCAATTAAGCTAGTGGCACACCACATGTCTTTTAGTCAGAAAGTATGTCAGACTTAATGACTGCAGTAAGTGGATTTGATCACCTTGAGGATATTTGATTACAAAATTAGGAATCACAAGGGACAGTGAATTACACAACTGCCTCACAACATTTCAGCACAGTTTAATTCTCCCAAAGTATTGTAAGCTCATCACATTCTGATACCCAGTTAACTTGCTGTCTAACAGTGCCATGGCCTGCACAAATGCTTTTCAGGTATGGCAAGCTTAGCCATAATATCAGCCCTTTCATTTTCTTTTTTCATTCTGTCATTGTATAACAAACAAAAGATATTGGAAAGACAAGCTTGTCTTCTGTTTGTGTAGTCCAAAACACCCAGGTGAGCACTCATTGGTTGTAATCTCTTGCACACACACAAGCCCACTCATACAAGTTAAGAAAAAAGCAAACTTTTTTGATTTTGTCGGGGTAAGTTTCAGACTAGCATGGCTAAAGATTAATTAAAAAAAATGTCCAACATTATGTAAGCAAACTAAATATATGACTGAAAATTGCTGGTAAATTCATGTAGTGTGATGGTTTAAAATAAAAAAATATTTAATATAAAAAATTAAGAAAATATGATAAGCTTAAGTTACTGATGTTAATTCATTCATGAACTGTGGTAAATCTATACATGTCTTATATGTTTATCTAAGTGTAATGACCTATAGCATTACGGTTTCTCTACTGCTAACATTAAAAATTAACTGTGATATCAGTAGGCTCAATGTTCTAGTGCCTTCTGCACCTCTAATAAATACTATATGTCATGTCCTATAAATGCATTTAAATGAAGGCATCAAGCAAAGGTTTCACAGCTTGAAATTTTACCATGAATTGTTTAGTTTTAAAGATGCTGAAAACTCTGTTCATAGTTTACTTAAGACCTGATCAATAAGTTGCTGTTTGTTATAGCATTTCACTCAAGCTATAAAGCACTAGAACTAGCCTAACTCAATTTGTGATTAGACATTGGCCCATGAAAGAAATGCATAGATAGATAATGACAAACTACAGCATGCCATTTATTGAATGAGTAAAATTGTCCAACACCAGCTGCAACTGTATGAAGAAGTAATTGCTCCTTCCGTTTAATAACTGGTTGTGCTAACTTTAGATGCAATTATTACAACCAATGCTTCCTATAATTCATTATCAGTCTTCTACATTAATGTAAAGGAATTTTAGCTTGCTCTTCCTTTCAGAGCTGCTTTATTTCAGAAACAATGTTGGGTTTATGATGTAAAATAAGCGAATGGACACACAGCAAAGGTTTGGGGCAGCCACCTGTATAGTTTCCCTAGCTGCAAAAGGCTTGTAGTTGGATGCAATGTGTACAGCTTCAAGTCCAAAGTAGAACTGATTAGATATGAAGGATGATGGGTTTTTATAGTCTGTTCCCAGGAAGTGACATCCTCGGGTCGGGACAGGAAGGATTTCTCTTATTTGGTCTGCTGAGAGAAAATAGAGAGGTTTAGTGCAACCCGCCGCTCCCCAGCCTGGTGTGGGACTGGCGTTTTCTGGTCCCTTCGGTTGACTCCCACGTGCACGTGTGTGAAAATGAGTAAGAACTGTTTGTTTCAGGTTCCACCATAGCATCTCTATTGGGTTTTGGTTAAGCCAGTCCAAAACTTTTACCTTTTTTTTAACCTTTCTGATGTGCATTTGCTTCTTGTTGCATGACTCAATTATGCTTCACCTTCAACTCACATATGGATGACCAGTTGTTCTTCTTAAAGAGTTTTCTAATTCAGAGTAGTGTTCAGGGCTCCTTCAATTATGGCAAGTCTCCTGGGACCCAAGGCAGCAAACCATTCCCACACCATTAAACTGCAATCATTATGTACTCTCGAATACTGTGTTTGATTTACATCAGACATAATGGTACACTTATTATCCAGAAAGATTCAATTTTGTCTCATTTCCCTAAAAGATTTGGTGATCACTCAGGTCCTTCCTGGAAAATAAGAGATAAGTATTTATGTTTTTTCTTGGTTTCTACGTGCTACTCACCAGTGAAACCCTTCTTTGCCCAGTGTCTTTCTGATTGCGAAGTCATGAGCAGCCTTTACTGAGGACAGTTAATTCTGTAGTTTCTTGAATATTATTTGGGATCCTTTGGGACCTTCAAGATCATTTTTGCCATGGTCTTAGAGTAATCTTGCAGACCAGCCACTCTTCCAAGTACTATCCATTTGGAGGTTATGGCCTACACCTTAGTCTAGTGGAAGCCCAGAGCCTTGGAAAGAGCTCTGTAGCCCTTTCAAGATCAATAGATATCAATAGTGTCAATTGGTGAAATTTGACAAAGTGTTTTTACAAAACATATTTTATGTTCACTGGTGACCTTGTTCGCTAAATATTGTCGTAGAAATTTGTTATGCAGCCAGCTTAGATTATCATTTTTTTTCCCAGCAGCCCATCATGCTTTGTGAGGCTAATATGAGTTTTCACAGCTATAGCAGCCATGCAGAGAACTTTCATGCATGCGTACTGTAAGGCTGTTGCCAATCTGCATCATACATGCATGGTGTCTCATCCTAATCTGTATTCCAGCCTTCTAGTCCTTTTACTTCTTCCTTGCAGTGTTTTCATTTGAAGGATACATTAATGCGAATATTATGTGTATTTTCACCAAATATATAACATTGATCAGGGTGCCTCTCAGTGCAGAACCACATGGCTATTTTGTATGTACAGTATAATCAGAATCAACTAGATGGAAATAATGTTTACATTTAGAGTTCAAGTTGAGGAAATTCAAGATATGTCACAATGTGTGGTGAAGAAACACGAAAGTAAAACAGGCAAGTATGAAATTTTCACACAAATAAAAAAATAGAAAAAAAAATATCAATAACATCCTGTTAGGAGTTCAAGCACTGTAGATGTATGGAGAATTTCTTTTACTTTAAACTTAGAACTAAGACAGTTTTTTAAAAGGTTATGGAGGAGGGCTTAAGTTGTTAGCCTAAACTGGTCTTGTCAAAGAACATTAGGACTTGGAATTGAGTTCAAAATTTTTAAGTCACAGAAGTGAAAGCACAATGATGCTAATAAAATTGAATCAAAGAATTGTGACCCCTTTCAGAAATCTTTGCTGCAAGTTCTGTTATTCTGAACAAAACTAAGAAGTGTCTGTTTCAGTAAATAAAGATAACACTATGTAACACAATTTTTGTTCTTGGCTTCCAAGAGTTATATTTCAACTGCTTATGTCTAAAGCCTATGGAAAAATGACTACATTCAGCACAAACTTTGATTTTATGACCACAGCCCAGAAAATTTCGTATTTATAGTGACAAAACAAGGGAATTTTTATCTTTTCATTCATGCAGTCTGATAAAGAACAACACTTGCATCGTAAATAGACAAAGACAGTCAAAACCACTCAAAAAGGTTCAGAAATGAGTAGATTTTCTAGATTTGCGACTGTACTGCAAATCGCTTTCTTGAAGACGCCCGCAAATAGTCCCCCATCATTTTTTCGTTATACTGTCCTTGGTAACGACGTTCAAAGTCCAGTATATCCTGATGAAAGCGCACGCCTTGCTCCTCTGAGTAAGCTCCCATGTTCTCCTTGAATTTGCCAAGATGAGCGTCAAGGATATGGACATTGAGAGACATTCTGCATCCCATTTTGGCGTAATTCTTTATGAGAGTCGGAACCAACTGCACATAGTTTTCAGCCTTGTGATTACCCAGGAAGCCGAGAACCACTGCAACGAAACTGTTCCAAGCCGTTTTCTCCGTCCTGTTCAGCAGCTTGGCGAATTGGTAGGATCCACCATGCAGAAGTAGCAGTTGCTTGAGTGGTCAGTCGGTTGCCGCCAAATTTGCGGGATAGCACACTTCATGGCTCTCTTTTCTCCCCTGTACCAACCTTCAAGAGTTTTCTTGCAATATTCGCATGTGAAATGAGGTGCCCAGGGCTTGTCTTGATCCCCGACAGGCATGCCGAAGTATGCCTTGTAGGCCTCGCACATCTTACGACATGCTTTCACGGAATACTTTCTTGCTCTTGTCTTTATAAATTGTCCACAGACGTAGCAAAATGCATCTGCTGGGTGCAAGCAAACTCTTCATGCCATCTAAATCAAATCAAAAAAATAACATAAATCGAAATGTTGGTTCGAGTCACCTGTGCTTTTATACTTGTATGACTACTATTGGACAGTCCGAGAATGTTCTAGAAAGTTCTAAAAGTTTCTTGAAAGTTCTAGATAATTCTGGAAAATTCTAGGAACTTCTGGACAATTCTAACAGTTCAAGAATATTCTAGAAGACTACTCAGTATTGAATGCGAATCGAGAATTTTCTCGAAAACAGACACATTTCAAAATATCATTGTCCTGATCACAAAAGCAAAGTTTTTGTGGAACAACAGCTATTTTCTATTTTTTTAGGCATAATGGGTTAGGAAAACACACTTTGTACCCAGAAACAAAATAAAAATAAAAATTTGTTACATAGTGTAATTGAATAATATTTTTGTAATTTTGACTTGATTTACAAGCAGCAGATAAAAGAGCAAGCTATTGTTCAAATGATGGTATTTGATTCGATTTATTTACTTCATCTGAATGTTGATAATGCATACCAGATGTTGAAATTAGGCTAAAGTTTTATTTGTTTTTCTACTGAAGAGATGATTCTGATTAAAATAGTAATTCATAAAAAGAACCAGAAATGCAAATCATTCATAAAAAATAATGATTATCTTGTATTTCATATGAACTTTAGTGTTCTCATTTAAAAGCAGCAGTTCTTTCATCTCTGAAAGTAATTAGAACTTAGATTTTTCCCATCATGCTCTTGTTCTAATGAGGACAGTTTCAAAACAGCCTACTCAGAAACGTGACTGAACATTTAACCTGATTTATGCTGATGCTTGCACATATGTCAGAGATGTTTGTTTTTACATCTTCATTCCCATCTACACACTTGATTAAAAAATTTTTAATTGTAAATTAGGCACAGTTTATGTTAAGCTTTTTTTCAAATAAAAAATGCTTTAATTACTTAATAACATTATATTTTCTGACTTGAAGTTAAAATATACACAACCTGGGAATATTTAGTACTGTGACACAGAAGTACCTGACTGGGCATCCTCCCAGGGTTTGATAGTGCCTCCACTAATTTAAAGGAGATGTAATTAAATGTTAGCTGTTTGCATCAATGCTTTTTTAGTACTGTGATAAAAAAGTAATATTAAAAAATCAATGTCAAATCAATGTCAAACTAAGAACAAAAAAATAACCAAGCATCGAATTGCATGGATTGCTAGAAAATTCATTGTACATAATATAACATATCTAAAAACCCATTTAATATAATTCTGTATTGCAGTAGGCCACTGATTTTCCTTACAGTGTCAGAAAAAAGACAGCAACCAAATGTGGACAATATACCAGTGCACTGCATGGCCCACTCATGCACACACCCATATGGAACCAATTTTCAATCCTCAATAAAATTAGCAGCCATATATTTGGAATGTGAATGAAAATGGGAGTACAGTACCTGGAGAAACAGCCATACAGGCATTGGGGGAACAAGCAAACAGCAGACAAACAGCAGGTGGAATTCAAACCTATGTATGTGAATCTATGAGACAACAGCTCTAATCATTGTACCACCATGACACCCCTCTCTCTCTCTCTGAGGAGAAATTGTTAAATGTTTATTCTTAACACTACATAATTGATCTCAAGATTTTAGTTGGACTGAAAGTGGCAAGCAGGAAATACCCTGAATAGTGCACCAGCATATTGCAGGACCTGCGCACTCACAAACACTAGTTAGGTGTAAGATTCAGTTAAAATTCTCTCACCCGACTGGGAGGAAAATAAATGGTTTCTTTGACATAGACTATGACAAAAAAAAGAAAAAGAAATGGTTCACTAACAATGAATAAATGTAAATTTAAATAAAACAAAAATCTGAATGCCCTTTGAGCATTTAAATTGAGGAATTGGATTCTCTCCCCTCTTTTTTATTCTATTAATTTTGATTCATTTATTTATTTACATAGTTTTACTATTATTAAAGTTTTACTCTGCTGGCCTAGCTCTCTTTCTCATGAGTGGGCAGGTGATTTGTTTCAAACCTAGTTTTGTTAAACTTGACTTGCTTGTATGGAATGTTATTTGATTTTAATAACATTTAACAACATTGTAATCTTTTCAGTTAGCCAATAAAAGGTGTCATTTTGCTTGACTTTTCAATAAAATGATAAAAAAAATGTAATGCCCTTTAATTGTATAACAATTAGTATATTTGGAAAATTAATAAATTAATAAAATATTATTGTGGACTTTATTCACTGTTCAGTTTTTTAAAATGCAACTGTATATGTTTCATTTCACACAGTGAGCAATCTAAATCACATGTGGTGAAATGATTGTATTTAAAACAGAAAAATGGAACAGTTTATTATATAGCTGAAGTCACACAAAATGTTTAAAAGTAATCTTACATTTTTAATTTTTAAATTCCTTTTATCTAATTTAGGAACAATAGAGAACAATCCAATCCAAAAAGCAGCCAGCAGGATTTCTCCATGAATGGTGTTGTGGACTTGCTTATTCCTGGAAGCCCTTTGCAAACAATTCAAACCAACTTTGGCACTACTACCACAGTACTCAGCAGACATTTGTTAACAATAAACAATGAGCTGTTAATAAATATTTATTTACTGCAGGCAATTAGTAAGAGACATAGGTTAAATGGCAGAATACAATCGGTGTTTGATTCATTTATAAAAAAGCCAGGTGCTAATTACATCTAGGGTTTAGAAAAAAAATGCATAGATGTTCTTAACTGATAGCATAGGCTTATTTGCTTTGGTTAATAAACTACTAGGATATGAGAAGGATGTGAATACAATTCATCCTGCCTTAATACAATACAGTAGAAAAGGTTACGGAGGTCTCTATGCATTCCACTTAACCAGGAGAAGTAACTAAATGATTGTCTTCCATTACTCCTTAATAAAATTAAATAAATGTCAAGTAGCAGGAAAGTTATGGAGCTAGTCAGCACTATTTATTGGAAAACAAGATTAATAAATTACCTTGCACTTTTTAAAAATGGTGGAAGTAGACCAACTTTACAGGTTACATTTCACCAGTATTCCTCAATAGTAGTTTTTTAAGTTAGTAATTTTTTATATACTGCTGTTGTAAAACATATAAAATTAGAAGAGTAGGCACGAATAACAAAAAAATAAAGAAAATCAAGTGGAGTTCATTCAAGGAAGCACTTATTCTCACAAGAGACTGAAAATCTGGAACAATATACTGAGTAACATACTGTAGACAGAAATCAATATCCTTAAAAAACTAATTGGACATCATATTAATTATGTTTGTGTAACAAATTCTACAGTATGAATCAGACAGTACCCATAGCATTTAATCTGAATATTACAGTTGTATAAATGAACCCAGCCACAGGGGATGCACAAACCAGTGTGTTTCTTTGTGCCAGTCCCAAGCCCGGATAAATGGGGAGGGTTACATCAGGAAGGGCATCCGGTGTAAAATTTTGCCAAATCAATATGCGGACAACAATACAAATTTCCATACCAGATTGGTCGAGCCCCAGGTTAACAACGACCGCCACCAGTACTGTTAGTCAACAGGGTGCTGGCAGAAATTGGGCTACTGTTGGCCGAAGGAGAAGAAGAGGGGGGTGATGTGTCCGGAGGCAGGAGGAGAGAAGGATGGTAAAGAGAGTGGACCTGAGGGTAGGAACTTTGAATGTTGGCAGTATGACTGGTAAGGGGAGAGAGTTAGCAAATATGATGGAGAGAAGGAAGGTTGATATATTGTGCGTGCAACAGACTAAATGGAAGGGAAGGCCAGGTGGATCGGAGGTGGATTCAAATTGTTCTATCATGTTGTGGATGGGAGGAGAAATGGAGTAGGGGTTATTCTGAAGGAACAGTATGTCAAGAGTGTTTTGGAGGTGAAAAGAGTGTCAGACAGAGTAATGATTATGAAACTGGAAATTGGAGGTGTGATGATGAATGTTGTTAGTGCATATGCCCCACAAGTTGGGTGTGCAATGGGTGAGAATGAAGATTTTTGGAGTGAGTTGGATGAAGTGATGAACAGTGTACCCAAGAGACAGAAAGTGGTGATTGGAGCGGATTTCAATGGACATGTTGGTGAAGGGAACAGAAGATACGAGGAAGTGATGGGTAGGTATGTTATGAAGGAGAGGAATGAAGAAAGTCAGAGGATAGTGGATATTGCCAAAAGGATGGACATGGCTGTGGTGAATACGTATTTTAAGAAGAGGGAGGAACATAGGTTGACGTACAAAAGTGGAGGAAGATGCACACAGGTAGATTACATCCTATGCAGCAGAGTCTATCTGAAGGAGATTGAAGACTGCAAAGTGGTGGCAGGGGAAAGTGTAGTTAAGCAGCATAGGATGGTGGTCTGTTGGGTGATGTTGGAGATCAAGAAGAGGAAGAGAGTGAGGGTAGAGCCAAGGATCAAATGGTAGAATTTGAAAAAAACTGCAAGGTTGAGTTTAGGGAGAAGATAAGACAGGCACTGGGTGGAAGTGAAGAGTTACCAGACAACTGGGAAACTAGAGCAGATGGGAAGTACGGGAGAGTATACGATGGCAAAGAAGAAGTGGGATAGTCAGAGAGATGCAGAAAGTAGACAAGAGTACAAGGAGATAAGGCACAAGGTGAAGAGAGAGGTGGCGAAGGCTAAAGAAAAGGTGTATGATGAGTTGTATGAGAGGCTGGACGCTAAGGTTGGAGAAAAGAACCTGTACCAATTGGCTAGACAGAGGGACCGAGCTGGGAAAGATGTGCAGCATGTTAGGGTAATAAAGGATAAAGATGTAAATGTACTCACAAGCGAGGAGAGTGTGTTGAACAGATGGAAAGAGTACTTTGAGAGGCTGATGAATGAAGAGAACGAGAGAGAGAAGAGGCTGGATGATGTGGAGATAGTGAATGAGGAAGTGCAACGGATTACCAAGGAGGAAGTAAGGACAGCTATGAAGAGGATGAAGAATGGAAAAGTCGTTGGTCCAGATGACATACCTGTGGAAGCATGGAGGTGTTTAGGAGAGATGGCAGGGGAGTTTTTAACCAGATTGTTTAATGGAATCTTGGACAGTGAGAGAATGCCTGAGGAGTGGAGAAGAAGTGTACTGGTGCCGATATTTAAGAATAAGGGAGATGTGCAGGACTGTAGTAACTACAGGGGGATAAAATTGATGAGCCACAGCATGAAGTTATGGGAAAGAGTAGTAGAAGCTAGGTTAAGAAGTGAGGTGATGATTAGTGAGCAGCAGTATGGTTTCATGCCAAGAAAGCAATGCAATGTTTGCTCTGAGGATGTTGATAGAGAAGTTTAGAGAAGGCCAGAAGGAGTTGCATTGCGTCTTTGTGGACCTGGAGAAAGCATATGACAGGTTGCCTCAAGAGGAGTTGTGGTATTGTATGAGGAAGTCGGGAGTGGCAGAGAAGTATGTAAGAGTTGTACAGGATATGTACGAGGGAAGTGTGACTGTAGCGAAGTCTGCACTAGGAGTGACGGATACATTCAAGGTGGAGGTGGGATTACATCAGGGATCGGCTCTGAGCCCTTTCTTATTTGCAATGGTGATGGACAGGCTGACAGACGAGATTAGACAGGAGTCCCCATGGACTATGATGTTTGCTGATGACAATGTGATCTGTAGCGATAGTAGGGAGCAGGTTGAGGAGACCCTAGAGAGGTGGAGATATGCTCTGGAGAGGAGAGGAATGAAGGTTAGTAGGAACAAGACAGAATACATATGTGTAAATGGGAGGGAGGTCAGTGGAATGGTGAGGATGCAGGGAGTAGAGTTGGCAAAGGTAGATGAGTTTAAATACTTGGGATCAACAGTACAGAGTAATGGGGATTGTGTAAGAGAGGTGAAAAGAGAGTGCAGGCAGGGTAGAATGGATGGAGAAGAGTGTCAGGAGTGATCTGTGACAGATGGATATCAGCAAGAGTGAAAGGGAAGGTCTACAGGATGGTAGTGAGACCAGCTATGTTATATGGGTTTGAGACGGTGGCACTGACCAGAAAGCAGGAGACAGAGCTGGAGATTGCAGAGTTAAAGATGCTAAGATATGCATTGGGTGTGACAAAGATGGATAGGATTAGAAATGAGTACATTAGAGGGTCGGCTCAAGTTGGACGGTTGGGAGACAAAGTCAGAGAGGCAAGATTGCGTTGGTTTGGACATGTGCAGAGGAGAGATGCTGAGTATATTGAGAGAAGGATGCTAAGGATAGAGCTGCCAGGGAATAGAAAAAGAGGAAGGCCTAAGAGAAGGTTTATGGATGTGGTGAGAGAGAACATGCAGGTGATGGGTGTAACAGAACAAGATGCAGAGGACAGAGAGATATGGAAGAAGATGATCCGCTGTGGCGACCCCTAACGGGAGCAGCCAAAAGAAGAAGAAGATTACTGTTGTATAAATGCTGATCACCAAGATGCTCTTTTAACAAGGTAGTAGAAATATGAATCATCTATTTGGCAGTCTAGTAACATCTCTTCCATCTCAAATAAATATGCAAATGCTCCAGCGAACAACTCCTACGTATGTCATTCATATTCTCATGTCACATTTGTTCTGACTTCCTATAGGTTAACACAAACTTAGTTTAAAAATTTGCCAAATAAAGAAAACCACATATTCTATAACTATATCTGTGAACTGCAGTGCAACAGCTTCTGATTACATCGTTCCTAACTATTTAAGTAAGCTGGCTTGATGAATGTTACTTTTGCATGACAGTTCATCCTGGGTGATCTCACCTTTATAGACAGTCCTTATACCTTATTTGTGGATTTGACATACTGCACATCCTTATCTACAGTATCCCAATGTGCCACTCGCTATTTCATTTGGAAAAACTTGGTGAATATAGATAAAGCAAGCCTGTTTTATGCTTTTAAAGGTAGCACACATGATAATACTTTGCTCCACTTGCTAACAAGTCATGTATTAAAATGTTCCCACTACGTAAAGTCCGTTCCATGTATTGTAATTTTTTGTACTTTGTCAACTCAGGTTGTATGCCTGAATGGGCACTTACAACAATGTAGAAGTGAAGCCAACTGGATGCATATCCATTAGTAATGTAAAATTAAACTTTTCTGATTTGATTGCATCTATAGTGCAAACAGCCTGTTATTACAATTTATCAATTTTCTAAATATACATGCTTAATGTGCTTTTTGATTTGTTCTTGTTTGCAAAATTTCTTGAACATACAATAAAAAACAATGCAAGATTATAGAGAATTCTAACAGACAATCAAATAATGAACACAAATTAAACAAAGGTGTCCTTTTTGTAATAAATATGATTGGTCTTTTTTGGCCTGTTCAGATCTTTCTACTAATGAATTCACTATCCAGGATTACTGGATATGAATGGAGAGATTTAGATATGTTATGCAACCCCTGAGCATGAAGGCTCATTCAAAACATAATGTGATCTCCACGCATGACAGAGTAATAATGTATGGGGCATCCTAACTGAGCTGTTCTGATTTTTTCTTATAAGCTTGTCTACATTTGAAAAAAGCTTAGTATTGACCACATTTGTCAAGGGCACACAGAAATGTCCCTGTCTTTATTTCTGGCTTGTCTGCAATGGATATCAATTTTGTTTAGACTACCAGAAAGAGATTATGAAGAAAAGTATGAAGTGCTTGCACAATCTGAGAAGAAATAAAATATTTTAATGCATAAATTAAATGGGAAATCCTGTATTTTATAATGTAATACTGACACATCAATAGAAAAAACATAATGACACTAAAAGTTATTTTACCATCTTCTATGTTTTAAATAAGTTATATTTACTTCTTTAGAAGATATTTAATTATAGCAGCTATTCAAAGATGTGTTTAATGTACATGACTATGTCTCCTGGCAGCATGTAGTGCAGGGTTGAAACCAACTCTGAACAGAGCACCTGCCAACCATAGGACACACTCACAAAAACATTTTTGTAATATGTGAAGAAAAGTAGCAAATAATCCACACAGATAAGGAGAGTATATGCAAATTTCACACTGACCGCGATTAGACCGGTACTCAAACTGCTGCACTAATTGTGTTTTTTGTGTTCCTTAAAGGAATGGCTAACTAATTCAATTTGTCTTTCATGCATGCAATAGGGTAATAAAATAACACAGATTAACAATACTTTTTAGAAAACTTCTTTGATTCTGTGATAATGAATCACCATAAATATATTTGTTAAGGAAGGACAGCAATGCAGACAATGATAACAGCACACATAATCACCCCTTCTTCACAAGATATATCTGTCTCTCTATCTATTCAAGTGGATTAGTGCGAGTTAGTTTTACAATGGCAAGGAAGAATCATCCTTCAATTTCATTGTCAGAGGACTAAGGCTGCTTCAGGTAGACAGGACTTTAGAGTCAAATTCAATGGAGCTAAAGCTGGTGGCCAGGCTAGCCAGCATATTTTGGTTGTTTTTAACTGTAAACAGACAGATTAATTTCATGAAGGAGATGTAAGACTAGGCTGTTAGGTGGCCAAATACAAATCTCTTGCTAGGAAAGCTGACAATATGTTCCTATTTAAAGGTTAGGTTTTGCAGGGATGAAATGGAGGTTAGTATATAAATAAATAGATATTATTTAGTTAATGAGTAGCACTGAGTTTTCCATAATGAGGTATAGTTCTTGCAAGGTGCTAGGAGAAACAGCTCTTTACAGGATATGAAGGGTTGGTGAATATAGGGTCAATGAGGTTTTGCTAGAAAGAGCATAATATCACAACCTTTTGCAGACATAGGCAGTCAGAACTAATCCTGAAAATGATTCCTTAGCATGACCTGATAGTGGTCTAGGCATTGGTTTTTAAAAACAGAATAGTTTTAAATCTTAAGAATCTTCCTTGGCAGAGGAATATGGAGTGAAGGCTCACTCTCTGAAGAAAGATTAGAGCTTAGTGGTCATTTATTGTGTTATTTTAAAGGTAGGTAAGAGGATGTGCTACCATCCAGGCATATACTGTAGGTGCAAAACAGTTTAAAAAACATTGAAAAGCAGTAGGGTTTAATGTTCTCATTTTACTTTGCATTCTCTCTTAGTACTAGGGTGTTGTACCGTGTTAGCCATTATGAATGAATTATGATGCCTGAAGAAGGGGCCTGAGTTGCCTCGAAAGCTTGCATATTGTAATCTTTTTAGTTAGCCAATAAAAGGTGTCATTTTGCTTGGCTTTTCTCTACATTCTCTCTTAGTACATCCTTTGAAATTAAATATAATTTTCTGGGAATGCAGAGGTGTCTTATTATGCAATATCTAAAAAAAGTATTACTAAGAACAGTACTATATATTTAAACTTAAATGAAAAATTATTATAAACACAGAAATCTCTGTTTTATTCAAAAATATGCTTCATTAACTATTAAATGGCAAATCTGGTCTGTTCTAAATTATGTTTATGCACGTTAAGTATCTCTAATCCAAAATGCCTTGAACCAGAAGTATTTCAGGTATTTTCGTATTTTGGAATATTAAATACTCGATGATGTGTCTTGGGGACACCTTTAATCAAGTAAGGAAATAAAGTCAAATCAGCTAAATAATAATTCAGGCATATAATAATTCATATCAGCATGCCAGTATTATAATGTGCATTGACATGACAAACATGTTAAACATTAAAAGTGATGAATATAATGTACAGATTCTATTGTAGTTCCCTTATAAGAGGACCAATGCTGCATATTTGCACTGTAGAACTTTTTTGATTTTTCTTAAATTTATTATCAGTGCCTGTTGTCACTTCTCATGTAAATGGCCAACAGGTCAGGAATATTTCAGCTAAATTTCACACCATCATGCCCACTGACTAGAAGTCATTAACTGGCTGATGAGGTACTATATTCAGTTTTCATATGGTGTGGGTGTATATACATAAACATAACATGTTTTTGCCAACATAAAAAGACAATATGCAGCAGTGTTTGGTTTTCCTATCATAATGGGAGCGAGTTACAGCAGTCATATTGCAATAAGAGCATCTACTCTAAATTAAGCTGCTTTAGTTAACCATAAGCAGTGCCATTCTCATAACACAAAAGTCATTTGTGATGTCAATATAAGTTTTCAGGCGTATTCATATATGCATTTGCAAGATAATTGTAATTTATAAAGGTAAATTGCATAGAAATGCTTAACAAATAGAATTTTTTTGGGAGTACACATTTCCCGTTTTTTGGCATACACATATCTTCACACTCGAATCCAAGCACAATTGTATAATGAGATCCCTAGGATCAAATTTTCCACTTGTGGCATTCTATTTTTTTTTTTTTTTTTAATGGGTGGCATGCAGTACTTTTGAATGCTGTGCAGGTGTTAACATTTCACTCTTTTGGGCCCTCCCAAATCCCACAGCATGTTGAAACTGCTGCATAGAATCTATCCTGCGTCATGGTGCTTTATGGGCAACCAACCCACTCACCAATAGTCGATCAAATGATGATGCTTCATGGCTCTCACTGCTTTATGGGAGACCCCAAACCAAATCATTGATTGTGTATCCTAGCTTCATGATGCTTTACAGGGGACAAACAACCCCAAATCCCCCGCCCACCCTCAGTCATTGATCATCTGGGATCTGGGATCATCCGCACCAGTCAGAATGATTAAATCCATTTGGAATCTGCATATATGTTGTTTGCATCTTCTCAGCAGTAAAAAAAATTTAGAGCCAGAATAGGTGGTATCATGTTGCCGCTTAAAAAAATTCAGATTTTGGAGCATTTTGCATTTTGCAGTTTTCGATTAGGGATACTCAACCTGTATTATAATTTTTCCACCTCTTTGTCTTTTGTTTAGTTGATACATTTTTGAGAATCTTTGTCAGCAAGGTCCTCACCAGATGTAATGATTTATTCACTTTCCCCTACTGAGCTCTCAGGAATTGCATGGACCTTTTGCAAAATTGAACTACCTGGTGTCATCTTAAATCCTTTCTGAAGCTACCATCCTCTGCCACTGTGCCAAATAGCAATACTATCCATCCATCCATCCATTATCCAACCCGCTATATGCTAACTACAGGGTCACGGGCTTCTGCTGGAGCCAGTCCCAGCTAACAAAGGGTGCAAGGCAGGAAACAAACCCCAGGCAGGGCGCCAGCCCACCACAGATAGCAATACTAATAGAACATCATCTTGTAAAATACATAATAATAATAAGAAGAAGAAGAAGAAGAAGAATGTCTTGCTGTAAAATATAATTAGTTTTACTAAAATATAATATTTTACTGTGGTTGATACTCTACACTTAGTACGCAGAGTGTAAAAGCTATTATTGAGGTTTTCTGTTGCTCCTAAAAAATCACATACCTAAGTTTATAATTTCAGATTTAAGGTTTTCAATGTTCTACAACCACAATGCCCATATCAGAATGTGTACTGGTATGGCAAATTCTAACCCCATAGACATACAGTAGGTATCTAGGCTATAGAATGAAGGTGTCATATGTCACATTTTATAGACTGATTAAAGTAGCTGAACATCTTTTCTATGGTACCCAGTATGGAGGATGTTTATTTTTTAATTAAAGCCGTAATAGAATGTTATTTATTTAAATGAGAATTTCACCTCTCATTTTGACTTAGTTTTCTGAGGAAATTCAAAACATTTTTGTATGGCTTGAGTGAATTTATAACTCTTAGAAATCTTATTTCTGTCCATCTATCCACACATCTGTTTATCCATCAATTCTTCCACCCATTTGTTCATGCACCCATTTATCCATTTTCATATTCCAAAGATAAGTCTTTAGATCAGTGTTTCTTAAACTGTGTTATGAGGAACACTAGGGTTTTGCAAAACCTTATATCGGTTCCATGAGCTGTCATAATGCCTTGTATAAGTTGCAGGTACTGGAAAAGTCAGTGATGATCAATGAATAGGAAGAAGTTGACTGATTATATTTCTTGCTGCACTGATCTGTGCTCATCCAAAACCAGGAAGTAAAGGTCCTGTTGTCTGTCATGATAGTTAGTAAATGTCTCTGCTGTTTAATGCATGCAGTGATGTATTTGTCATTGTGCATCTAGTTGTGCTTATTAACTAAACTGAATGCATTCATTTTACTATATTTAGTTATTTATTTTTTCAATACGATAAACAACTCAAATTAGATTTATTTTTTTATTACTATTACACAAAGATGTTCACTGGTTTTTGCAGGGTTAGATTTTTAAAAAGACTTTGTGATTATCTGACAGCAGAAATAATTATATTTCTGTCAAACAAAAACTGTGAGCTTGTTCAGTTATTTAAAAATATAGATTGGGAAATGAAGTTAAGATATCTAACCGAATGAATAAGGCAGAAAAGAGAAATGACGATAACCATTTTAACCAACTAACACTTACTGTAATCAGTTCTTTACAAATTGTTATTAATTAAATTTGAAGATTATTTTTTTCTGAAAGTCAGGAGTCTAGATAAGTTTTTAAATATTTTTAGTTTTGTTTTTGTGGATTCTGGATCCATTTAATCTTAATGAAGTAAATAATGATCTCTCAATAAATATGTTAAATGATTTTTCCCAAGATGTTTTGTTAAAAAAATCTGAACCTAAGTTTAATTCTTCATAGACAAAATATCACACTGAATGAAAAAAACATTTAATACCCTTCAGTTTTGCTTCCAAATGCATATGTAAGTAGATTTTCAATTGTTACATTATCAAAATAGTCTAAATACTGTATGACACCTACATTAAGGCTATCTTTAAGAAACATACATTAATACATTTACATTTCATGTCTGAAACAGTTTTAATTGTTTCTTTTTTTAATAAACACATACTGTATGTATTTACTAATATTTATTAATTAAAATATTTTTCACATAACTGATAATTTTGTAGTTTCTTTGTTGTTTTTAATTTTCATGGTGTTCCATGTATCAAAATTTTTTGTAGAGGGTTCCACATTCTCAAAAAATGTAAGAATCACTGCTTTAGATTGTTGGTGACTCTAAACTTGTCCATGAGATGTATGTGTGACTATCCCCTAGTATCAACTGTACCCTATTCATGGCTGGTCCCTACCCTTTACTCAGTGTTGCTGGGATAGGGATCACCAATACCTAATTTGTTTTTTATATGTTTTATTAAAACATCTGCTTTATGATGAGTGCACCCAAATGGATACCATACTCCTTTTAGTGGTTTCATTATTTGACGGCCATTTTATATGTTCTTTATTATTAAATGACAGCTAGTTGAGAAAAAGAAAGAAAGAATTGGGGCTTTGAATTTGAAGCAAGCAGTTGATCTAAAATAAAGACAAATGAAGTGAAGTGTGAATTGACACCTGTTGGTGTCAGAATCTTTCAGAAAGGAGTGTAGCTTGCAATATTAGGAATTTTGATAGTAAAAATTAATTTTTAGTTAAAAATGTTACAAAAAAATGTGGGTGTTCAGAAAACATAGTTTAAGACCCACTTATTTAATGATACCACACAGTCGTAAGTATTCATATCAACCTCTGCCAGCTCTTGTGCCATTTTTATGCAGTATATACATGAACAAGAAGGTGTGTGTGTGTGTGTGTGTGTGTGTGTGTGTGTGTGTGTGTGTGT
>JANRMT010028174.1:68287428-68372632 GCA_026402145.1 Polypterus bichir lapradei
GTGTGTGTGTGTGTGTGTGTGTGTGTGTGTGTGTGTGTGTGTGTGTTTGTGAGTGTGCATAAGTATGTCATGCACTGGACTGGAGTGCTGTCCAAAGCTGAATGCTACTTTATACCTGATAATAATCAGTGACCTTAAATTAGATTAAGCAGTTTTGAAAATGTTATAGCTGTCTGAAAACTCAAGAATGTTGGGTTTGAATCCCAACCTAATCACTGTTTGGATGGATTATGCACATTCTCTTTGTGTCTGGCAGGTTCTTTTCTCCATAAATTCTTGTTTATTCCAACATCCCAATGGCATGGATGTTCATTTAATTACAGTCTATCCAAGGCTGGTCTTTGTCTTACACCTAATGCTGCAAAAAAGAATTGGATTAAGATGGTTGTGTGAATTAATAAATGGCCATTGTTGCAAGTATCAGAAGCATTCTTTTAGCACTTTGTTTGTAGGACAGATGGGCTATAGTGCTCATGAACAGTGTAGATTACTTACTACATTATCACATTTGTGTTATGCCTGCTACTGTACACACACTGTATTGCATTGTTTGTAGGCTAATTTCTGGTTTTCTGCCTGCTGATGTTGGTGAAGGTGGAAGAAGCAGCTGGTGCCATTATTGAATTGGCATGCTGGTACTTGATGCTGCTGAAGGCATGGAAAAACACTTTGCATTTAATTTGAAACATTTTTGTACCAGTATTTGCACATGCATTTTTTGTAAAATATTCCACCTCAAGCTAAATCCATCTTATTATACTGGTTTCAAAAAATCACTTGTCTCTAATGTGTGGTGGAACATCTTTACATATTGCAGAAGGGAATTCTTTGAAATGCTTTATTTTTATTGCTTATACCCATTCAGTTATTATATTGATTACAGAACAGTATATTCATTTCCTTTGACTCATCTTTTCTAACTAAAACATTGTAAGCATATTTAAATCAAATTATGTAATGTATTACCTGTATTATTCAAAATTGTATTTATACCTCTAACACCAGTATAATATCTAAAAAGCAGTTAAGTTTAAAGGACATAATACTAATAAAGGTTAATGAATAAACTGAAACTACACACCAGTTGCTTAATATGAAGAAAGGCAAGTGTATATCTGCTGCCTTCACTGAGCAATAAATCTACATAATTAAATGTTCAAATCTTTAAACATGCCATGTTCCTGAGCTCAAATGCCCACATGGATGGGGATATCATTCAAATATGTCCTGAAAAATATCTGGAAAAGTTGCATTGACAACAAATGTCTAAATAGTTACAAATATGGCTTTACACCTAGCAAGATATGGTCTTGAGTGAATGAGATTATTTGGTGATGCACTGTCTTGACAGCATTGACAGTTCAGTCAATTTAGATCAAACCTGCCTAAAAGTTTCTAGTCAGAGATACTAACAAGGTAGCTTAATTGCGTTGTAATTTGATAAAGTTTTAAAGATAAGCCTCAGTCATCATGAAATGCATCTCCAAGGTGTCATTGTTGTTTCCATTAGGATAAAAGCCTGGCCAGATATTTCCCAATGAGCTGCTAAAACTAAGACATTATTAACTGTAACCGAACAAAGTAATGTATTAATTAATCAATCAATCAGTTAAACCAATTGGTACAATATGTATATTCGCAAGAACATTTTCTAGGAGAACATCCATGACTATAAAGTATGTAGTTTCAGTTACATTCTTTACCAAATACCATAGAAATCATTTTCTACATTATGCTTTGGCTATAGATTATCATTGTGACTAAAGACTTGTGTTGTAAAGAGATCTCATAGTGACCCTCCTTTCCACAACAATGCCAGTGAGACCAAATTATGCAAAAATACTGTTTTAATTTAAACAGAAAAGTACTAGGAAGGACTGAACAACAAAACTAGAAAACAGTAAGTCAAATAAAACCAGCATCCTCCCATGGTTGTCTATACAGCTCTTTGTCTCTTTCTACCAGTAGGGGTGGCTTGATGACATAGTCTACCATGTCCTTATAACACACTCCCAGAAGCCCATGTGCCAGCCTTTTTCGTCCTTCTTTATTTCTCTATTCTAGGCTGTCATCCTTCTGCTGATTGAGGTCTTGCTTTGATGTTTTTCCACCTTAAGGTCAATGTGTTTCTGGCTCTTATTCAGTTTTAAACACACACTCACTCTCAACCCCAACCTTCTATCCAGGTTACTTTTGTCCAAATTTTCAAGTCTTTCAACCCTGGCTACGTAATCATAAGGTTAAGACATACTGTAGATGATCGTGGTGTGCCTGCCCTTAAAGGAATAGCTCTAGCAGGCAGTCTGAAAACCTTAGGAATACAACATGGTCCCTTTTCTCCCTGATTAGGACTTCTATGTATATGGCTGAAAGTTTTTTAACTTTCTCCTTCTCTCCCTCCTCCTCCATATCCTCTTGCTGTAATCCTTGCTCTCTTTGTATTTACAGTATAAGAAAGGTCACACATCTCTGTCATCATATGAAATATTTGTCCTCTACCATTGTAGTGAAGAATTATCTATTCCGAGTCTTCTCTCTCTCTCTCTCTCTCCCTCTCTATCTATCTATCTAGGTTTCTCTCTCTCATCCTCTCTTGTCTTCATTAAGGATCTTTGTCTCTAATGCTTCCACTGAATTGTAATAAGTGGTCTGAGGTGCTGTGCAGTCTTTCAGGGAGCATGCAGGCTGTACTGCCACCTGACTTGCATTTTTAATGGCCTGTTCTTCACTCCATTCTAGCACCTTGCCAGACTCTGACCATGCCCCATGTGACATTTCCTGCCTATGATCCCCTTATTCACTGGACAACCTATTACACTCACAGAATTAAGCCTTGACAAAGATTATGATGCACCAGATACTAGATTCAGTTTTAGTTTTTGTTCAGGACAGGGCAGTTTCAGTAGCACCTTGACCCAGACATTCTTCTAGCTAAACTCAGAAATATGTGATGGAAGTTTTGAAACTGAAATTTTATGAATTACCACTGATATATCAATTATTACAAATTACTGGCAAATTACTGAACTTGATTACAATATGCAAGCTTTCAAGGCAGCTCAGGGCCATTCTTTGTCTGAAGAAGAGGCCTGAGGTACCTCAAAAGCTTGCATATTGTAATCTGTTCATTTAGCCAGTAAAATGTGTCATTTTGCTTGACTTCTCATTGCATCCATAATGGCTAACACTGTACAAAACCCTACTAATACCAACATGTACTTTATGTAAAGCTATAGAAAGACGTGTATGAATTTATATATTTCTTAGGCTAAATTAAATATGTCATTTAAAATAAGATGTCTGCTTTTCTGGCAAAGATTTGTATTACTTATTTTTTACAGAGGTCACTGTGTTAAATATTACCCCTGGAAGCTCCTAATTTGAAAATGCAAAGCAGAACCAGTAAATCTGGTTTGGGTGCAAACTTGTTTCACCTTCTGAACTCTAAAAGGAATTGATCTTTTTGTGGCCTTTATTGACAATGGGATATGTATATGTATTCACAATAAGGCTTAGAAAATTGTTCCCTTGGGTTGTTATGTAATAGATGAGGTATGTGCTCATGCAAATAAGAGCTGAAATTAAAATTGCACTGCTTATGTTTTAACAAGTTTTGCTTTCTGTTTTACATGACTTGGCTTCTATTAAATAGCTTAGGAAAATGACTTATTATTTTACCTTTTTCCATATGGAATATTTATTATTCTGTTCAGTCTGTTCATATCTTTTGCCAGGATATTCAATTACTCAGTGTGTCTTATAGGTAATTTTCAAGCAAACCAGATAAAGCAAGTAATCATTAATTCCATTTAAATAGAGAGAATTAACACAGTATGCCCAAGGACTTCCCTTTTTAGAAGAAAGACTTATTTTATTGTTATAAAGTAGGATTTAATGAAGGTAGATTGTGCACTGCTTTGGATTGCTTTCTGTTGCTGCTGTTTCTTTTCAGCAGTTCCAGTGCTAGGGCCTGGAGCACTTTTAAATATTTAATAGCACATTTTGTAATGTTTCTAGTCAAATTTATGCTCTTCTGCATGGTTGTTTCTTTAAGAGATACTTCATTTAATACAACATTCATCATAATGAGCGTTATTCTGGGGGATATATAGATACTATGCCATTGCTTCATTATATTGTGATATGCCAGTAAGTTGTAGGATTGTAGGCAGACAGGGATGCCATAAGACAGTAATAGCTTACTGAGAAAGAGAGAGAGAAAGAAACAATGGAATAGCTGAAATGTGTTGTTCTGCTAGGGTTTGCAGTACAGGAATACTACACTGGTGTCTGAGAAACATGTATTAGGTAGCCCCAGGCTGTAAAGTGATTTCAAAGCATGACACTAAGGGAAGGGATTTGAAGCCTCCTCATTGCCATTTCCTTTATAGATAAAGAGTTGGAAGGTGAGCTGGGATTTTTCAGAATAATAGAAATCAGCAATATTTCCTACAACATGCTTGTAATTAATAATCAATTAATTTAACTTTGTATGTATTAGTTGCAGAGAACTCATTCCTTATTCAAAAGGCAACATTTCCTGCATGCAAATTTTCTTTTTTCTCAGCTCAACTCACTGATTCTCAGCTTCCCAATTTCTGCGTGCAATGGAGGAATTCTAGAGTTTGGAGGTTGGTGAGACACTATTTTGTACTGTACATTTTCTTACTTGATGAATATGGTCCACATTCAGGCAAATTTATATAACTAGGCAAGTGCACTATCATAATTCAGACTATCTTCACTAATCTCCCTTGTCAACATTTTAGTCAACTGTTTCAGCCTCATCTCATACACCTTAGTATCCCACAAAGTCATACAGTGCAAAACCTTTTTCCTCTTTATTATCATATTCCAGAACAGAGGCAACATACATATTCCTAACTTTAATATGTGCAGTACCTCATCTCTTGACTCAGCCTAGAAGATTTATAATGCCCCAGTCAAAGGAATGGTTTACAAATTATCATTCCTGAAGTCTTGCCTTACTGTAAAGAATTCATGTTTGGTACTTTTAGTATCATTTTGATTCTTTTCCGGTATACTTTTATATGCATTTCTTATCATATGCTTATGAAACTAGCACAGGTGAGAATATAGTTCAGAAAGGAGAAAGAAAAGGAAAAAAAAATCAAAAACAAGTAAAGAAAACTAATATTAGAATAGATTAAGTATGAAAGAAAGAAGGTGGAATACATTAAGAACAAGAGGAATTGGCAGAAATTCAGCAAACAGCACAATTCACAAATTAATTATATAAAACTTTTAGTTTTTTTAAGTTTTTTTTTTTTACCATTGTACACATGAAGAGGATAGTTAAACGGGAACTGAAGTATTTGGAGAAAGAAAATAAATTAACTTTAAGGGGTATGAATGTTTGATTAAGTGTGAGAAAGATCTTATTATGAAGAACAAGATAAAGGAAGACTTTATGTAAAAATAATGGCGTGTGAGGGAAAATAGTTATTATACATTACAGGAGCGAAGGAGGCTGATGTTTAACACTTTATGATGTTAGCAAGAGAGGTTTTTGGAGTACAGAAGCAATTTATGATGAAGTATTGGAGAGTATTAAAATAAGCGAATATGAAAAAGTACAAAATAGAAAAATGCATCAAAGTAAGAGACTGCATGGATGCAGCAGAAAAATAATTACAGTACGTCATTCCCATCAATGGTTATTCACCCCTTGATCTACTTCCATAGTGGTCTGCAGTTTCTTTTAGCCAGGCTGTCTTTTGTTAGAAAGTGGATGACTTATTCAGTCCTAGACAAGCGGCAATGGCTAGGTAAAAATTGATTTGAAAATATTAAGCAACTTGCAGAATAAGACAAAAAGAGATATGAACATTGTTTGTAATTATAGAAAAAATATGCTATCAATGTTTACGAACACAGAATAAGAATGTCAATGTACTCAATTTTTGACTTTATTTTTTATTTCTTTGGTGTAATGTCAAATGCTCTAAATGCTTTTCATTTTCTGTGATCTATGACAATTGTGAATCTAAATATAGTCATTCATTTTTTCCATCAGTATCATAATGATGATTTTGCATTTTTTAGACTGACATTTGATAGGAACATCATTTTTATTTGTTCTCTAAGGTATATCTTCTAGCAAATAAAGCTCATATAAAATAGCTATGTTTGCTAGTAATTAAATTATACATTTTATATAGAATAGATGCAAAAAATACAGATTTCTAGCTCAACTTCTCTTTAACATCATTTCTGCTTTTCTGACTTTGGTAGATTTTTTACTGATCTTATCATTAGAGATTAGCATCAAACATTTCTTGGTTTATCATTATGCATCACTATTGCTCACTTTTGTGTCAATCCATGTTGACTTCAAATGGAATTTAATATTTTATTTATGTAACTTTATAGTTCCCTGAAAAAAACAGAAAACAAAACCTAGGAAACCAGTATATAACTTGGCCATATTGAAAATGTTGAATATTTTTATTCAGTTATACTGCCTGAGTCTTTGTTGATTTCTACTGCTTTATATTTCCTCAAGAGCTTAACGTCTTTGCCCTTAATAGAAGAAGATTTTAAGGATATGATAGCCAGCAAATTGAAACCATTCATTTTGGATTTTAAATGCCTGGCGTCATTATTTCAAAGCATATTGGAAGACAAGTGGGACATGGCAAAGTTCAAGCTAAGTCAGGTTTATTGTCATGTACTGTATAAACAGTATAATGCAATTCTTGGGCAATAAATAGAAAGCAAGAAGCAGGAAAGAATATAGTAAGGTAAGCTATATCAGTGCAGAGGATGTAACCATATCTTATTAGGAATACATTATGCAGTATAAAAATTTAAAATGTACTAAGAGGAAAAATTTGCACAAACCGACTGATGACATGTTTTCCAAAGCACATCAGCCTTATTATTTTAAGTATGGAAAATACTGGTATCTTTGATAAATGGTAGACATTGTGACTTGGTGGCTAAGGCTTTGGCCTTCAAACCCTGCGGTGGTGGGATAAAATCCTGCTACTTACACTGTGTGAAACACTTCAATTCAAAGAACAAAAGAAATATCACTAGTATCTCAAATGTTGTAAGTCAACTTGGATGAAGACAACTGTCAAATAAGTTACTACTAATAAATAACTTAAATAAAAAAGTGTTACACAATGTTTTGTTTAATTTCCTCCTTGAGATTCTGTCCATAATCTACTTGTATCATTGTATTTAGTCCACATCTTTCCAGTACTGCTGTGGTTGCCTCAGTGTAAAGTCAGGTTTATGTAACAACTGACATCATCAGTACTGCTTTGAAATCATGGGAAAGGGAGAGATAGATAGTGGGTGAAAAGGGATAGAAGATGTCACATTCTTTAACTTGATATATTTGAGATGATTTCATGTGATGGAATTCATACTATATTAAACATTTCACATAGAGTAAATTATTTAAATGGCACCCTTAACCTTGCGCTTATTGTGTCCATTTAAAGTCAACGTAAGAGTATTTGAGTGTCAGAGATAAATCGTGGTGGTTTTGGGAAACTTTACAAGGATCATGGTTAAGCAGGCAGTCAGTTATAAAGTGGTGTTTCCTTGAAACCAAAACATTATGTAGAATTCTTAGTCAAAATCTAAATCAATGTCATTGCCAAAATACACTTCATAGATATTTCCATTCATGATTAAAAATTTCAGAATGTATTGTCAAGGCAGTGCAATGTCGCCATGGCTGCCAATGGACATCATTGCTGTCATCAACATGACAAAGCCATTAAAATAAAGCCCTAATATGGTGGTGTTTCTCAAGAAAACCCTAAATAAATGTTTGCTGTGATCATGTCACAAAGTAATCATTAAAATTAATTAATATCAACAGTAATCGTTCCAAAAATGGATTGTATGAATTGTAATGCTCTCTAATAAACTCCTGCCAAGTAACAACAAAAACAATGGTAGTAACAATCAGGACATATCCAGATTGCAATCTAAATGGATAAAGCTGAGGTTAAATTATGGTCTCTATCTATACAATACAGCTAGCATCATAATAAAAAAAAATGCATGGGTCTTCAAACCAGTGTTGGGAGGGGAGTAATTAAGAGTAATAACATCCAAGAGAAAATAGATAATCTGCTATGTATAATGTTGTGGTCTGGATAGTGCTCTAACTAATCAGTTAAGCAGTTTTTTTTATACAGTGAGAAGCGGCAAAAGATTCTGTGCATAAAAGACACTGTACAGTATGTGCTTTAGAAGTGCTGATCTGCTGATGATATTGGAGATTTAAAGAAAAATTTTATGTGCTGCAAGAGTTTCAAAATCCAACTTTAGCTCACATGTATTGATCACTTCTTGATATAAATCTACTGTATGTTTGATATAATGTTATGATATTTAAATATCAGATTCCTCTGATGTTTCAAAAGTAGTGAAAATCAGATGGCTTTTATGGAAACTGAATGGTTTACACTGTGTGACAATAATAGGCAAAAGACATCAAAAAAAGGTTTGGGGCAGCCACGCATATATTGTGTCCTGGGTGTAAATGGGTAATTTGGTTTTGAGTTGTTCACATGTCTCAGTCCAAAACAGAACTGATGCAGTTTGTTAAAGATGGCAGCTTTATTTGCCATTTCTCCCATATGTGATGTCATCAGGGGGTTTGTAAGTGCACATAACCCTCCCTTCTCTCTCCACCTGCATTCCTCCTCATTACTGAGAAAGTCAGCGTTTCTCAACCTTTAAGTATTTGCGACCCGAGTTTTCATAACAATTTTAATCGCGCCCCCCCCCCCTTACATTTTTTTGAAATGTAGATGCATATTTTATTATACCTACTTAACTTTTATCGACATTTATCTAACTCTATATTTATTGTTCTAGTCTCAGAATGTAGTTTAAGTTAATTTGTTTTGGTTTCAACAGATTTTTTTTCATATTTTTGATTCTTTTTTTCTTTTTTTCACATCTTCGTGCCCCCCTTTTTATTACTTCACGGCCCCCCAGGGGGGCCCGCCCCACAGGTTGAGAACCACTGGAGTAAGTTGTCTGCCAACGGGTCCTGGGGCTTCAGAACAAGGTCCGGCTTGTAAGGAAGAGGCAAATTTTGTAGGATGTAATCCCAATGACCTCAATGAGCTCGTCCATGTTTTGAAACTCTTCCCAGATTGGCTGGGTGAAATATTCGGGAGGGTTCTTGATCTATTAAATTGGCCTGTGTATAAGTACATTACATTAGTTAATTGTACTAGAAATACCAACCAAAAATACATTTTAGTGATAAAAATAGTGATAGCTTTGATTTTTGTATCAAGTATAGGTTCACATTTTTAAATTGTTTTTCTCATTTTCTTTTCAAAAGCCAGGATTGCATTCAATCTATTTCTCTTACAGAGACCAAAACAGTGGGAGCAAAGAATAGACTATAAAAATGTCAAAAATGTAACATACTTATTTTCTCCTCCTCAATATCCTGGAACTCATTGACTTAAGAGAGGACCTTTAACACTAACCACGCCTACCAAATATATGCATAAATCAGACCCCAATTCTTTATGGATAGTGTGATTACCATGTAAGGTGAAGGAAACAGTCTTACCAAGATATAAATAAAAGTGTACCACAGTGAGTGCTTGCAGTGTGCAAAAGCACAATCTATTATCAGTGTAAACACTTTGGAAACCCAACTCTTATCCTGTTTTCTTTGTGATTCTTTACAATTGTAATAATGTTGGGCTACTTAGCCAGGTAAAGGGTGAATTTTTGAGAGATAAATAAAGTGTATTATGCTACTTCAGAAGTGTTTCTGGAATTGTTTCAGGGCAGATGCTTGGATGTGGAGTAAGCACAGGTAGTGATTCTTTTTAACATTGTACTTCTTTAATAATAGTAATAATTCTTTGTATTCATGTAGTGCTTAAAGTGTAAGAGGTTCTTGGAATTATCCTTTTTCTGTAAAGTGTCTGCAAGAATGCTAAGAACAGTAAACCTATTTGGCATAACTGAAACACCATATTGAATAGCAACTATTATTCCTGAACCTCTTTTTCTGGCTTCCTGTTTCTGTATGTTTCATGATAATAAATCAGCATTGAAAGTCGAGCTAAGTGCTGCTTTCTAATGTTCAAGTATTCTCACCTCCGTTTTAAAGACTATATTGACATGTTGTTAGGCTGGCAAAATTCTGTTAGTTAAAATAACATATTTCTAGTAACTATAGGCACTTGCAAAATGCACACTGTATGACTGGTTATCAAAAAGTTTTGATGGTTTGAGTGCTGAGTTTTTCAGGTTATCTTCAGAGTATGCTATTGTAATTGCTATGCTCTTTACATTTGTTTTTTTGGGTTGTTTTTTTGTTATTATCTTTTATTTCATAAATAAAAAGATTAAAAATTATCCTGAATCTGAATGGTATGTTCTATGGTGCTGACTTTTAAATAGTCAAAAAGTTTCTAGTATTTGTGGTTTATTGTGTACAATATTTTCTTTGTTTTAGAGTCAAATCAACCTGGATGCTGAAATCTACAAAATCAGATATTGTAATGTCATTGAATTTCTAAAATTAGAGGACAATATGCGTTCAGGGATTAATTTTCAGGTTGTTATTGTGTACATATACATCCATGTTATTGTGTACATATATATCCCACCATATAGTAGGATTAGTCTTAGTCATTAGCCACAGTTAAGAGATAGGGGGGAAGATTCCATCAAGCAAAACATCTCTTGGAAATGTACCAAGGACTGGCCAGCCAGTGCTGGCAATTTATGTAACAGATTGTGCAGAAACATGGACAATGTAAAAAAAAAAGATTTTGTTTGTTAACTGCTATTTTCTTTCCATTTTCACTGGAATGTTGTCCAAGTACTTCAGAGGATGTAGTAACATAGAGTGTTCCAACTCTGCTTTAAGGCAGACAAAGGTTTTTTCAAGTAATCAACAGAAGTTGGGACACCTGTGCAAATTGTTTGCTTCAACTTGCAAGGCTTAATTTACTTTAATTGCTGCAGAACATCTGTAGGTTGTAACCTATTAGTTGTTCCCTGAAGAAGATCTATTTGTAATATTCTGATATTTCCTGTGTTTTCAGTTTTTGCTAACCTAAATTTTAAATTTAAACCTCTGGTAGTTTACTGCTTAACATTTTCACTATTTTAGGTCATTCATTGCATTTCAGCTAATTACGTTTGAAGAAAAACTGGAAAAACTGAGGTGTTCTAAAACCTTTGACCAGTTGTATGTATATATTGTCACACACGAGCACATAGGGAGCAGTTGAAGGACCTGACGCGCACCGCAATAAAGCTGGCCAGGGGACAAAGGCAGCGTACTAACCTCTCTCTCTCTTGTTCCGTAGAAAAGACGAAGCGACGCCGCCATAAACCAACCCAGAGTAAACAAAGGACTGCACTTCCGGGTTCCTTTCTTCCCTCTGGTCCCCCAATGATGACGTCAAACTCCCATACACCACCACGCCTTCCCAGCAACCATCACGTCTGATTTCCGGTCCGCCCCTTTATATTGTCCCTCTAAACCCTCCATTTTTGTCTTGTGTTTTCATGCAATTTATGTCTGAAGGAAAGACCTTTTTTGTTACAGTATATGGGGCTCAAAACCCCAAACCCTTCATGCTGTGTTTTGTGCTTTATTCACAGTGGCGTAGTCGGCAGGATTAACGAATACCCGAGAAAAATGACTGAAGGGCAAGACTTGAATACGGTGCTGAACACCTTGGCCACCAAACTACAAGCGCTCAAGGTGGATCACGCCACCACGAAGGCGGAGCTCACAGACGCGAGGAGACGACTTGCCGCAGCGGAACTGGTAAAGCCGGAGCCCACGAGGAGGAAGCCGCCCAGTACACACTCCTGAGGGCTGAGATCTTCAAGCACTACGGCGTAACCTCCGACCAGCAGGCGAGGGAGTGGCGACACTGGCAATTTGTCCCCAATGGCCCACCTCGGGCACAAGCCTTCGAGTTTTGGGGAAACTGGCTACGCTGGCTATGGCCAGACGTCAACCAGGCTTGACAGGTGGTCGAGCTGGTGGTCTGCGAGGCTTTTATTTATGCCATGCTGGATTATCTCGCCCAGCAGGTCCGGAGACATCCATTCAAAAACATGGACAGCCTTATGGAGGTACTCGAGCGCCAGCTGGTGGTAAACTGACTCGGGGAGGCGGAGAAGCCGGCTCGCGGGGTCTGACAGGGATGAGTGGCCATGCCAGAGGCCACCCGCCGTGGTCTGGAGGCTCCGGCTAAACCACGCGACAGACCCCCCTCCTCGCCACGCTGTTTCAAGTGTGGTGAGGTGGGGCATATCGTCAGCTCCTGTCCCCTGAACCATGAGCCCATGGACTGCAGCTGGACCCGGGGTGACAGGTACTGTGCTCTGTCTAACCCCCTGGTGGTTAAAAATACAGGAGTGGTGTTAATTAATGGGCACTCGGTGGTGGCATTGTTTGACTCCGGGAGAAACATTACCATTGTTGCTCGCCGTTATGTTTTACCACGACAGTGGGCTGCTCCGAACTCCAGGGTCACTTGCATACATGGGAAGACCAGGTCATATAGGTCCGCCTATTGCTACATAGCCTGGAAAGGGGAACCTAAAAAAATGTTTCTCGCGGAGTTGCCCGAACCCCCCTTTCCAGTTATATTGGGACATGACTGGTCGGAAAGTAAATGCAGTGGAACAGTCACCACTCCGGAAGCCAGGTTGGGTCTGATCATGGAGGGGCAAGGTCCCCTCCCAGCTGCTCCTACGCCGTGCACTTCGGCGACTGTTGATGACGTAAGAGAACCTTCCTCGCCGGTGGACCTCAATCCGGAAATACAACCGGATGAGGTTCCATCATGAGAAGACCTGTCTCCCGATCCCCTAGCCAGTGTGGAGTACCAATTCCGCTTCACGCCGGCTTCATTTAAAAGAGAACAGTGGAATGATGATTCTCTAAAGTTTGCCCAGAATGCTATAGTATCCGCGAACGATATATCGTTAGCTGATTCCACGCCACCGGGACCCCACTTTGTACTAGACAATGAATTGCTGTATTGAGTTGCGGAACATGAAGTTGAGGTACGGAAGTTGTTGCTAGTCCCGCGGACCTACCGGCGGCATGTGTATGAACTAGCACATGCCCACCTCCTAGGCGCCCACCTCGGGGCCGAAAAAACACTGGAGAGGCTAAAACTCCGGTTTTATTGGCCTGAGATTAACGAGGAAGTCCGGCGCTTCTGCCAGTCCTGCCTAGTCTGCCAGTTGCGCCAGATTCCCACAAGGGACCGTGCTCCTCTCGTCCCAATTCCCCTCATCGACGTGCCATTTGAAAGGATCGGGATCGATCTAGTGGGACCCCTGGAACCTTCAACACGAGGCCACAAGTACATTCTGGTAATGGTCGATTATGCAACTCGATACCCAGAAGCAGACGCCTCAATCAGGTCTCCAAGTTTGATGCCTACCCCATGCCCCGGATAGATGAGTTACTCGAAAGGCTGGGGACAGCCCGTTATCTGACTACCCTGGACATGACCAAAGGGAACTGGCAAATTCCCTTAACGGCAACGACACTGGCAATACAAGGTTCTCCCATTTGGATTGCACGGGCACCAGTGACCTTCCAGCATCTGGTAGACAGAGTGTTACAGCCCCACCAATCCTATTGTACCGCCCATCTGGATGACGTGGTCATTTTTTCTGGTACCTGGGAGGAGCATGTATTGCAAGTTTACGCCATCTTCCTGACGCTAGCGAAAGCTGGCCTCCGCATCAACCCCCGGAAGTGTTATTTTGGATTGATCGAGGCCAAGTATTTGGGCTACCTGGTGGGGGGGGGCTGGTGAAACCACAGTGTACTAAAGTTAAAGACATCCTGGAATGGCCCCGTCCAGTGGTCAAGAAGCAGGTGCAAGCATTCCTGGGATTACCGGGGTATTATCGCCGGTTTGTGCCTCGGTTTTCCGAGAGGGAAGCACCCTTGACGGAATTGACAAAGAAGCGGGCCCCTTTTCAAGTGATGTGGAATAGCGAGGCGGAACGAGCATTCAGTGACTTAAAAACAGCCCTTAGCTCGGCACCTGTTTTAAAAACACCTGACTTTTCTCGTCCTTTTCTCCTCCAGACCGATGCTTCGGACACAGGTATCGGCGCCGTGTTGAGCCAGAGCATTGACGGTGTCGAACACCCCGTCATGTACCTAAGCCGGGAGGCCTTGGCCATTAAGTGGGCGGTAACGTATCTGCGGTATTACCTCCTGGGTCGGGAGTTCACCTTGGTAATGGACCATGCCACTCTCCAGTGGATGGCTCTGCATCGGGAGTTGAATCCCCAGGTCACGAGGTGGTTTTTGGACTTGCAGCCCTACAAGTTTACTGTCACTTATCGCCGGAGTGGCCTGCAGGCCAATGCTGATGCTCTCTCCCGGGTCCATGACCTCTCGGTTCGGTCCGCCGTCGAGCAGTTAAAGGACCCGACGCGCACAGCGATAAATCTGGCCAGGGGACGAAGGCAGCGTACTAACCCCTCTCTCTCTTGTTCCGTAGAAAAGACGAAGCGACGCCGCCATAAACCAACCCGGAGTAAACAAAGGACTGCACTTCCGGGTTCCTTTCTTCACTCTGGTCCCCCAATGATGACGTCCAACTCCCATACACCACCACGCCTTCCCAGCAACCATCACGTCTGATTTCCGGTCCGCCCCTTTATATTGTCCCACCAAACCCTCCATTTTCGTCTTGTGTTTTCATGCAATTTGTCTGAAGGAAAGACCTTTTTTGTTATAGTATACGGGGCTCAAAACCCCAAACCCTTTATGCTGTGTTTTGTGCTTTATTCCCAATATATAAAAACAATGACTGTGTTGTGACTCAAGCACAGAAGAAGAAATAACCACTTTGAAGTAGTATATTAGCACTGCCTATAAATAAAGATAAAATAAAAAAGTCAAGAGACAAGAAATAATGTCCCACAAACCCAGTATTAATACAGATGAGAATACTGAATTATAACTTTAATAACTTGGAGTTCATCAGAGCCCCTCCAGGCACTAGAATTCAGAATGTTTATAAAACTGGGAATATAAGAGGTCATCAGTCTTTTGTTTTGAGTCTTGCAAATCTAAATCTACAGCCTGATGTCAAAAATTGAAATGCTCGAAACAAAATAGTATCATACATCCCTAATTTAACCTAGAGTATATATATATATATAACTTCTGAAACTTCTGGGATATTGATTTGTCAGTTAAGTAGCAAAGGGGGTTGTTAATCAGTTTCACCTGATTTGGTGTTAATGAAATTAACAACAGGTGCACTAGAGGGGCAACAGTGAGATGACTCCCAAAACAGGAATGGTTTAACAGGTGGAGTCCACTGACATTTTCCCCTCCTCATCTTTTCTGACTGTTTTTTCACTAGTTTTGCATTTGGCTATGGTCAG
Organism: Polypterus bichir lapradei; assembly: GCA_026402145.1. Taxonomy (NCBI): domain Eukaryota; kingdom Metazoa; phylum Chordata; class Cladistia; order Polypteriformes; family Polypteridae; genus Polypterus; species Polypterus bichir. The sequence goes on from JANRMT010028174.1 coordinate 68,302,855, forward strand.
TGTCACTACTAGTGGCATGAGGCGATACCTGGACCCTACAGAGGTTGCACAGGTAGTCCAACTTCTCCAGGATGGCACATCAATACATGCCATTGCCAGAAGGTTTGCTGTGTCTCCCAGCACAGTCTCAAGGGCATGGAGGAGATTCCAGGAGACAGGCAGTTACTCTAGGTCTAGGTGCTCTAGGCTGTAGAAGGTCCTTAACATATCAGCAGGACCGGTATCTGCTCCTTTGGGCAAAGAGGAACAGGATGAGCACTGCCAGAGCCCTACAAAATGACCTCCAGCAGGCCACTGGTGTGAGTGTCTCTGACCAAACAATCAGAAACAGATTTCAAGAGGGTGGTCTGAGGGCCTGACATCCTCTAGTGGGCTCTGTGCTTTTCACAGATGAGAGCAGGTTCACCCTGAGCACATGTGACAGGCGTGAAAGGGTCTGGAGAAGCCGTGGATAACATTATGCTGCCTGTAACATCATTCAGCATGACCGGTTTGGTGGTGGGTCAGTGATGGTCTGGGGAGGCACATACCTCTAAAGGCTAGACAATGGCACCTTGACTGCCATTAGGTATCGGGATGAAATCCTTGGACCCATTGTCAGACCCTATTCTGGTGCAGTGGGTCCTGGGTTCCTCCTGGTGCATGACAATGCCCAGCCTCATGTGGCAAGAGTATGTAGGCAGTTCCTGGAGGATGAAGGAATTGATGCCATTGACTGGCCCCCATGCTTGCCTGACCTAAATCCAATAGAAAACCTCTGGGACATTATGTTTTGGTCCATCCGACACTGCCAGGCTACACATCAGACTGTCCAGGAGCTCAGTGATGCCCTGGTCCAGATCTGGGAGGAGATCCCCCAGGACACCATCCATTGTCTTATTTGGAACATGCCCGACGTTGTCAGGCATGCATATAAGCATGTAGGGGCCATATAAACTACTGAGTACGATTTTGAGTTGCTACAATGAACTTTTGGCAAATGGTCTAACCTGCTGCATCATTTTTTTACTTTGATTTTCAGGGTGTCTTTGAATTCAGCCTTCTGCAGGTTGTTAATTTTCAATTCCATCAAATGATGTGGCATCCTTTCTTTCCTAACACATTACCCAGTCCATATCAGTATAGATATTCAGCAGGATTTTTTTTCCCATTGAGATCTAATGTGTTTTCAAAGTGTTCCTTTAATTTTATGAGCAGTTTATATATATAGCAGTAAGTGAGTCTGGTGCAATGCTGTATTAAATACTCCAATATAGTATATTATACCATTAAGAAAGTGGTTTGAACTGCTCCACTTCTGATTGGGGGTGTAATCTCTTTATATGGACTCTGCATGTTTTAGCCCAGGTCCATCTGGATTTTCTCCAGAAACATTAGCTTATTTACTAATTCTGAGACTAAATAACTAGTGACTCATGGCTGTAATGGTACACCACCGAGAACTAGCTCCTAACTACACACCTATAGTAAACAAAGAAATTTCAGAAAATGGATGATAAAATAACTTTAATGGAATGGAAATGTTGAATGGGTTCTTAACCATTTGGGAATCTGAATTTGCTGTAAAGCAGTAGGCCATCCAATTTATGAACCTGCTTATTCTAACAATGGGGTCACAAGAAGTTTTAGAAAATTCTGAAAGTTTTCAAGCAAAGTAGGGACCAAGCCAGGGCCAGGCACCAGTCCATCAGTGTGCACATTTCCAATAAGTGAATTTAGAGTCAACAGTTAACCAAATGTGTACATCTTTAAGATGTTTGATAAAAACAAAATGCCTGGAGAAAACTGAAAGGGATACATGGAATCTGTAACTAGTGCAGAATTTCAGTCTGCCTTCTGGAACTTTGAGGTAGAAATGCCAATTGCTGCTCTGCTATTAAGCACTCTTTCGTATTTAAAAAAAAAAACTGAACTTTTAAGACTTTCTATTATTCCATTGCAATGCAGATTTCTGTAAAAAAAATCAGGTTATTTTGTCATCCATTATTATTTACTGCCTATCTTTAAGTAGAAAATAATTTTATAGCATCAGTGTTTAAAAGGTATTCATTATCTGGCGTAATTGCAATATTTAAGTATGCAAGTCTTATGATCCTGGTCAAACTGTATGTTTCTTTGATCTCTAAATGACAAGAGATTTACTTTTGCAGATTATTAACTAAAATTTGAAATTCTTCTGTGCTTTTTGATACATAGTCAATATTTATTGGCTTAATGTCAAAAATGGAAAACAGTAGAACATTGAATAAGGGATGTGCATAGGTATGTCAATGAAGAGCCGCATGAAAGAACTGTAGGTAGTGCAGTTGTTTCCATTCAGGTTGGTGTCACTGTTTTAAAATTTGTTTGGCCTCTTTGATTTCTCAGCTTCATCCACCAGGTTTACTGTCCAGGCATATGCTGTTTACTAACTTTAGCTTGGATAATGCATTTTTTTGGCATTAAAGAGCCTTTTACTGTTAAAAAAGGAAAATTGAAAAAGCCAAATTAAATTTCACTGTGATTCAATGTTGTATAAGAATAAAACTGGAAAACTACCAAAAGGGCGAAAATGTTTTATAAGCACTGTCAAGAGTATCTAATGGACTACTGAGATGGACATCTTGAATATTTTTCCTTGATAAGGATTTTACTTTATGGCTAGACATTGAAACAGGCAACACATATTTTATTTGCTTAGCTTATAGGAAAGAACAAATGAAGGATATGATATTGAGCTAGAATAGAATATTTAAAAAAACTGTGTCTGTGAGATAACAGATAATATAAAAATGAACAAATATTGAAGGAAAACCTTGAATGTTGACAGGTATGTTGATAAATAAAAACAAAATATACCAGTTCTTGCTTTAAAATTATTATCCAGAATAGACATTTGTTAAAAAGGACAGTTCTACCACTTTGTATCCCATTTCCCTGTAAAATAATAAGTCTTTCTAATTCCATCTGCCTCAAGTATACTTTAAGTATACTGCCTATTAGCAAGATGCCCTGACTGTGAGGTCTGGTTTCTCTATTTGTGTCAGCCAGTTTATATTTACTTAATTACTTTAAACTTTGACACTACACATTTGTAGTACTTTCCATTGGTCATTTTCAGGAATCTGAAGAATAGACTGTTATCTTAAATTGCTAGTTTTGAGCAGTGACAACATCCAGGATGTGCTGGCAGAAGTAAATGTAGCACACAATGTTTGCTAAATAAACAATTCTTTCTTTGTAAAAAATATAAACAAAGACTCATTAGTTTTTTCATGCTCTATGAGCAAAGTCAGTGCAATGGAAAATTACAGAATAAGTAGCAGAATAGTTGACAAAGCACCTTCAAAGCAGAACAAAAGAAGAATTGTATTGTAACAGGACTCTTCCTCTAGTGCATATGGGATGTCATTTATTTTCAAAGATGCGTAAACTCGGGTTGACATTTGAAATCAGATACTGTCTGATCTCCTAATCAGAATTCTTAGATGTAGTCCACAAGAATAAAGGCCAAAGTGAAGATATCACTAAATGGGACTCCAGTCCACCGCAGGACACTCTCACTCATACACTCAGTAACATCAGTAATAATTCTTAAGCTCATGCTTTCATTTAGACATCTTTGCATATTGGTCAAATATGTAAGTATGAACTTCAGTAAATATGAAGTTATTTACATTTCCTGGAGCATTGTGAGTTTTGATTTATGCTTTGTGTTGGGGACATCAAGGAGGATCATTGAGAAACTATGAAGGAAATGTTCTGGATTGTATGTGCATTGTTTGTGTAAACACTTATTAAGCAGTTATTCGAATGAGCACCATTCCGTTGATCAGTCTAATCCGTACCTGCTTTCCAAAGTTATACCTCAACTGTGCCTGATACTCACTACAAATTAGCATTTATTTTGGTGACCTGACAAAAGTATTGCTCACAACTATTGAAACACTATTCATATCAGTGTGTGTGCAATTTCTGCATAGATTTTTATGCTGCACCATCTCTCTGTCACTTATATAATCTGGAATATAGACTTAATGTTAAACCAAAGCCAGTAATTTAATACAGTGCTACATGTTAAGAATGTCTCTAGATCTGCTGTCTTTCAGTGCAACTGTTTCCTTCATTTACAATGCCTCTAAAACACTTATTTATGCTTTTGTACATTGTACCTTTAATAAAACAAAAGCAACATAATTGTTTTTGAACAAAATTTTTCCCATAACATGCATTAAACACTGTGTCTTGCTGATATTTATAATGTGTAGATTAAACAATGAGAACAATAAATAGGCATTATGAATAAAAGCACAGGGTTAAGAAATCATAAGGTTGCTGGTTTAATTCAAAGGAATGACTGAGAAAGTTACTACCCCTGCCTTTTATCCAAGGCTAGAAAAGTATAAAGAATGCTTTGCCACTGAGATTTACTTTGTTCTTTTAGAGAAAAAGTTTTAGCTCTACCATTAACTTGAAGTGATCAAGACTCTCCAATACTGGTTCCAGCCACTCCTACCACCCTTTTAATGTCATAATGCACTGTTTCTAAGTACAATAGGAAACCAGTCCACTCCAGCCATGGCAGCTGTGACACAGTAAGTCTCAATTCTTGAAACAATCCTTTAAGTCACACCCTTAGCCTGAAGATATGAATTCCCACTGAGGCTGCTGAGAACTTACTGTTCTCAGTTTACTGGTGATCATTTATTGATGTATAGTTTTCAAAGTCTTCAAGAACTGACTCTTAAATAAATAAGGAAAAGGCATTAAATTTGCAATGCAGATCAAATAAATTTCTGGTAACCAAGAACAACTTTTTTTTGACTTTAAACTCACCAAGTCCATGGTCCAGTAAAATCTGTTTCTACATTAGTTGTTGCACTGGCTAATCAATTCCAGACTTTACTGGATTGAAAGATCTGCAGATTGTAAAACAGTGACACTGAGGTTCAAGTCCTACCTGTATACTTTTGTTTGTTGATCTTATTTATGCTTCCTATACAAAAAAGTTATTCAGAGGAATAATTATTAACACTACATAAGTGATATCAAAAATGAACAATAACTGCTTATTACTATAAACTTATTTGTTATTAGGGAAAATATTGTTGCACATTGTTCCAAAAAAAGTTATTAATTCATTATTCAGTTATCTTTTTGTTGTATTAAAATGTGTGATTATTTCTTATGTTTTATTTTCTTCATGCATAATAACAGCACTATAGCTCATAAGTCCATCGTTAGTATTCTATACCTCTCTTCTTTCATATACGGTATGTATTAACTAGCTGTCCCCTGCGGCTTCGCCCGCATAGTAGTGAAACAGGATAAACTTTAAAAATCAATTAAAAAAAATCTAATCATTTGTATTGAGAAGAATTTATATTGATAGCTTTTGTATCAGAGGGCCTCTTGATATACAATATTTTAGTTTTGCTATCAGGGCAAAAATGTAGCTGCGATCTCTGGCCAAGCGGAAGGTAGGTATGCTCCAACGTCAAACGTTGCCACTGTATCTGAACATGTTCAGCTCTGATGGGAGAGTGCCCCCTGCATGGTGAAAAGAGCACATGGCTGTGATATCTCTGCCAATGAGCAAGTACCCTCAAAAACATACATAGCTGTGATCTCTGTCTCAAAAACATCAAACATTACTCTTTAACAATCTCTAGATGATAACATTTGCTGAGCAAACAGGTATCGCTAGCTAAGTGGAGGCAAGGCACGCTCCAACTTGTGGTGAGAGGTACAGTGACTGAAATGGAGGTTGGCACATGAGTGAGGAGGGCCCTGCCCAGCTCCCTACTTGTGAGGTCCAACCTCTCCTTCCCCTTGGCTTGCAGCCTGTCTCTCAGATTCACACAAATAAATCGGTGCTGCAACTGAACTCTAATACTTATCGCGATGAGAGAAGTCACAAAATCAACCAGAATGTTCAAGCAAATTATAGAAAAAAACCCGATCTAAATCCGTTAAGTAGTTCTCTCGTGAAAATCGGAAATGTCAAGAGTTACTGTTTAACAATCTCTAGATTAGTGGTTCCCAAAGTAGGGGTCGCGACCCTCTGGGGGGTCGTGAGACATTGGGGGGGAGGTTGTGAGATGATTTCCAAGAAATCAAATACTTTTTTTAAACTTTTTAGAAATTAATTAATTAAATTTTTTAGAAATAACATTTTATCCATAACTAACAACAGATAAAAACTAGTAATTAATAGTTACATTTAAAAAAAACATGCAAATTAAAAAGCCATCAGCCTTTCAAATTTCCTTCCATTCGATCGCGACCCCTGAGGTGATTACGACAGTTTAACGACACATCAATGGCGTCAGTTGCAGCAGATCAATTTACAGCACCATGTTAAACATTCCGACATGTGCACGTAACGTGTAGGTAATTTTCATCGCTTTATGCTTAGGATATTATTTTTGTTGAAATGAAACGTTGGTTAATATCGACCAATGACAACGCAGATAGGCCAGCGGAGGAAAGCGGAGAAGCACCACCGTCAGAAAGCCCATCGTCCTCAGGTACGGAAAGAAACCGGAGTGTGCATAAAGAGGACATCCATAAACAGTCGGCTCAGCCTTACTCCAAGAGTCGAAATTATCGAGAGGAATTTTTCCAGTATGGATTCACATGCATCATCGTCAATAACGTACAGCATCCCCAATGTGTGGTGTGCACTGAGGTGCTTGCACATGAAAGCCTAAAGCCTGTAAAAATGCTACGACACTTGAAAACTAAGCACCCCTCTCTTGCTAACGAGGGAAAATCATCTGACATCGGACATGGAGGACGCATTGGTTGAGCTGTCATGCGACCGAACCTTGAAGACAATGTTTAATTCCAAGACTCTGGATGAGTTTTGGATTTCAGTCGAGAGAGAATACCCACAACTATCCAAGGCCGCTATGGATGTACTGATGCCGTTTTGCACTACCTACTTGTGCGAAAAGACTTTTTCGGCACTCATGTACATTAAAAATAAATACAGGTCACGACTGAACTTGGAGGATGATTTCCGAGTCGCGGTCTCCAAAATTAACCCAAGAATGGACTTGCTGTGCTCCAAGCATTGTGCCCACCCATCTCAGGTGTTTTATTGAAATTAAACGAATGAGTAAATAACAATTTTTTAAAAAGTTATATGGTTGTTAGAGCGTTATGTTCTTTTTTGTTGTCATGCTCTTGTTTGGATAGGATATTTTGTTGAAATTAAACAAATGAGTAAATTACTATTAAAAAAAATTATATGGTTGTTAGACCATAGTGTTCTTTCGTGTTGTCATGCTCATGTTTAGATAGGCCTATTGGCGCATGTGCACCTTTGCGCGCAACATTTGTATATTTTAACCACTTCCGAGGATAGTGGGGGTCACTAGTCACTGGCACGGTTATTTTGGGGGTCGTGAGCTGAAAAGTTTGGGAACCCCTGCTCTAGATGATAATGTCTGCTGATCAAACAGGTATTGCTAGATGAGAGAAGGTAAGGTATGCTAGAATACATTGCATGAGATAGAGCAACTGAAACGGAGGCTGGCACATGAGTAAGGATGGCCCTGCCCAGCTCTCTACTCGTGAGGTCCCGCCTCACCCGCCCCTCGGCCCACAGCCTGTTGCTCGGATTCGTGCAAATAAATTGGTGCCGCAACTGAACTCTAATACATAGCATGATGAGAGAAATCACAGAATCAACTTGAATGTTCAAGCAAATTATAGAAAAACACCAGATTTAAATCCGTTAATTTGTTCTCTTATGAAAAGTGGATAGACATACAGACAGACATTGGATTGTATATATAGAGAAATATAACTATTTTTATAACTACTTGTATATCTATCTATCTGTCTATCTATAAAGAGAAAGAGAGAGAGGAAATTATTTTAGATTTAAAGTACATGTAGGTATAGTGATCTGCATAGGGTTAAATGTTGAGTCAGTGGCAGGGCTTCAGCCAGTACATTTTTAGATTAAGGCCCTGTGTGTCTATACTACACTATTTGCTTGTAAAATTATTGGTTGGCATCACTCCTGTGGATTCACTCCAGATTTCCAGAGTTAAACATGAAGCATTGGAACTTTTTTGACCTTTCTTGATCCCCCCACAACCCCACCAATTTCCAGTCACTCTCCTTCTGTTTGCTAAGTATATCTGGTTATTCAACATCAAGACTACTAAGTCCAAGTTGAAGTGCATTGTCATGTGTACATAGTGCAATGAAATTCTTCCTTGTATGACTGCTAAGAATTTTAACAAAATAACAAAAACACACGCACACACACCAATATACATGTATACACATTCTGTGCATACATTTTGGTGTGCGTGTCACACATTCTGTGCCTACATTGGTGTGCGTGTGTGTGTAAATAGTCTTAGAACTTGTGGATAGAAACTGCCCCTTAATCTACTGGTGTGAGTTTCATTTCACAAAGAGGAGGAGTGAAAATGTATAGTTCTACTTGTCTTGGCCTTAAGTGTAGTATATAATAATTTGATAAATACATCAAAGAATGTATGTGTTTAAGTTAAGTAAGGCCCTGCGGTGGGCTGGCGCCATACCCGGGGGTTTGTTTCCTGCCTTGCGCCCTGTGTTGGCTGGGATTAGCTCCAGCAGACCCCCATGACCCTGTATTTAGGATATAGCAGGTTAGATAATGGATGGACGGATGAAGATAATGATAATTAAGGCTATTTGTGGACTTTAATTATCATTTTTGTTGGTTTAACTAAATCTTATTTACTTTGAACTTTTTCTTTTTTATGTTTAATAAAATGCTGAGATATGCCATGCATAAAGCTGTGAGGTTTACTTTTAATTCTAGTAAAAGTCATACCAGACGCAAAATCCAGGTGATCACTATTCAATATAAAGAGATTACCATACTCATACAAACCTACATGTCTTATCCTAGGTGTGTTTTGCTGAGGTGGTACTAGCAAGGAGCTATATTTCCATTACCAGTCGTTTCTTACATGTTGCAATGGAATTTACAGACTCAGCATTTTGACTTCTAATCTTGTGAATGCTTTGTCTTTTCCATTTTCCCTGCACTCTCAGATTAATCTGAATGATAAGTTTTGTTACACACCTTTTTTTCTGCAAAACTAGCTTTTCTAAGATGGAAACTATTTTATAATGCGTTTAAAGTGGAACTTTTATTTTGCATCATTATGATTTTTATTAACACGGTTGACAGTAGTGAAATGTGTCAGGCTTGTATGATGCTACATATGATCCTTGAAAAACAGCAAATGAATAATACTAAGGCTAGAGCAGTGCAGCAGACATGACTGTGACACATGCATGTAAATGAAGTGGGTACATAGTCTCAATTTAATATCATTAAATGCATTTAATTAGAAGGCCTGCTAATCTTGATAAAAAATAATTTATAGTATTCTTATTCTGTAGAATGTTAAAAGTAAATACATTTTATAAATACAAGGTACAGTATAAGACAGTATACTGTTTCAGTGTTTGTTGCCTTATGGCTCCTGGAAAGTAGTTTTGAAACTTCTCACAGTCACTGTTCTTATGGTGGTGTTGTCCATCCCCTATTTCTGTGCATGATTTCTTCCTGCATTTCAAAGCTGTGCACATTAGGCTGATTATCAACCTACATGACTGTAAGCATACCGTGTGATGACCATCATCCTGTACAGTACTGGTTCTAGAATTATCATAGATGCTACAGGAAAAGACCAACTGCCCACAACACTAAAATTGGATTAGATAGGTTTAGAAAATGGAGTGTGGAAGTTGTGAAAACATAGACCAGGGTGCAGTGAGCTTGTGTAGTTTAAAATGGGATATAAAATGCTAAAATGAGCACAATCAGAAATGGGAAAAAACATCACACTGCACAGTTCCAGTGCCCAAAGATGGAGACTCTCAACCTAGTGAAGGCTGAGAAACATTGCGTTAGATGACTTGCCTAGGATCACATAATGCAGAAGTGATTGAACTGACTTTTTGTGCTTTAAAGTTCTATAATTTACCAGCTAGGCAACACTCTCTGCCCAAGTAACAGTTCAAATCAACATTTCTGCACTCTTTATAATTTCCAACATTTATGATAGTACGTTGAATTTTTAAACCAATTTCACCTAAATCAGGATCATGAGGAGCTGATATCTACCACAAGAACATTCAGCACAAACAGAAACCACCTTTTATAAACCACCATTCCATTTTAGGGCCTACTCTCACTCACCTGGCTGATTTACTGTAACCTAACACAGATGTCTTTGGGGTACAAGATATTAAAGAAAAAGTATATTATGGAGAGGAAGGCCCATGAAGATGTCAGGAAAAGGTGCAAACTAAATATACAGGTTTAAACCCTTGACACCAGATCCTTGATACAGCAGCACATATAACTGTGCTCCAGTGCTGCCCATCAAAAATGACTATCATCCTTTTATTTTTTCTACTTCCTTTATCTATATCAGGACCATGGTGTATGGAATTTATCATAACAATATTGGAAAGAAGGCAGGAACTAACCCTGGATTCATTGTCATTCTGGTGAAGTACACAGTCTCACAAACACTGCATCACGTTGATTCATATTGGACAAATTGAGAGTTACCAGTTAAAGAAACATACAGTATATCTTTGAGAGGAAAACTCACACAAACACAGGGAAAATGTGCAAACTCCTGGGGCAGGAGTGCTAAGCACCGTGCAACCCACAGTTCTTTCATTTCAGTTAGTTACTTCTATTTGCTTACCTTTAAAAGCTGTTTAGTCTTTCCTAATACCTCAAAATAGTAAATAAGAACATCAGTCTATCTTTTTTTAACCTTGTTTGTTCATTAGAGGGTCATAGATAGCACCAAGTGTCAGCTGCAAGGAGTCACACTTGACAGCAATGCCATTTCATTACAAGACACACTCATGGACACACATACACATACTTAGTTCAACTTTAAAATTATCAGGTAATTTAACATGCATGCCCTTGGGATATACAGTATAGTAATAGAAAGTCAGAGCACCTATAAAAAACACAGATAGCCATAAGATGAATATTAATACTTTAAACAGACATTGTCTGGACTGAGAGCCGAACCCAAGTCTCTTGAACTCTAAGAAGAATCTGAGATGAAATAGTAAGTGCAGAAGAAAGTGTACTAAAGAGCAGGACAAATTTACTGAAATGGATTGGGTCATGAAAGAGAGATTTATTTCATAATAAACCATAAGACATTTTAAGTGTACCAAAAAAGTAGCACATCATATCCATTATATCAAACCTTATGGAGAAACCATTATAAAGTAACAGAAGGAATGTAAATTAATACAAAAAAGCCACTTAACATAACTTCCACCTTGCAAGTGGAGAAGCTGGTTAGGTACTGTACATGTCGGCCTGTAGTCTTGGGCCTGGCCATACATCATTTCCCTTTAACCTGGACGAAAGGAACTTGTCCAATGGGGGTTTCTTCCATCCATCCATCCATCCATTTTCTTAACTGCTTCATCCTGAGCCGAGATGTGACAGAGCTGGAGCCTATTCCAGCAAGCACTGAGTTCAAGGCAGGAACAGTCTCTGGACAGAGATCCATTCCATCAAAAGGTGAACACACCCAGATGCAAACACATGCATACATGCCCACACAAACATGTACACACACACACGGGTCAATTTATCTTTATTTACACAGCATAGTTAAGCTTCTCAGGCTTACTGATACACTAGCATCTAAAGATGATAAAGATTCTCATATCTTCCATGAGTCAGTTTAGCTATTCAAAATAAAGAAGGTTCATCTCTTTTTCAGTTATCATTTTTTTAATTTATTAGGAATGTAAACCTGCCTGCCCCTATAAAAATTTCAAAGTACGACAATTTAACCAGAACAGTTTTCACTCAGTGATATTATTGAAAATATCTGCCATGTGACACAGCTACATGAATGAAAATATATTTAAGCAATCCTAGGTAGCATGTACATTAGCATTTAGTTCATTCAGCCGATGACTATGCTGATTTCAGCCAAAACCCTTCTTTCTTTCCACTCTGCCCATTTATCATGTGCGATACTCAAAGATTTATTTGCTGGCTTTCAGTGGTAAGCACTTAAAGGGCATCATGACAGATTGTAGAAATATTCAAGAGTTGAGATATCAATCCATTACAATTTGAATTCCAGCCAAAAAAGCATTTTGATTTTATCATCCCTGGTGGAGAGTCTGTGGTAATTTACTGTAAATTATCTTGTAAAGCAATCATTTGAGACATTTTTGCATTTTGCAGTGGAAAAAGGTACAGCAATACCAAATTAAATATTCACAATTCAGTACTTCATGGTGGCACAGCAGGTAGCACTACTCTCTCTAAGCACTTGAATTCACAAATTTGCTTAGCGAGGAATCTGTATGGACTTCACCTGGGAATGTGATTTATTTCCAATATTTCAAAAACATAATGTCAAGCTGATTTGGTGATGTTAAATTGTTGTGGGTGTGTTAAACATGTTGCCCTGTATTCCAAGCAGGTTTGTCTCTCTTTTTAAAGTATTGCTAATGGGAAAGGCTCCTGATCCCAATTATTTGGAACTGGAACACTTAGGTTCAGTCAGTAGTTGGAAAGATAATTTAGAAGTCTAGAAAATATAAAAAATAACTATTCTGTCACAATATTCCAGTTTATGTTATATTGGAAAAGTGATGCTGTCATTTAAATGTTGGAATGATGGTCTATTGAAATAATAAAGTGCAACATTAGAATTCAGCAATCTTTTGATATAATTTTCCTTAGGGAAGTTAAAAGGCCATTTCAAGGATGTAACTGTAGGATGGCACAGTGATTGTGCTGCTGCCCTTGGGACACTGGGTGTGAATACTGACCCAGTCACTGCCTGAGTGGAGTTTTTCACATTCTATGTGTGTCTGCAGGGGTTTTCCTCCAGGTACTTTCAAATTAGGTTTGGTTTATTTGTCAACAAACTGGTCCAGTGTGGGTGTTTTAGGTGGGAGTGGGCCCTGCAAAAGACTGGCACCCATTGGATGCTGCCAGGTTTGTATCCAGCTCTCTGTTACCCTTAATCAAAAAAGTTGCATCAGAAAATGTATGGATGCAAAAATGAAAAAAGTAAATTTTATAAAAAAAACCAAAAAAAACCAGTATTTCAGGTAATGGCTCCATAATGAACGGTGGCACAGTGGCGCAGTGGGTAGCGCTACTGCCTCGCAGTTAGGAGGCCTGGGTTGTCCCTGCATGGAGTTTGCATGTTCTCCCTGTGTCTGCGTGGGTTTCCTTCAGGTACTCCGGTTTCCTCCCACAGTCCAAAGACATGCAGGTTAGGTGGACTGGCAATTCTAAATTGACCTTGGTGTGTGTGTGTGTGCATGCCCTGCAGGGTTTGTTTCCTGCCTTGCACCCTGGGATTGGCACCGGCAGACCCCCATGACCCTGTGGTTGGGATGTGGCGGGTTTGATAATGGATGGATGGATGGCTCAGTAATGAACACTGGCATTGGATATTTTTAAAACATTACCTTAAGCCCGTAACATTTGTAGGTTTAAATAATGATGCCAGTCAGTTTTCATGGCTTATTAATTTATTTTGTCATGAGTAAAATTTTACAACTTATTGTCAAAGTTTCCATCTTTTTGACTTTCATAAAGTTAGCAATCTTCATCTGCATTTACCTGCTAGTTGTTGTTAGATGATAGTCAATTTTTAAACTTCCTCTGAAACAGGAAAAATAAAAGAGATGTCTTAAAAATAATAATATCATTTAGAATTTTCTATATACTCCAGAAGGAAGGTTTAAATGTACTTAAAATAGACAGAATTCACAATATAAAATTCTGTCACAGAGCACATTGCATAAGAACAACCAAAGGTCATTGGATGAATATTCCACATTTAACTTGCCTTCAATGCTATTTATAGTTTATAGGGTCATTATTGTCATGTGATTATTTTAGGCTAATGTCAGAATTTGTATTCAAACATCCATCCATCCATTTTCCAACCCGCTGAGATCGAACACAGGGTCACGGGGGTCTTCTGGAGCCAATCCCAGCCAACACAGGGCACAAGGCAGGAACTAATCCTGGGCAGGGTGCCAACCCACCGCAGGAAACACACAAACATACCCACACACCAAGCACACACTAGGGCAAATTTAGAATCGCCAATCCACCTAACCTGTATGTCTTTGGACTGTGGGAGGAAACAGGAGCGCCCGGAGGAAACCCATGCAGACACGGGGAGAACATGCAAACTCCACGCAGAGAGGACCCGGGAAGCGAACCTGGGCCACCTAACTGCGAGGCAGCAGTGCTACCATATTCAAACATTCAGGAATGAAAAATTTCCAAGAAAGTTCACTTCCTCAAGTTCACTTTTCCCATTTCAGTTGCTTAGTGCCATGTGAATAAGGTAAGGTGAAATTTAGCTGGGAGCAAAATTACCACATTATGGCTTGGGTTATGTCATTTATGTCATTTTTGTGAAGCATGCCATGACATTGTTACTGAAAAATATGTCTATGTACATTTTCAAACCTGCCGTTATTTATGCAGAAGGAAAAAATACACTCAATTTTAATTGTTGAACTTTGAGCTTTTAACTTTTTTAATTATTTGGATAGTTGATATCAACTGCCAGAGTAGTAGGCACAGACCAACTGTTGCGATCAAGCACAGCTTTTATAGTAACCTTACACAGGAGGGTGTCCATCTACAGTACAGGCCAAAAGTTTGGACACAGCTCCTCATTCAATGTGTTTTCTTTATTTTCATGACCATTTACAGCACTCCATCACTCTCCTTCTTGGTCAAATAGCCCTTACACAGCCTGGAGGTGTGTTTGGGGTCATTGTCCTGTTGAAAAATAAATGATCGTCCAACTAACCTGACTTCTGCACAACACAACTGCTGGTCCCAACCCCATTGATAAAGCAAGAAATTCCACTAAATAACCCTGATAAGGCACACCTGTGAAGTGAAAACCATTTCAGGTGACTACCTGTTGAAGCTCATCGAGAGAATGCCAAGAGTGTGCAAAGCAGTAATCAGAGCAAAGGGTGGCTATTTTGAAGAAACTAGAATATAAAACATGTTTTCAGTTATTTCACCTTTTTTTGTTAAGTACATAACTCCACATGTGTTCATTCATAGTTTTGATGCCTTCAGTCATGAAAATAAAGAAAACACATTGAATGAGGAGGTGTGTCCAAACTTTTGGCCTGTACTGTACATCCGTCCATCCATCCATTATCCAACCCGCTACATCCTAACAACAGGGTCAAGGGGGTCTGCTGGAGCCAATCCCAACCAACACAGGGCACAAGGCAGGAAACGAACCCCAGGCAGGGTGCCAGCCCGCCGCAGGTCCATCTACATTGTACTTTTTATTCTTTTCTGAATGACTCATTATATGAAGTTATTTTAATTCTGATATTATTGAAACATTAATAATTCAATATGCTCAGAATATGTATAGTTGTTAATTTTTCCTGTCTCCATTGTAATCCTCCTAATAACCCAACACAAATTACTTTCAGTGCAGACTACCAGTTTTAATGAACTTACCTGAATAGACATATGTAGCTTTTTTATCAAAAAGGCATGATTTTTAATTAAATGTTTGATTTACTATTATTATTTAATGAAGGAATTAATTACATTTTAAGGGATTATTTAATAAATAAATTACTTAAACTTGTTGTGTGACCAGAAAATGACAGAAATGGACAGAATGGATGGAAAAAAAACGTATTTGTTTGAGGCTGAACAATCATTGGATGTCTCCTGTTACCTTTCACATTTTTCATAGCTCATTTAATTTACTGCTAAAGAATTTCATGCTTAGGTCCCCTTTCAGCATGAACACAAAGGTGTAAGCATAAGGCAGTTACAGAAACTTGCTTGACTGATTGACGTTCTGATGAACTTGTTTTTATTGGATTTGGCCGGAGGCTGTCATTATCTTTAGGTAACATGTCGAAAGGATCTGATTTTATTTTATCTATGGTGTAAAAGGGTGACGATTGGAGACTTTTCACTAGGGATGTTGAACTGCTGTGTGTCTCACTGCATCTCAGTTTTTTTTACTGTGGGATTGATCATAAATCAATATTGCAATTGCATGAATTCATTAGAAGGTAGAGGCCAGTGACACCACTAAAAACAGCTTTAGAGTGATGCTGAAATTAGTGTTATTAGTTTCTGATACCCTAGGAATATTAATAAGTTTTAAAGTAAGTTTGGTGTGGAGTTACTGTGTTTTTTATCAGTATGCGAACTGCTCTACTCCTCATGAAAGGATGCTCATTTGGCCTTGTGGGAAAAATCAAAGGTACTTACTAATCTATACAGAAGGCCATGCTTGGATCCTTTAATCATAACTGTGTACAACATGCTCCTATAAAAGTGTCATTAGGAGAAAAACATCGGTAACTAGGCAAATCAAAATCTGTTCGAAGGAGTCTGGCCTTTTTACTGTTGTGATTGCTGTGAGTAGAAAGTCTTTAAAATATCATGTGATGATATTCATGAATTACTGGTGCTTCACTAAAGCTGTGAGAATACTATAACCCTGGTAAATCAGGAAAGGTATACCCTTAAAAATAAGCCACATATTAACAACGATTGATTAACATGAAGAAGTTTAGCATGAATGAGGTGAATAAAGCTGAGATTTAAATGCAGAAATTAGATAACCAGCGTGCATTATGCAAAGTATTGAAAATGATGTCTTGAATTCATAAAAAGTAAGTGCTCTGCATCTATCCTAAACAAAAAATAAGTCTGGATTTTAAACTAGTGTCAAAACTCTGGAAACAGACTAATATCGTCCCATTGTAAAATCTGAACTGGGTCTACTATACTCTTTTACCATGAAAGGCTTTAAGAAAATGGTTAAAAGGGAGCTACTACACAAAATGCAGATTTTAACACATCTCTTTTCATACAAAGCCTAGGGTGGGATTGTGTATACCACTGCAAGACCACAACGTTTACTGTGCAAGTATTCTGAAAGATGGAACGCTTATGACAAACTGCTATTTATTAACCTTTCATCACTTTTAATATGATCAAGCCTCAAAGTTTATTTAAAAAGCTGAGAATTTCTGTTTGGACTCTAACTTGGTGGATTGGACTCCTGATATTTTAACTAACAGAACTTAAAGGTGTAATGCCAAAGGCTGCTGATATAATAAACTATATTTCTTTACTGATTCACCACAGTGTTTGTCGTTACTCTCTTTTTCCTCTTCTCTATTATACAATTAACTGCTGGATGTTACAATGGGTCTCTTTTGCAAGATAAGGAGGACAATCAAAGCAATTGTAGATAATTTTAAATCCCTTTTACAGCTAAATAGAATTAAGAATATAGCTGTGGTTTTTAGATGCTTCCCTCTCGTCTCCTCTCTAAACAAAAGAGCAGACTGTGGAGATGACTGGCCAATTTAAATATTTACAGACTATTATAGGAATTGGGTGACCTTGAAAACAAATACAGATCAAATCTGTAAAACTGGTAGAAACAGCCACTCATCCTAAGGAAATTGTTTAAAGTTGACAAAACTATAATGGCATTCTTTTACAAGTCTTTTACTGCCTATTGTTGAATTTCTTTAATATATTGCTTTATAAATCTTAACATTAAGAATGAAAACACTTTCAACAACATTGTTAAACCTGGCAGTAACATTTCTAGTAAAAAAACTGTCCTCTATCATTGAGTTTTATAGGAGGAATTTTAGTTGGAAAGTAAACACTGTCCTGTCAGAGATGAGCCATCCTGTTAGTTTAGATTTTACAATTCTGTCTTCCATGACTTAAAAGCAATATATTTAATAAGTCTAACAAACTACAATTTAATTCTACAGTTCAATAGTATATAATCAATGTAGTGAGAAGTCAGGCAAAATGACACCTTTTATTGGCTAACTAAAAAGATTGCAATATGCAAGCTTTCGAGGCAACTCAGGCCCCTTCTTCAGGCAAGATGGCCCTAGTTGCCTCTAAAGCTTGCATAGTGTAATCTTTTTAGTTAGCCAAAAAAAGGTGTCATTTTACTTGACTTCTCACTATATTCATAACTAGCAAAATACCCGCGCTTCGCAGCGGAGAAGTAGTGTGTTAAAGAAGTTATGAAAAAGAGAAACATTTTAAAGGAAACATTTTAAAAATAACATAACATGATTGTCAATGTAATTGTTTTGTCACTGTTATGAGTGTTGCTGTCATCAAGGATTTGATTGTCATTATTTCTTTCAATCAGGTTCGTATTTGGAAGACGTGTTGTGTTCAAGTTAAATATTTGCCTGCGAGTATTTAGCGACAGTGTGTCTATTAACTTGTGGATTTTTCTGCGAGTATTTGCCGGCAGCGTCACAAAGTTGTTTTCGTCTAGCTGCATCAGAAAATGTACCACGACGTCTGACACGCCTCCTTTTTACTTTTTTCTCACAGCTTGGATTGCTGCTGTCATAATTGGTTTGAGTGTACATATACATATATGAGGTGTGGCAGAAAAGTAATGAGACTGATTTTTTATTTACCAAAGTTTTTATTTTTTTCAAACATCAATGTTATCCCCTTCAAAGTAGTTCCCTTGGGCAGCTACACACCGATGGAGACGTTGTTCCCACTGTTGGTAGCAGCGCTGGAAGTCTTCAACCGGTATGGTCTTCAGCATGTCCGTTACACTCTTTTGGATGTTTTCTAAAGTCCCGAAATGACGTCCTTTGAGGACATTTTTCAGTTTAGGAAAAAGGAAAAAGTCACACGGACTGAGGTCAGGTGAATAAGGGGGCTGGGGAACCACAGGAATGCCTTTTGAGGTCAAAAATTCTGTTATGGAGAGAGCAGTGTGACATGGGGCGTTGTCATGATGGAGCATCCATTTGTCTGCAATGTCTGGTCTCACGCGAATGACCCTTTTTCTGAGCCTTTCAAGGACGTCTTTATAAAAACTTGGTTGACAGTTTGTCCTGGAGGAACACTTGCCGATTCTCCAAGCTTAACACAAAATTTAATGACACAACGTTGCTCCAAATTCCGCTGTTCCATTTTGTGTGACGCACAACCAAAAACACAACTTCGCTAATAGCAGTCACAAAAATCACGTAGTTAACGGAAGGAGTTGAAACTCGCACTGAGCTATGGGAGGGTACTGATACACGTGCTCTATCAAGGACAACAGCGCAGCGTTGCCAGATCGCTTGCAGTGTTGCCAGTCTCATTACTTTTCTGCCACACCTCGTATATATATATATATATATATATATATATATATATATATATATATATATATATACACATACATACATACATACATATCTACATACATATCTACATATATATATATATATACACATACATATCTACATATATATACATATATCTATATACATATATATACACACACACACACATATATGTGTGTATATATAATGTAGATATGTGTGTATATATACATATACAGTATATATATATATAATGTAGATAGGTGTGTGTATATATATATATATATATATATAGCTGATTACCCATTGGCTTCGCTCACTGAGTGCAAGGAAAAAAAATAAAATGTAGTCTACAAGTTATTAAACAGTAAAACATTAATGTTTTAAGAAGCAAAGATACATTGAGCACTACTGGATTGGTTTCGGGTAAACTACATTTTAAAGACGGTATAACACAACAGGTAAGTAGTACTAACAGCAGCTAAAATGTATATGGATCATCTCCGGTAGTAGATCCCTTTTAAAAGGCGCTACACGACGGCTGTGGTATAGAAATTACATTTTCTGTGTGAATGTCTAAATTTCTGCCTTTGGTAATGTGCCTTACCGGCATTACCAGCAATTAAAGAAAATAAGTTTTGTGTCCTCTGCAGTGTTTAAGAGAGAAAGGCTTTGGTTTGGGATAAAAGGAAAAAAGGTGTAAAGAAAGGAAACTTGCCTTTTTGTTTTATATAGTGTAGAGAGATGTCTTCGCTGACGATATGAGCGCCTTTTGGGGACCATCGCGGTGGGTCTCGTGTAGACTGGAGAGACGTCCCCGCCATTAACTGGCCGGGATGGCACTATCGGTCGTCCCCTCCTGTGCGTGTCTTCCGCAACCACATAATCGTATACATGCAAAAGAAAGTGCGAAGCGCCTTAATATTAGTTTGCCGCGGTCTAGAAAAGGGATCCCGTGTTTGCAGTTGTCTGGGCTATAGCTCAGGGGAAGAAGGAAAAAATTAAAAGTGCTCACTTTGACTTAAGGCAGAGGCGCAGTCAGTGCCTCAAAGGCCGGCACAGCTATGCGCGCGCCGGTTGCTTGACTTTTATAGTATTTTTGCAGGGCAAGAGACGCCACTTTTTGCTGACACGTTAACGTGATCAAAAGTCTCCGTGCTCTTTGGAGGTCATTCATATATATATAAAGGTCACACATATATATATATATGTGTGTGTATATATAATATATGTGTATATATATAGAAATAGTTTTACTGTCAAGTAATGCCTTTGTATACCACGTTGTCATTTCAGCACTCCGGTTGTAATATGACCAAGCTGTGCACTGAGATTACTTTTGAGAATGCAACGTATAGTTGTCCAGGAGAAAAGCAATGTTGCCTCAAATCAATGGCAACCTTTTGTAGGGTCTGTCCCTGAGTCTTATTAATTGTCATCGCGAAGCAGAGCCTTACTGGAAATTTGAGGCATTTGAATTGAAATGGGAGATCAGAGGGTATAACGGTGATGCGAGGAATACATTCAGAGGGTGTCGCTCTGCTGTTTTTTTGTGTAGCTGCCTTCACACAGCTTCTCCGCTGCTTTATAAACGAACGCCATATAAGGCCGTCTTTTCTCCTTGCTTCGCGGTTCTGTACTGTTTTATTGTTCGTTTATTACGATTGTTATAGTTATTGTGTAGCTCTTTGAGACTTACTTTACTGTTCAGGTACCCATTTCCTTTATTTAATCCACAGCTTGTATGCTATTTTTTGTTCGTTTATTACGATTATAGATATTTATTGATTCCCTTCTTTAGCTGACTGCCTGCTCATATAAGGCGCTCCGCTGGTTTTTTGTGAAGCAACCTTTACACAGCTTCTCCGCTGTTTTATAAACGAACGACATATAAACCCATCCTTTTTCCTTGCTTTGCCAAGGAAGCTGCCTTTTTATTTAATCCACGGGTTCTTCGCTGTTTTATTGTTCGTTTATTATGATTATTATAGTTCTCTTTATATATCACGTTGTCAGTTCAGCATTCTGGTTGTAGTATGACGAAACTGCGTGAGCTCACTCTTGAGAATGCAATGTATAGTTGTCCAGGAGAAAAGCAATCTTGCCTGAAATCAATGGCAACCTTTTGTAGGGTCTGTCCCTGAGACTTATTACTTCTCATCATGAAGCAGAGCCTTACTGGAAATTGGAGGCATCTGAATTGAAATGGGAGATCAGAGGGTGTAATGGGGATGCGAGGAATACATTGAGTGTGGAGAAACTCTAGAGACAGCGTGTGTATTAACTTGTGGATTTTTCTGTGAGTATTTGGCGGCAGCGTGACGAAGTTGCTTCTGCAAGACCGCGTTAGCTGTGGAGCTCAGCTCGGAGCATATTCTTTTCCCACCTTGTCAATTTTGTAATGCGTTTTTTGAACAGGTTTGATGCATGGAAGTGATCACTCGTACTGTGTTCAGTTAGTTCACGTGAGCTGCTCTCTTGTGTGATGTTGCGATGTCCACAGCTTTATTTAATGTTAGCTAAGACCCGGAACTTAAAAGTTTCTCGCTACAGCAATTTTAACTCCATTACAAAGTGATCCAAAGTCTCGTTTATACCTCGTGTCTTCTCATTAAACTTGTATCTCGCGAATAAAGTATTCGGCGTTTTTCTTCAGCGCTCTTTGGGAGCTCTTCCTTCTTTTCTACGTACTGCGTTCACAGTCAGTTCACGTGATTACATGAGAGGCGTGATGATGTCACACACAGCTCGGCCCCCCCCCACGGCCATCGAGCTAAAGTCCATTACAGTATATGGAGAAAATTAGGTTCCAGTTATGACCATTACGCGTAGAATTTCGAAATGAAACCTGCCCAACTTTTGTAAGTAAGCTGTAAGGAATGAGCCTGCCAAATTTCAGCTTTCTACCTACACGAGAAGTTGGAGAATTAGTGATGAGTGAGTGAGTGAGTGAGGGCTTTGCGTTTTATTAGTATAGATGGCTAACACGGTACAACACCCTAGTACTATAATCTATGCAAACAATACAGCCATCTTTGACAGTGATAAATCTGAATACCGAAGGGAGGATGAGCAGATATACTTTTTGGTGCTGTCAGAACAATCTGGAGATAAACATGCTCGAAAAATTTGGAGATGAAAGTGACTTCAGGAGGGGCCACCCAATATTACCTTTCCACTCCATACTTAACAATAATGATTCAGTTGTGGAAACCTTCACATTTCTGTCTATAATCACCCTGGACTTGAGATGGAAAACCAACATAAATTCCAGCATAAAAAAGCACAGCAGAATATGTAGTTCCTGCAGCTGCAGATTCAGTTCTACACAGCAATCACTGAAAATCTTCTAAGTTCATAAGTTACAGCACGGATCAGCAACTTAACTTGGCAGGAATGGGCTACAGTGAATTCCAGGTTTGCCAAAATAATCACTAGCACCAGTCTTTCCACTACAGGACCTGTTCCATTACAGAATCATGACATGCACAGAGAAAAATCATCACTGACCCTCACATCCAGGCCACAACCCCTCTGAAATTCCCTCATCTGCCAGGCTTTATAGAATAAACTATGCCAAAGCAAGAACAGTTTCCTTCCATAGGCCACCAGCTCGCCAATGGTTAAGTCAAGTGTCCTTGCCCAGTCAGGGCACCTCTCCCCACCAGTATCTTGCAGTATTTTCACATATAGCTAATGCTTAAGTCAGTATTTTTTTGCATTGCCTTGCACATTGTATGTTATATGTTTACATTCTTTGTCATGTACTTATCTCAGATGTGTGCTTATCAATTGTATGTACGAGTATGTCTGTCATGCAACTGCATTTAGAGAGTCATCAAAAAAACTGAAGTCAAATTCCTTTGAAGCCAAGAATACTTGGCCATTAAATGTGATTCTGGTTCTGATTGCTGGAAATTGTATGTGTTTAATCAGATTATGGCAATGTACATAAATTGTTTCTTTCTTCATTTATGCTAGTGTATCTGTGGAGTAATACAGCATGTTTGCAAACACACTAACATCTAGGTATAATACAGTCTACAAAACGCTAAACCTGAAGGAAAAGAGTGTTTACCTCCTTCTGAAGAGTTTTGGAGCAACAGTCCAAAGACATGCAGGTTAGATAAATTAGCATTGCTAAATATGCCCGTGTGTGTGTGTGCGTGTGTGTGTGTGTGTGCTCTTGTGTATATGCACCCTGTTTAGATGACTAAAATGACACTTTCTGTCTATCTGCCATGGGTGTCATTATTTCTCACATTCTGTTTTACAGTAAGGTGCCAGAAAAAGTCTGATTCACACCCATAATGGACCAGTGCCTAACCACAAAGGGCAGGTTTAATTTCCAAGTCAACACCATCTTACCACTATATGACTTCAAGCCATGACAGCCATTTAGACTGCTAACCACCCAGTGCTAACAAACAACACATTGACTAATGATGGATTCCTTTTCTCTTGTTTCTGAGTATTTTCTTCTTGCATGTCAAATGTTCTATGCTACAGTTTAATACAACTGAACAACTGCTTTTGGGACAGCAGTTTTCTACCTCAAATTAATTCTACCTAATAATGAATTTACAGTAAGTGCTTCTGTATCGATGTATTTCCACATTTTTGAACATCCCTTTTTTGACTTTCAGAGCAGACTAACATACTAATGCACAAAAGGCCTCTGTCTCTGTATGCACATCTATAGATACTGTTTATTCTTCTGTGGCATATTCTCAATGAGCATTAGTTTCTCTCATGTACTTAGTCCAGCTTTACAGTTTTATCTCTTCAATATGGGGGCTTCATTTACATACTGTGTTAAATGAGCAATTACTGTATTATTACTAGCAACTCATTTGGAAAGCCAACAAGAACACCTTCTGGACAGGATGTCAAAGTTCTTCTTGGGTTGTGTACAGTATATTGGAGGAGGAAGCCAAAGGATTGAACCCTTCCACAGGACAGTTGTCTTGTAATTACAGGGTTGCTTTGGAGTTGCTGTTTGAACAGACATTAGGAAATCCTGGGACTGTTGAATTTTTGAAAGGGTCTAGGTGACCTGGCCATGCAGTAAAAGAGCGTCCAATCTTCATTTAGGAAAGGCTTTTAGAGCTGGTAGTGAAGCAGAGGCAAGAGCTCACCTGGTAGGGAGAACAAGGTAGCTGAGGGAAGGAAAGACAGTTGTGGAGGATGAATTGGCTGAGCAGACGAGTGTTCTTAAAAGACAGGTGGAAACTTCTGCTTCTGTTTCTTTTGTAAAGCTAGTCCTATAAGGGGTATAGTAGTTTGTCATTTTTTCCTTGTGTATAATCTCATCTTCTCCATGCTTTTAACTTGCTATGTTTGCCAGAAGGTCATTTTAAGAAATTCTTCAATTTATTAACATCTAATCAAATCTGGTTATTGCTCTGGGTTGGGGGACTGCTCGAAAGTCTTTCCAGTCTTTTCCCAACATTGCTTCTGCAGTTTGACAGCATGAAAGCTTATCTCTACAAGTGGCCCGAAGCAGACAAAAGAAGAGACTAGGGCACTGTAAACCTGAAACTTGGATTATTGCCAAGAGTGGTAATGCAATGAGTTGTTATATTTTTTTTTTATTTATTTTCAATGAATAGACAGAATGGCAATAACTTTTCTGGCTGTTTCAGAAGGTGTATATAGTGAAACCAAAATATTCATATAATATACTGTGTTCAGTTTTAACAATTTGTGACTGCTATTGTTTGACATAACCAAAAATATCTGCCCTGTCATAGGAAGTTTGACAACCAGATGTTTAATGATAGTTGCCACCTCATGTTCCTATTAAAACTGCATTTATTATTACAAACAAGTGTAACTCACACAGTATAAAATTTTCAAATACACTTAATCTAGTCTGATATTGTAGGGGACTAGTACTTGTCCCATCAATGTCAGGTGCAAGGCAGGAGCCATCTCTGAATAGAATGTCAGTCCATTGCATCGCCCACTCACAAATACACCAATACTCATAATGAATCCATTTAAAATCAGTTATATATCTTACACACACCTTTCAGATATAAGAGTCCATAGAGAAAAAATGCACACAGACACAGGGAGACCCTACAAACTCTAGAATGACTGTGGCCAAGCAAAGGAATTGAACCCAGGAAGCGTGATCTGTGAGGCAGCAGTGCTAACCACTATGCCAACCACACTGAAGGGTGCCTGTATTAATGATACTGAAAAAGCACTTATATAGATAAGTATAAAATATATTGCAGGAGTACTACCTAATGCTAATTTTATCAATTTTAGTCATTTACATTCTATGTTCATATCATGTTTTAAATAAATGAATTTAGTGCATAAAACCTAGGCTCCAGGCATGTTTATCATCATTTATTATTTATTTTTGGGCAGTACGGTGACGCAGTGGTAGCGCTGCTGCCTCACAGTAAGGAGACCTGGGTTTGCTTCCTGGGTCCTCCCTGTGTGGAGTTTGCATGTTCTCCCCGTGTCTATGTGGGTTTCCTTCGGGTGCTCCGGTTTCCTCCCACAGTCCAAAGTCATGCAGGTTAGGTGCATTGCCAATCCTAAATTGTCCCTAGTGTGTGCTTGGTGTGTGTGTGTGCGTGCGCCCTGCGGTGGGCTGGTGCCCTGCCCAGGGTTTGTTCCTGGCTTGCGCCCTGTGTTGGCTGGGATTGACTCCAACAGACCCCCATGACCCTGTGTTGGGATATAGCGGGTTGGAAAGTACCAGAGAAAGTAAAAAAAAAGTCAAACAAAAAGTTCAGCTTCAGACACTCACTTGCCTTCATTTTCATGAGAGCCCCTCTGACCTTTGACTCTACCCAACAGGCCTGTTCATGGCTCAAGATTGTCAAGTTTAGAAAAGAGGGACCAGTACTGCAGTATTTAATTAAAGGAGTAGCAGTCACCTTTTTTTTTAACCTTTGTTGTCCCCAATAAATTTTGTTTTCTAAGAAACCTATGGTTTTAAACTTGCTAGTTTTGACTTTAATATTTGTTTTTATGTACTGCAAAAATACCTTTATTGCCTGACAATATAGTAATAGTAAAATATTAATTTTGGAAGAGATGAATTCAGTGACCCAAAGCCCATAATAGAAATATAAAGAAATCTGAAAAGGTTACTAGAGAAAGTAAAAAAAAAGGTAAAATAAAATGTTCAGCTTTAGACACTCACTTGGCTTAATTTTCATGCAAGCCCCTCTGACCTTTGACTCCACTCAACAAGCCTGTTCAGGACTCAAAGTTGTCAAGTTTAGAAAAGAGGGTACATCACCTGTATCATATTATTTAATAGAAGTAGTAGCAGTCCCAACTCTTCTGAACCTTTGTTTTCCCCCATTAGAAAATCTTTTGTTATTGAAATAAATTTTGTTTTCTGTCTAAGAAACCTATAGTTTCAAACTTGCTAGTTTTGTCTTAAGATTTTGTTTTTATGTACCACAAAAATACCTTTGTTGCCTGGAAATTAATACAATAATAATAAAATATTCGTCATTGAAGAGAGCCCAGTTGGGCAGAAGCTGCTGTAGTTCTTGGTGTCATTGATCTATTAAAGAACCTGAAAGCATGCATTAAGAAGATACGTGAGGAAGAAAGGAATAACATAATGCAATAATACATATTTAAAGGGAAACAGTGAGAAAGAAATTGTAAGAAAGAGGGAATAAACCTAAATGAATCAAGGAAATATTACATATCTTTGCTTAAGAATTGCCATTTTTGTTGAAATGCAAAGCAAACACTTTAAAGGGGAGTACTGTATAAGCCATTCTGACAGGAGTAACAAAAAGGTAAAATAACAACAACAACAACAACATTTATTTCTATAGCACATTTTCATACAAACAATGTAGCTCAAAGTGCTTTACATGATGAAGAAAGAGAAAAAAGACAGAATAAATAATTAAAATTATCGAACACTAATTAACATAGAATAAAAGTAAGGTCCAATGGCCAGGGAGGACAGAAAAAACAAAAGAAAAAACTCCAAACGGCTGGAGAAAAAAATAAAATCTGCAGGGGTTCCAGGCCACGAGACCACCCAGCCCCCTCTAGGCATTCTACCTAACATAAATGACCTCAATCAGTCCTGATTGTATTCAGGGTTCTCATGGAAGAATTTGATGATGATGGTCATGTGGACTTCTGGCCTTTAATCCATCAATGTAGGGACATCACGGTGCTTTGATTAGGTGGTGGTGGTGGTGCAGATCACCACCACAGAAAACCGGAAAAAGAACAGAAGAGAAAGTAGGGGTTAGTACAGATTTTGGAGCCACCACGAATAATAATTATAATTAATTGAATATATAGAGCATCAGGATTTAACTAAGATGAAGCTATGAGAAAACCATGTTAAAGTAATGTGTTTTCAGCAGTTTTTTAAAGTGCTCCACTGTATTAGCCTCACGAATTCCTATTGACAAGCTATTCCAGATTTTAGGTGCATAACAGCAGAAGGCCGCCTCACCACTTCTTTTAGCTCTTGGAATTCTAAGGAGACACTCATTTGAAGATCTAAGGTTACGATTTGGATTGTAAGGTGAAAGACATTCCAAAATATAAGATGGAGCGAGAGTATTTAAGGCTTTGTAAACCATAAGCAGTATTTTGAAGTCAATTCTAAATGACACAGGTAACTAGTGTAGTGACATCAAAACTGGGGTGATGTGCTTGGATTTTTGTTTCCGGGTTTCTGAGTACCAGCTGCATTCTGCACTAGTTGCAATTGATTGATGTCTTTTTTGGGTAGTCCTGAGAGGAGTGCATTACAGTAATCTAGCTGACTGAAAACAAAAGCATGAACTACTTTTTCAGCATCTTGCAATGTTATAAGAGGCCTAACCTTTGCTATATTTCTTAAGTGAAAAAATGCTGTCATAGTAATGTGATTAATATGTGATTTAAAATTCAGGTCAGACTCAATAGTTACCTCTAAATTCTTTACCTCAGTCTTGACTTTTAATCCTAATGCATCAAGTTTATTTCTAATAATCTCATTATATCCATTATTACCAATCACTAAAATTTCTGTTTTCTCCTTATTCCTCTCTCTGCTAGTGACGTGACTCTGATTTCTGTTTGTTCTCGTGCCCACTCTAGCCCAAGACAGTTTGTGAAATTTCTATGCAGAATATGAAAAATGTATGTAACAGATACATGCCACTTGTTTCTAAGTTTAATGAAGGTGTCCTCTATTTGTTCTCTACATTTTTTAAACTCCCTCATAAACTGCCATCTGCTAAATGTTAGAGTGGTGTGAAATGATTTTTGAAAAAAACGATACACTGCTTTCAGAGAGTAGTATGTTAACTTGTAATAAATCACAGCATTACAGCATTTCCATTTCCTGCAATAAAATGAATTGATGCTGGCTAATTACAGTATGAATTATGACTTTATCTTGAAACTTGTCCATAAGGATAATAATGCTATGAGACCGTTTTTATGTACACTTTATGAATGTTTTTATTTAATTGTATCTTTACAGTAAGCATATTTTGTATAAAGTACATGTATTTCTATTCTGCTTAATTTGATAGCGCTTTATGTTGCTTACAATGAATATGCTTTTGGTGATTAATTCAATTGACTGCAAAAGATGACACAAGGCCTGGCTGGCCTTTGATATTTTTGACAGAAGTAACTGTAGCAACCATGGACCAAATTGTAATCAAAAATTGAAGATTGTTTTAACCTTGTTTGAAAAAGTACCTCTATCCACACTAGAATGACCAAAAAGGCATATAACACAAATGATCACCTACGCTGGACATGCACATGAGGTAGTGATGCAGCTGGCCACAGTATTCATTGCAGAACTGCAGTGCCAGTAAAAAATTTGCCTTTTACGCATGTATGCAACATTTGAACTGTACAAAATGCCATTGTAAAATAATACAAAGAACACAGTTAAAGAGTTGGGGTACTACCTTGATTACGCCGTATTATTTGACAGGTTTTGTGGAAATAAACACACAATTAGTTGCAGAGTTAACTTTACAGGCACAAGTCCAAACAGAACTGAAATAGGTAGCTGGTTTTTGGGGCTATGAAGAAAGCTGTGGGAGAGTCCAGGAGGATGAACACTGGAGGTGACATCAGTGATAGAAGGACCGTCAATCACCTGGTTTTGCAGAGGGAAAAAGAGAAAAAAGATCAGAAAACAGTGCCAATCTCCGGCTCGGTGGGTAACTGTATTTACTAGAGCCCTTAAGCTTCCTTCCATGCACACACGTGTGACACAGTTTAGATGCATAGATGTAAGCAACACAACAAGCACTATAGAATGCAACTCTTCTATGTTAATCATGCCTGGATGTCTTTCTCAAAGGGTGACCAATCAGGGAATGAGATGTTCTAATGAGCAGGATCCAATCAGGGAAGGGCCTTGTAATAAGCACAGGTTCTGTTTATCAAATAGGCTCTATCAAATAGTGCTTAATTGATATTTTTCTAAAGTGAGGGTGAAATAAATGAGAGAGAGAAAGATAATAGCCTCAAGAACCTATTAAATAATAACTAGTAGGGCTGGCATCAATAGGGACAACAACAATGCACTTTTGCAGTTGAGCAGCCAAAACAACTTGCCCTAAGGTAGATGGCTACATTTGAGATTTCTGTTTGCTTCATTTTTCATTTCTGCAGCCTTTATAAATAAAAATAATGTAAGTGTCAAATACAACCCCTCCCCTGTCTTTATGGATAAAGACAATATCCATTAAACCACTTTATTTACTCTGTCATTTTTTTGTAAGGATCAATAAGAAGGATAAATCTTGAAAGCAATACTATAAGAAAAGACCACACCACTGATAAGAAATGTATTGTGACGGGCTGCCTCGGCCATTACTCAGCCGGGATGCCAGCTGGATGGAAGGACCGGGGAAGAGAGCATCTGCGAGGCACTACTTCCTCTGGGACGCTAGAGGGCAGCCCTCCTGGGTGGTTTGGGAACAACAGATTCCTGCAGGGCATGCTGGGACTTAGAGTTAGGTACAGCCCTTTTGGGTTCTGTGAGGGCTGCCAGGGGGAGCTGCAGAGCCCTAAAGTGGACTTCCACCACACCTGGGAGTGATTCCAGATAATAGTGATGAGCCAACTGAAGCACTCCCAGGAGCTGAATAAATGGAGCTGCCTCACTCCATTTGAGGAGCCGGAGTTGGGAGGAAGTGGACGAAGTTTGCCGGGATTGGAGGTGGAGGTGGAGGAAAGAAAGAAAGAAAGAAAGAAAGAAAGAAAGAAAGAAAGAGTCACAAGTTAACTTAATCTGTATGCCTATGAAATGTGTAAAGAAGAACTGGAATGTTCAGAAAATGTGTTAACTGAATACAGTCAGTGACCAGGCCAGGGATTGCGACTCACTTTCCTCAAGCTGTAAGGCAGCAGCATCACATACTACCCCACTGTGCCATTCACCAAGACCATAAACCTAATTGTTCCAAAACAAGCTATTGTTAGCCATTTGGTCTGCTAGGTCTTCTCCTGGTGTGGAAGCCACAAGGATGCCAAGTATGCAGTTCAATGCCTAACAGTGATTTAATATGTGACCCTGATTAGGGACACTTTCTTTAGTGCTCATATTGTAGCAATAGGCAGTTTTATAATGAATTGTTTGTTTGTTTTTTTTTAATAAATGAAAACTGAGATCTTTAATGATTGACCTCTATGCTGATCATGTTCACACTGAAGTTAGGACAGATAAATGGCTTTATTTTTCCAAAAAGTTTGTGAAAAGAAACAAGAAAAATAGCAGAGGTTTTCACAATTTTAGCCCACTCCAGTGAACAATGTCCGATGGGCTCTGTTAGATAGGTAACCATGCCTTTGGAAGTATGGACACCTTATTTGTCTTCAAGATGTTTCAATGCTTGAGTTAAGCCAGAGTACAGCTGTTTTTATCCATAAGGCATCCAGTGGGTGTTTTTATTGCCCACTTTGTACAATTAGTATGTAATTGTGTGTGACTTTTTTTGACTTTACTCAAGACCGCTTTGTGTATTGAAGTCAGTGGTGTGCAAAGATTGCTGTGACCAGTGGTGTATGCTGCAGTGTATAATCGGCTCATCCAAGACTGATACAATGCAGCCATCACATCAGAACATAATTTAATATTTCTGCTGGCCAGTTTCAGGTTCTTTTACATATGCTGTTATTCTCAGGTACTTACAACAATAGCCTTTATTTCCAAACCACAGCACCATGAAAATTATAAATGTCCTCACTGTGAAGTCAAGCTCTGCTGATCTATCTGACATAATCACTGCTGTAAAGGAAGTATGTCTCTTTATATTAACACTTAAGTTTGTCTTATTTGCTCATGTAGTGGCATTCTCCTATGTATATTTATTTATTTGGTTGCTCAACTATTCTAGGTTTCATGGCTTATTTTTAAAGTCTCTAGGTTTTTATTTGCCTTCACTACTTGCACTGCCTGATTAGAGTTACTTGCATTTTCTGATCTGATCCACATCTCATTTGCTTAGTTATCATCATGTAAAGAAGCCAGAAGTATTATATGAAAGGAGGGCTCAAACCAAAGCAGAGTAATTTTAGCTGGGGAAAGTACAGATTTTTACACAAAAATGGTAACAGATGATCCTATCAGACAATTAGCAGGACACCATTGGCTCAGAGCAACAAATGGCTTTGTACTTCTAGTAACTTTCTATTGTAATCAATCATACATTTTCCAATTGTATAAGCTTAAACTTTGGTTGTATTCATGGCAGCTGAATTCCAAAGGTATCCATTTGCTTTGGTTAAGCATTCCAATTTTCTGGAATGTAATAAATGTATTTAATTCTAATGCTAAAAGAAGTTTTGACATAAGCAATACATCTTCTGCCATTCTGTACTAGTTCAGAAAATAAATGGATGCAATACAGCATAGTAGTCTTTTACATTTTTACTAATTTCCTAAAAATATATTAGACTGAAAAATATGTGTCTGTTTTAATAAGATATAATGTGTTATGAGAGCACTTGCATTTTCATGCATATTAATGCTAAAGCATTTATTAGTGGGCACTTTGGCCAATTCAGTTATTGCTGGTGTGAAGTTCACACTTTATTCTCACATTTGCATTTTGTTTACTCCTGGTACTCCAACATTCACCTACAACCACATGACATGCCAGTAACATTAATCTGAGTGAGTCTGGGTGTGTATGTGTGCATGTTCTGTGATGATAGACTGACCTGACAAAGAATGCTGGTTCTCACCTTGCAGTTTGGCTTCTACTGATTAGATTAGATTAAGTGAGTCCATACATTCAAATGTTGAATTTTTGGTGCTTAATAATAATAATAAAAACTATTTATATAGCGCCTTATCATACACTTACATGCAACTGAAGGTGTTTTCCACAGAGTAATCAACAAAAGCAATAAAGACATACCATAATTACTTGGGTATTATCATATGATTAATATTACAATAATTTCTAATAAATGTAAGTATACTAAAAAGAAAATCAACCTGGGCATTATTAAACAAAATTTAAACACTAAAGAGCAAAACAAACATTCACCCTTATCAGAAACAGGTTCAAATTGTTTATTAATTAAAAGCCTTATACATCCGTACTAACCCCTACTCTCTCTTCTGTTTCTTTTCCCGGTTTTCTGTGGTGGCGATCTGCACCATCACCACCTAATCAAAGCACCGTGATGTCCTACATTGATGGATTAAAAGCCAGAAGTCAACATGACCATCATCATCAAGTCCTTCCATGAGAACCCTAAATACAAAGAGGACTGTTTCATTTATGTTAGGTAGATTGCCCAGAGGGGACTGGGCGGTCTCGTGGCCTGGAACCCCTGCAGATTTTATTTTTTCTCTCCAGCCGTCTGGAGTTTTTTTTTCTGTTTTGGTTTTTCTGTCCTCCCTGGCCATCTGACCTTACTCTTATTCTATGTTAATTAATGTTGTCTTATTTTAATTATTACTTTGTCTTTTATTTCTCTTTTCTTCATCATGTAAAGCACTTTGAGATACATTATATGTATGAAAATGTGCTATATAAATAAATGTTGTTGTTGTTACATAAAGATGGCAAGAGAACGACCAGAACTGATTTGCATATATTTAATAATATATACAGTATATATCTACATTTGGCTTAGGCATTTGTACATTGCAATACATTAAGCAGAGACAATGTCATTAAATTCAGTGAACAGATACAAAAGCAAATGAAATAGTTCATAGCAGTTTTGGTTGATTAAGGATGTAGATGGTATGAAAGAACGAGTCTCAACACACTGGAAAGGTTTGGGGCAGCCACCTGTATATTGTCCCTGGTTGCAAAAGTTGTTGTCAGTTTGAGTTTCAGGATTGAACTGACTAGGTTTTGGAAAATAGTGGCTTTATAAGCCATGAACCGGAATTAATGTCATCTGGCCAGAACCGGAAGTGACATCCGTCTGGGCACCAGAACCAGAAGTGATGTTAAATCAGTCAGGTTTTCTCGTATTTGCTCTGTATCCGTAGAGTTAACATAGGTAAGTTTAGTGCACCCCGCCACCCCCTGGCCTGGTGGGTAATTTCCTCCACTTGGTCCACTCAGCTCCTTCCTAGTCGCACTTGTGTTACAATGGAGTTCTTGATTGAACGTGATTAGTTGCACAGTTGACACAGAGGAGAGGAAAACAAAAAAAAAAACTCCTAAGATTGGAGCAATAGGAGAAAAATCTACCTCTGGAAGGCCACAGTCAGAAGACAGAATTGAGCAATCAAATAGTGAGGTCTGATGGTAATCAGTTTCTGCATCATAGAAGTCAGAATGACCTAGGTCAGCTGGTCATCCACCATCCACTGGGCACAGCTGATACAATCATCTATAAAGGTTTCCCAGGCCTCCTCATATCCTCCAGTACAGCAGGCGACTGCAGAATAAAATGATAAGATTCGATTCACTTTATCCACTGTGGTGGATGGCTGACGCCCTTACCCTGCTGGGATGCCTGTGTAATGGAAGGACCAGGGGAGAGAGCATACACAGAGCACTATCTCCCTCGGTTTGCTAGATTCCAGCCCCCCTAGGTTATTGCAGCACCATAGATTCCTTTAGGGTTTCATGGTAGATGGAGTCCTGCTACTCAGCCCTTTTGGGTTCTATGGCTGCCACCTGGGGGTGCTGCAGGCACTGAGGAGCCCTACTTTATTAGGCTCCCACCTCCATCGGAAGTGCTTCCAGACCACAATAGTGGGCCACCGGAAGTACTCCCAGGTGTTACATGAAAGAAGTCCACTGCCACAGTTCCAGGAGCCAGAGTCGGGAGGAAGGTGACGAAGCTTGCTGGAGGAGGAGTGGAGGCGGATAGAGGCAGAAAGATGAAGAGAGAGAAAAGAAGACAAAGTGCTGCTTTATTATTGTGCCTGGTGCTTTATTGTACTGCACCGTTATGGGAAACTATTGGGAAGACTTGTGTCTGCGTCTGCTTGTGTCGAGTTTAGGAGCTGGAGCACCCCACCTTGTTTTATCTTTTAATTTTTAAACCTTTCAACACTTTTACACTATATTATTTCTTATGGCAAATAAGATACAGCTCAAGTGAACTTATTTTATATACTGTTCCTCACTGAGGACAGGCTCAGAGTTCATGCTCAGTTTCCGTCTGTAACGTAATGATGGAGATGATTAAATCATTTGCATACATGAGCACCCAAATTTGTCTAAAAACTGGTGAAATGGACCAATTTCATTTTTATTAACGTAAGCAAATAAGAACAGTGTCAATGAAAAATACATTTTGGATATGGCCAGACAATGGAGGACAGAAAAGCAAAACCTCCAAATAAGAGTATTTCTGGGTAATGTAAAACCTGGTGTCTGTGGTATATTTTAATAGAGTCAATTGGCAAGAAAATGAACAAGGATTTTGATTATATTTTCACAGCAATAGGGAACATGTAATAATGTGATTTTATTTCAAATCATTGTTTTTATCTTTCAGACCAACTATGCTTAATGATTTTCATTCTGCATTGCACAACCATTTTAGTAGTTCTATCATGAAAAATAAATGATTATTGCTTTCTCAAGTTATTAATGTATACTTTTTATGGATGCAATGGAACATATAAAAAGCAGCCAACAGAGAGTTAAAATTTTTATTAAATCATTGAAGAATATTTCATTTAGTTAAGTTACTAGGAAGCTAAAGAGCAGTGAAAGCCAGACTACAGTAAATTATGGGCATACAGGATTAAAAAGTGCTATTAAAAATCTCTGTGATGCAGTTCTTTATTAGTTGGCTAAAGATCAGTAGACTGAGGCTCCATCATCACTAATACATTTTTTTTTTAAAATGCAGACATTAATCTCCATCTTTGCCTTTCTACCACACTACCTTGGTGATTTCAGCCCCCAAAAATGAAGACTTTTAAAAATGCTCTCCAGATTCATATGCAGTTATTCTTTGGTATACATGGGGAATTAGTTCCAGGACCCCCGGCAAATACCAAAATCCATGGATACTCAAGTGCCTTGTATAAAATCTCATAGTATTTGCATATAACCTACGCACATCTTCCTCTACATTTAAAGCATCTCTAGATTACTTATAATATTGAATACAGTGTAAATGATATGTAAATAGTTCTTATACTGTATTGTTTAGGAAATCATGACAAGAAATAAAAATGTTTGTACATGTTTAATACAGACACAGCCATCAAAGCCTAACTACATAGTATATGTCAGCAACAACATAACATTTTCCTTCTTTCTTTCAACACTTACTAATAGCTTTCGTTTAACGACCTGAAGGAGAAATATATAGCATAAAAATATATTCAAAATTGTATCATAAGAGGTCATGTTACAGCATTAATATTCTTATAATGTATTTTTATTACTGTATTTCAATAAATCTTATTTATTTATGTGTTGTATGTATTATGTTAATATTAGGGAAGGTTAACATTGACAAAAATTACACAAAGGCAAATCCTTGACCCTTTAATACATGTCAATGAACAAAACAACAACATCGATTAACGACGCAGTGGTCAGAACTACAGTATATGCTGTCATTAAGCGATACATGACTGTTATTCTCTCTTTTTGTCTTCCATTGCTTTCCCAATATTCTGTTAAAGCAGACGCTTCATGATGAATACACACAACTTTAAATGGGACTAGGTTAGACGGTGAGCTGCTGGTTCCTTTGTCATTTCTATTTTGTTACTAAGTGGCAGGTAAATAAGAGAACAAGAATCAATGAAAAACAGTGAATTAAGTTGTCTAAGATTTGAAGAAGAGGTGGACATTTTAATAACAGTGTTAACCAAAATGAAGAATAAAAAATGTGATTGAGTAGTATTGCTTCAGCAGCTTTGAAAATCAAATTGGATTTGATTTAAACAAACTGTAGTCAGTGTGGTGCTCAAGGGCCAAGTTTGAGCATCCTTGTTTTATATTTGAGAAGGAATCACTTCACTTATGAGGAAACAAACTCTATTGTTAGTGAAAGTATGCGATCTAAAGATTAGACAGTAATCTCACTTAGATTAAGGGATCTGCTGCATTGTTTTAGTCAGTATGGTGATCATTAAGGGTGAATTCCTTGGTAAATTTTCTTCACTTTGATTGTATTTCATTCATTGTGTGAATACAATAAACTGAGCCTAGATGAATCAGGTTAGATTAACATTATGATGTGTAACATTTTTAACAATTCTATATCTTTTATAAATTTAAATCTAATACAAAGCTATTTTGTATTCCATGTAAAATGTAATTTAAAAACTACAAAGTGGCCAACCAATAAAGCTATAGCTGGATTTTACTCTACAAAAATAACTGGATTTTTCATTTCTTTAAATATTTTCAACTGTGAATTAAAATGTCAGATAGTCTCACCTAGAAAATTATTCCCACAATGACATTCACCTTTATCACAAAGTAGCATTTCCAAAAGAAAGCCTGCAGGTAAGAAATCACACTGAACTCAATAAGAGTCAAACCATTACATGCACATGACCAACTTCATTCCTTGTACATTCGTCCTTTCTCGGGGCCTCGTTTTCCTAGTGCAGGCTCTGAAGCAAGGCAAAGAAAACATTAAACTTACTGTACTCTAACTGTATGATGAAAGGTCAACAGCCTGTGGCAGTGCAGTTCTGCAGTGTTTGAAACTTTAATTTTGTTATTTAGAATACAGGAAATTTGTCATTTTTAACTGACAACATCAACAACATTTAATCATTCAAGACATGTTACACAAAATTGTAAAAAACATATTAATCATGTCCCCCTTAACATGCACAACCTTTATGAATACATGTTATTGTAAAAAAGACTTTGCCTACTGTATAATCCACAATGACCAATATTTTTGATGTAAAATTACATTTTTCTATCAGATAATTTATGTTTATGTTAACTTTGTTTAACTTTTAATCTTACATAGTGTAGTTAATGGATCTTAAAGAATTCAGGACATTTTTTGCTTTCATTTTTTATTAAGTCTTGGCTTTGGCTAATCCTATTGTGATAAAAAGCAATCCTTATTAATAACAGATGTTCGCCCATATTTTTTGCACTAAATATATTTTATTGTGATTATTTTAGACAAAGATTTAATCACCAATCTATCTTTATATATAATAAGCTACCGTGGCTGTCCATTTCCCTGTATAGGATTTTAAATCACCTGGAGTTTGCAAACCGTTTGACCTATTGGCCTGAAATTTAGTACATATTAGAACATTAGAACATTCTAGACGAGAACAGGCCATTCAGCCCAACAAAGCTCGCCAGTCCTATCCACTTGTTTCCTCCAAGAAAACATCAAGTCGAGTTTTGAAAGTCCCTAACGTCTTACTGTCTACCATACTACTTGGTAGCTTATTCCAAGTGTCTATCGTTCTTTGTGTAAAGAAAAACTTCCTAATGTTTGTGCGAAATTTACCCTTAACAAGTTTCCAACTGTGTCCCCGTGTTCTTGATGAACTCATTTTAAAATACAAGTCTCGATCCACTGTACTAATTCCCTTCATAATTTTAAACACTTCAATCATGTCACCTCTTAATCTTCTTTTGCTTAAACTGTAAAGGCTCAGCTCTTTTAATCTTTCCTCATAATTCAACCCCTGTAGTCCTGGAATCAGCCTAGTCGCTCTTCTATGGACCTTTTCTAGTGCTGCTATGTCCTTTTTGTAGCCTGGAGACCAAAACTGCACACAGTACTCAAGATGAGGCCTAACCAGTGCATTATAAAGGTTGAGCATAACCTCCTTGGACTTGTACTCCACACATCGTGCTATATATCCTAACATTCTGTTAGCCTTCTTAATGGCTTCTGAACACTGTCGGGAAGTTGATAGCTTAGAGTCCACTATGACTCCTAAATCCTTCTCATAAGGTGTACTCTCAATTTTCTGACTGCCCATTGTGTATTCAAACCCAATATTTTTACTTCCTATGTGTAATACTTTACATTTACTGACATTAAATTTCATCTGCCACAAATCTGCCCAAGCCTGTATGCTATCCAAGTCCTTCTGTAATGATATAACGGATTCCAAATTATCTGCTAATCCACCTATCTTGGTATCATCTGCAAACTTAACCAGCTTGTTACTTGTATTCCTATCTAAATCATTTATATATATTAAAAATAGCAGCGGCCCCAACACTGACCCCTGTGGAACACCACTCTTAACATCGGCCAGTTCTGATGAGGTTCCTCGCACCATCACCCTCTGCTTCCTGTGTCTGAGCCAATTCTGCACCCATCTAAAAACATCACCCTGAACTCCCACTTCTTTTAATTTGATGCCCAACCTCTCATGTGGCACCTTATCAAATGCTTTCTGAAAGTCCAGATAAATAATATCATATGCTCCACTTTGATCGTATGCTTTTGTTGCAACCTCATAGAATTCCAATATGTTAGTAAAGCACAACCTCCCTCTTCTGAACCCATGCTGACTGGTCAGAATAACTCCTGTCCTTGCCATGTGTTGCTCAATCTTATCCTTAATAATTCCTTCCATTAATTTTCCTGTGATGCATGTTAAGCTTACTGGCCTATAGTTGCTTGGATCTGCCCTGTCACCCTTTTTATATAATGGAATGATATTTGCCATTTTCCAGTCCTTCGGAATCTCTCCAGTGCTCAGTGACTTCCTAAAAATATGTGTCAAGGGTTTATATATGTACTCACTAGCCTCCTTAAGAACACGAGGATAAATATTATCTGGCAATATATGTAATATATGTAATATATATATGTAATAGATGTAATATATATATGCTACATGATGTCTACAGTACTATCCAGGTGATGATTGACCTCCAGAGTTATTCCTCTTTTTATTTTTATTTTATTTTATTGTAGAATCAACTCTCGGCAGCAGCCAGCAGGGTGGCCGTGTGGCGAATGCTTACGGGCACTGTTCTCATCCCTACCACCTTCGCCGTCACTTCTCCTACCTCTTCACATCTTAAGTCATTCTTGAGGCACATTGAAGACTTAAGTGCCAGCTTAAGTGAAAAATTAAAGAAAGCGTACTAAATAATTGCAACGCAAATACTGACTTAATCAGTTTTAACTCAAAAAGATGCCAACAAAAGAAGAGAGGAAGCAGGCCGCTAGGGCGGAGAAAAGAAGAGCTGCTCAGGAAGCAGTAAGCGCATCAACCTTTGAGTAAATGAATGCTAAATGTACAGAGAAACAGTATAAAAATTATGAATGCTCAAGTCAAGTGAATTCACTGCATGTAATTGTGCAGTGCGCCGTTACAGGTTTTAAATGATAATTGTAACACTTTTTTAATTAGAGGAGTAGTTTAAAAACCCTTTTTCTACTATGGAAAAAGTTGCCTCATAGTCATTGCCTTTTTCTAAAACACATTGTCACAACATGGGATTCTGATCAGTTTGATATCATTTTTTTCTGTAAGTGACACTCTTTTTCACAGAGCTACACAAAAAAGGAATGACATTTATAAACCTTTAAAAAATGAAGTTCCAAAATCTGAAATGTCAACGATTTGTAAGTGTTTATCCCCCTACTCAGTACTTGGTTGAGCTGCTATTAGAGCAAGTTGTCTTTTTACTGCGGATGAGTCTCTATTAATTGTTTATTAAGCTGATTCCTTTTTGGAAAACTGATTAAGCTGAGCCAGATGAGGTGGGGAGGAGCAGTGGACGGCAAAGTTTAAGGTCTTGTCACAGACATTTTATGGTGTTAAGGTTAGGAATCTGACACCACTCAAGGACATTGATTTTATCCATTTTAAGTTGCTCGATCATTATTGGCAGTTTGCTTTAGGTTATTAAAAGAAAAACTTTCTCCCAAGTTTAAGTTTTCTGGCAGTGGAAAAAAAAAAAACTTCTGCTCTAGGATCTTTCTCTGTTGTGAAGTACTGATCTTCCCATAAATATTGACCAGATTTGCATCTCCAAAAAAGATATGGCTGCCATCATCACGTTTCATAGTAGGGATGATGTTATCTGGCCAATCTGAAGTGTTAGATTGAAACCACAATTACTACTTAGTGTCCAAGCCAAACAGTTCCACTTTAGCCTCTTCAGAACACAAGTCACAAGTGATGTGTTTGCAACTCAAAATTAGGATTTGTGCTTATGTTAAATTGTAGCGAGGCTACATGATAGCATATTCTATGTTTGTGCTGAATGTGTGTTGTTTTCATCATTCCAGTTACTGTACGTTATGCGTATGTCAGTGAATGTTGTCCCTGTAAGTACAGAGGGGAAGGATGATGGAGAGAGACCGCAGCCCCAAGACGGAAATCACCTGTTTACACACCAGATACATCCGGGACATTTTACATTTAAAAGAGAGGAGCGAAGGCGAAACAGGAGGCGACAGTCGATAGACGAGGAGAGAGAGAGAGGAAAAGAGGACAATTTACCCCCCATCTACAAACTCATCATTGTTATTTATTGCTTAATTCCACTGCCTGCTTTTTCAACTACCAATCCTACATTACGACAGCCAGAGCCAAGGAACCCCGGGGTTCGAATTCATTCCAACCATTGCCAGGATGTTTATAGTGAGGTTGTTTTGTTGTCGGGAGGAAGCACAATATCACCACAGCGAGTTTTCAATACTGCTGGACTTTATTTTGGGACACATTTTTTACCACATTTTCAACTTCTGTATTTATCTAATCCATGTTTGTATTTGTGTTGTGTGCGTTTGTTTATTGTTTAGGGGCAGGGGAGGGTTTAATGTAAATATTTGTATTATTATATATAGTAATTAGTCACTGGTGATTTTGGGATAAGTGGTGGTTTGCGCGCACATATATATTTATTATTGAATGTTTGTCTGTCTTTTATTTTCCAATATATCAGTGTTTAATTTTACATACCTGTTTACTGTTTCTGGTTATTTCGTCGTATTGGGAAAAATAAGACAACTAGTAAGGAGTACGGCTTGTTATTAGAGCAAGAAACCTCAGGTAATCCAAGGTATAAGTATTGGTAGTGTAGTGGCCAG
This sequence comes from Polypterus bichir lapradei, assembly GCA_026402145.1. Lineage (NCBI taxonomy): Eukaryota > Metazoa > Chordata > Cladistia > Polypteriformes > Polypteridae > Polypterus > Polypterus bichir. The sequence goes on from JANRMT010028174.1 coordinate 68,344,543, forward strand.
TCTGGGGAAGGGGTCGGCCTTCCTTTAGCCTTACTATATTACTATATTACTATATTTTAGCCTTACTATATTACTATATTTTACACCTACTGTTATCTGCTAAATATTAGTAAATATCTATGTCTGCTCCTTCTCTGTAAAGATTATTTAATTTCTGCCAAATAAACAGCCACAAAATCAAACTTAGAGAGAGAAGAAAGGTTGGGAGCGTGCGCTGAAACTTAGATGAGTTATAAATATTATTCAGCCATTTTCAACACCCATATATTTAAATACAAATAACCAGGATCTATCCAAGCAGCAATTGGTGCAAGGTAGAAATTGGTCCTGGAGTAAGTGCCAGTTCATTGTAGGACATATTCATGAATACACCCATAATCCCTCACATAAAGCAAAACTTTGAGACATTAATCATCCTAGCACATGTGTCTTGAGGGTGCTGGAGGTAATGATAAGTGAAACAACTCAAGTGAAATTGAATTTCACTTTACAAAACATTTTGTGAAATAAATCGTGATTCACTTCCAGTGAAAATGGTGCCATTCACACAAGAAGAATGCCATTTAAAGATAATAATTCATATCACTGAGTTGTTATTATAATGTGATTGACATAATAAACATGTTAAACCTCAAAAGTGATAATTATGATGTACAGACTCTTATTTAGATCCCTTTTAAGAAGACCAAAGCTGCGTATTTGCACTGAAGAACTTTTTTGGTTTATATCAGCTACCTGTTGTCACTTTGATGGGAACTGGCCAACAGGTCTGGAATACCTCAACAAATAATAATAATAATAATAATAATTCATTACATTTATATAGACAAGCTTCACTCCATCATGTCCACAGTGCTAGAAGCCTTTAACTGAATGGCAAAGAGCTGCGTTCAGTTTTATATGGTGTGGGTGTACATACATAAAACGTAGATTGCCAACACGAAAGGGCAGTTCGTAGCAGTGTCCAGTTCTCCTAACATAACCACAGCAATTTACCACACTCATTTTGCTATAAAGACAATTAGTGAGAATGAAGCTGCTTTTTTAGCCATGAGAAGTAACATTACATTAATACACAAAGTATCTGTGATGCCAAGATGACACAGACAAATGTCAACTCGTGATGCATTTATTGACAGACATGATGGTACTGTTTTGGTGGCTAACTTATTGGTAAGGTAACTGCATTAATCCCCAGTTTTCCATATGGCCTGCATTATTCATTGAAACAGCAATTATGTCATTAAATGGTCCAGGTAATAGCTGCTATTCAGTCAGACATTGGCTCCTTTCGACTTTCCCTGACCCCCAGAGAGCAGAGGAGAGGCATTACGATGCCACTCATTATCTTGTGTACTCAGTTGCGGAACACAGCCAGATACACTTGAATGCATATGGCAGTGTCTTGATGCGTCAGGCTGTTCTATCAGCCAATGAATTTCTCTAGCATTGTGATTGTATAAGTATGAGGTTGATTAGCATGCTCCATATATGGATGCTAAAGGGCAGCAATCAAGGCGTGATCACAAATGCTGTCACACACGTACGCTTAGGAAGTAGCCAACAAGCCTTAAGGTAAGTGATTTTACAAGGGATAAAGGGTTGATTGTATGTACTAATGCCTCTCTCTCTCGCCATCAACATAATCAAAGAAGACAAACAATAACTTACTGACAATAATTCCAGTCACCCAAAATAATTGCATCCAATTCCGAAATCCATCAATGATGCCACTTCCAGTTCCCGAAATAACTTCACGTCCAGCCATCCATGATGACATCACTTCCAACCCTCAATGATGATGTCATTTCTGACTGTCTGCATTTGATGTCATTTCCTGTATAGATCATATCCTGCCGCCATTTTCTATAAAACTTTCTTGTATTCAATACTCCACTGTCAATTGTTCTTGTTTTTGATCATTTTTCTGTCTTTTTTTCATTTTGTCCAGCAAACATTATTACGGGGACATTCCCCAACTCTTTTTTGTGATTCCTCGAGTCATTATTTTCATGACAATGCACATTTACAAGATGATTGTGATTTTTACTGGGTATATTGAATAGAAATGTGTGTACACCAGGTTTTATAAATCTGATGTTTTTCCTGGCGTGCACCTATTTTTCCACTAGAATCCATGCAAAGTTTTATAAATGAGTGCTAACAACTGTGACACCACACTACTATCAAGGGTATATTCACTTTAATACAGCAATTAACTCAATGCTAGTATAGTTTGATAAAATGGTTTGCTTTTGGTTAGATTTTAATTTTTTTTTTATACAAAGGGTAAAAAGGCACACAAAACCTGTTGAAGGTAGGATTATTTGAATGAAAATAGAAGTGGAAGCTATGAAAAAACTCAGTGTTCTTTATTTTGACCTATGGATTTAAACTGAAACAGTTTAAACATAATATTACGCAACATAGGAATTACTGCTCTGACTAATGCAGTTCATGTGAGCCGACATTACTCTCTACTCCTAAAGTCATAATAATAAATAAACAAATCTTTTTCCATTGGTGTTCCAGAACACCAGCATACAGCAACTGGCAACTCTGAATGGAAAAATTCAATGACTAACATCTGCCATGTGTAAACTGACTGAGGACTGATTCTCTTGACTATTTGCTGTAAAGCCAGACACCTTAAAGGAACAATAGTGTATAACCACAGTTAAATTAGCCTGGTACAATTGTATCTGATTCAGAAGCATTCAGAAATATTGATTCTTGTATGTAGAATTTAAGCATATTAAAAGTGCTTATCATTTGTGAATCACTGAAACAAGACAAACATCAAAGGGCATTAATCTCATTTTAATAGCTGTGGGGCTATATAAAAATAAATCATACTAACAAAAAATTTTGTGTCTTTTGGCTTAAGGGCCTGCTGCTCCTGCAGGCTGACGTAAGTCCAAAAGTGAACACCAACTTCCAGATGTATCCACTCTTATATGTGTGGCGACTGGGAGGTTGGTGCTTCTGGTTAAGTTCAGAAATAATACGATTGTTCATATGGGGTCTCCTCCTCCATTCTAGGAAAGGAAGAGGGAGAGAGGTTAGGACACGTGTTTCACCCAAATTCATACCCCATTTAGATTCTTACGAAGAGTCCTTGTGTGTAACATGTTAAAATCCCATAGAAGAGCACACAAAAGGCATTGTATATATACATTTCAAGAAACCAATTTAAATTATTATAGGGAGCTAAAATCTATATCAGCAGCATGAAGTGCAAAGGAGCTAGAAGATCTGGGTGTGATGCCAGTCGATCACCTGTTTCTTAGTGATTATGTGTATGTGACCTCCAGGTGACATAGCTGCACCCTAAACCCTTGACACAACTGACATGACAACAGTCATGAGTGCAAATACAATATTTTTTATTCTTTCCAGTACCTTCACAGGACCTTCTAGAAACATGCCACATAGCACACCACAACAATAAGAATAAAGATTTTCCTCCTTCTCTGTCCTACTCCTCTTCCTCCAAGCAAGTGTTGGCTTCTGCCTTCCGACTTTGACTCCCTGAGGTGAAACAGAGCAACTCCTTTTAACCAGGACCCAGGACTACCTTCAGTGCAAGGACATGGCCTGTTGGAAGTACTTCCAGGTCATGCAGAGGTCCCACAAAGTATGGGCAGCAAATCTTTGCAGCACCCCTTAGGGGAACCCATGGAACCCAACAGGGCTTTCCCACAGGACTACGAATTCCAGCATGAACTGGGGATGTCTGAATCGGTACCAAAACCCAGGGATGCTGCACCTTATCATGTTGGTGGAGCAAATAATCACAGCAAGTTGCCTCTCCTTGTCTCTGTTATACTGGCCTCCTGGCCAGGTAAGGACATATAAAGTCCCTCCGGGTTGCCATCATCTCTGTTGCTTCATTGCCACATTCTACAAAAGGCAAGGAACATCCTGCCTTTGTTCTTGTCACAGTTTTGGTTTCGCTTCTCAGCCAGGCTAAGGTTCTTGAACCATACTGGCCAAGTTGCCTGCCCATAGTTGCCATCCCTCACAAACGTTAACATGCACGTATGTGGAAAGAAAATGCATATAGACACGGACGAACATGTAAACCTCACACAGGTAGTGAACAGGCTGACAATTATCCCCAGAGCAATGAAAGTGTTTGGCAACAACATTATACCACCAAGCCATTCCATATCCCATGTATAATGTGAAATAGTATGGCATAATCTGTATATAATGTGAGAATATTACTCCTTCACTTCACTGTGTATTTGCAATCCCAGAACACAGTAAAATATCTATCTATCTATCTATCTATCTATCTATCTATCTATCTATCTATCTATCTATCTATCTATCTATATAATTTTCAGCATATAGTGTGCTTATTCTTTGAATTGATTTGTAATTTGTTTCAGTGCTCTTTGTTGTGTTCAGTAACCTTAATGCTAGACAGTTTCTGTCTATAATAACACTAATCATGGTTGAGATATTATATTTCTTGTACGTAAAGTGGAAAGAGCCCCCATTTGTCCTTGAGCAAGAAGTGGCTTCCAATTATGTTGTACTTTCCCACGCTTACACTCGTCAGGTTTTACTTGATTGACTTCTATCCTGAAGAAAGAGTCAGGAACATTTCACGTTGCCTCTCCACATTTCTTTTCTGTTTAAACATTTGGAAAAAAATGTGAGCAGGGAAATATTGCACATTCCTTGGCTTGCAGCCAGTTTTAAGTGCCATTGACTTGCACTGAAGGATGTCTCTTTGTGAAGCTCACTTTCGCTTGCCTGTCTCTCTGGTACAGAATGTGTTTCTGAGAACCGGTTTATGCCTTCATTTGTGGTTCAAACCGGTCTGAACTGTCTGAAACAACCCCAACTTGGTACTGTGGCAGAATTTCTCTCCTAATGATCTCTGGTCACACATGACAGGACCTTAAGAAAAGAAACAGTGGTAAGTTGAGGTTGAAAGATTAATCCCTAAAGCGATAAGAAAGAAGCCAAGTTAAATAAACATGAGCCTCACAACCAGGCTATTGAACAAGAATAAATGTGGTGCCTTTTTAATGATTGCCAGTTAGCCATTCAAAAACCTAACAGCAAACTGCTGTGTGTGGCCGGCCGCCTATCAAAAGCTGTTATCTAAATGCCTGCTGGCTGGTCATTCAGCTTTTCACGAGCTGCCCTTTGCTTTTTGTACTTTAGGGCTCAGCTATTACCTTCTTGAGAACTCTTCATAGAAAATCACAAAGGGCAGACATACTGTAGATAGCAAGAGCCATTTTGCTATATGACATTTTAAAAATTGAAAACTGTCAGCTAGCACTGCTATGGCTATACACAGGAATACTTGACAGGCAACCTGCTGTCACTTGGACTGTAGTTTTATGTGTTTCAGTTTACTCAAGTATACAGAGTTAAAAAAAATATATATTTTTGGAGGGAGTAGGGTTGAGGAAAAATACAGTAAAATACTTATAGAGCACATCCATACTACTATATTTTTTGTCTAACAATGATGTTTTAAATGAAAAAAAAAAATCTGCATTTTTACATAATTTATGAAAGTATTTTCATCCACTCTAAAATGACCAAAATCACATATCACATAATTGTCCACCTGCACTGGGATTATGTGTGGAATAGAAATCTTAAACCGGGAATACACTTTGCTGATTTGCCAATTGCGAGGTGGAGTCTGTGTTTTCAGAAATCTTTGTTTTCGCCTGTCAACACTAAAATGCTACGCTGTGTGGCATCTGGCCGGGGCTGGAGCCCGGCCGGGACACCCAGGAGGACTGGAGGAGGGCTTGTACCTCCTCCAGACCGCGAGGGGGCATCAGCCCTGGTTATGTTGGGGGCCACGGGTAAAGGGCTTGGAAGCCCAGCCCTGTAGGGACCCGTGGCCACCGCCAGGCGGCACCCCGGTGCCTGAACAACCCTGGAGCCCAGCACTTCCGCCACACCAGGAAGTGCTGGGGGGAAGATGATAGGGGACACCCAGACGGATTCCGGGTGCGCAGCCGGCACTTCTGCCACACTGGGGCGTGTCTGCAGAGGAGTGCCGGGAAGCAGCTGGAGCCCATCCGGGTTCCTATTTAAGGGGCCGCCTCCCTTCAGTCGATAGCGGAAGTCGGGTGAAAGAGGTCGGAGCTGGAGAGAGGACTGGAGGCGGCCAGGAGAGAGGCACAAAGACTGTGAGGCCTGGACATTGGGGGAATCGTTGCTGGAGGCACTGGGGTTTGTAACTTGTAAATATTGTAAATAAACAGTGTGTGGTGGAGCCAACGATGTCCGTCTGTCTGTGTCCGGGTTCAAGTCCACAGCTGACATTTTTAACAGTATTTATTTTCATCTGTTGATAATAAGGGTAACGTGGATTAATAGTGAAAATAGAAACAAAAATGTGCTAGGCGTGGATTGGGCCATAGTATCAGTCCATTTTCTGCCCTGTTTAATATACTTTAGGAATTCAGTGACTGGTGACAACTATTTTTGAAAACACGCAAAGCAGGAGCCAACCCTGGACCCAACCCCAGACCAGCAGAAGGAATTCTCACACATGCACACTTAGAATAGCCAGTTAACACACATCTGTTTGAAATGAGGAAGGGAAAGTGGGGTACTCTGAAAAAAATCCCAGACAGACGCTGGGAGAACATGCAAACTCAGCACAAAGATTTGAACTCGGGAGCCATGAGGGAGGAGTGTTTACCACCAAATGCTGCAATTCTGGCCTCACCACACCATATAACTATACATATACAAGGCAGAAAAAATAAAAACTATCCCTCCTTGCCTAAAATGTTTTCCTTTTTATTCCATCTGGCTTTGAATTTTATTGAACTCTTCTTCAGTTTTTCTTTCTCTTTTTCCTCTCACCCTACTCACAATCCCCTCTAGGCCTAAAGATTGCAGAGTAAGATCAGAAGATGTCAGTTTAGATTTACATGTGTTATTTTACGTGATACTGTTATCCTGTCTCTGTCCTTGTCTGGGTGGAATTTGTATGTTCTCTCAGTGTTCGCATAGTTATTGTGGTTTCTTCTTATATCCCACAGACATGCCGGTTTCATTTAATTCTGAACTGTAAATTGACGTACTGTGGATGAACATATCCAACCTGTGGACTGGTTATTCAGGATTGTTTTTTTTACTTTGCTCCTGATGCTGGCAGTGTAGACTCAATCACTTGAAATTAGAATAAATGAAATCAGAAAAAGAATGGGTGAAAAGTGCCTTTCTTCAAATCAAATGGCAAATCACAAGCACATATTTCGCATTTTGAGTCAATGTTAAGTACTGAACCGACAAACTTGTGGACAGCTATGATACACTTTCAAATGCTGTTGCAGCCATACATCATGAAGAGCTCTTGCTTAATTCTTAATGTCTTGTGGTTGCTATTCAGCACTGCCCCCTGGTGACCCAAGAGTTCATTACCCTCCCAACATTAGAACTTGCCTGTTTAAGCCCATAAACCTAACTGAAAAAGGATACTATCCCAGGCCCTGGGGGGTTGTTTAGGCACTTTGCTTGTGAGACCCAAAGTTGTAAACTTTGCTAATCCACAAAATCTAGTCAATCTAAATTACAGTTGACAGTTTTAGCTCACAGGCCTACACAGTATCTCCGAGATCTGTATTTTTTTTTTGTTCTTGGTCAATATATCTTCAATAGAGCAGGAGCAAATGAAGATGTACTTGCAGTTTGTCATCAAATTTAACAGAATTCATTCCTCTGAGTAGAGTAATTCATGATAGTTTAGTAAAATTTAAAAGAGAAAGAGCAAGAAAGCACAGTTCCATGAAATCGGTTTCATTACTAATTGTGGATGCCCTGTCAGTGATGCATGCATGCTCTCTCCCATGTTCATGAGTGTTTGCTCTTATAGAGCACAGGCCTGCCGCCAGTAGATTCCATATTCTAATCTCTAGGCATTATGCTGTTTAAAATAGAGTACCCTATTAAGGACTGGCATCTCACTCAGTTTTGGTTTCTGATTTGTACCCTTTGTTTCTTAGAATGTCCATGTATTTAACCTAGCCATTAACTGAAGATATGGGGAATCATAAAATGGATGGATGGATTTATGTTTATTCATTTAGTATATGACTTTATTTATTGTTTTGTTGTTATACAACATTGAATGACAACAGATTTAATTTGGCTTTTGTGACACTGAGCAAAAGAAAAAGATTCATTAATGTCAAAGTGTAACATTACATTTATTTATTTGGTTGACACCTTTATCTAAGGCGACTTACATTTATGATATAGTTGGTTACATTTCGTTTGGTTTTCCAATTGGAGCACAGGAAGGTCAAGTGACTTGCTTATGGTCGGACAGTGTCAGAAGTGGGATTTGAACCCATAATCTCACTGGTTTGAAGTCCAAAGCCTTAACCACGTAATCTAAATGTAATTAATGTCAACGTGAACACAGATCACTGCAAAGTACTCCAATTTAATTTAAAAAATAAAACAGAATATTTGTTTTGTAAGCATTCCCCGACTTAAAATCAGTATTAATAGCTTCACCTTCGGCAGCCATAACAGCCTTGAGTCTGTGTGACAGATCTCTATCAGCTTTGCACATCTGGACACTGCAGTTTTTCCCAATTTTTCTTAGCAAAACTGTGCATGCTGATCATGAGTGAATAGCCTTTTTCAAGTCCAGCTATTCTCAATTGGACTGAGATCTGGACTCTGACACCACCACTCCAGAACATTACTATTGTTGTTTTTGGGCCATTCCTGTAGAGCTTTGGCTTTATACTTGAGTTTGTTGGCTTGCTCCAAACAAATCTTCTTCAGACTTCATCAGGTTTTCCTCCAAGATGCATTTATTTCTACCCACATAAGACTTTCAGGGCCTGATGTAGAACCACAGCGTGATACTGCCACCACCATGCTTCATTGTGGGGGAGATGTGTTTTTGATGTACAGTGTTCAAATGTGGTGTTTAGTCTGATGGCCAAAAAGCTCAATTTTAGACTCATCAGACCATATGATCTTCTACTGACTGACTTTTATCATATGCCTTCTAGCAGACTCTAGTTGAGATATCATGTGAGTTTTTTTAACAGTGGCTTTCTCTTTGCCTCTGTCCCATAAAGCTGTGACTGGTGCAGCACCCGACCAACAGTAGTTGTTCATCCTATCTCTCCAGTCACAGCTACTCCTTCACTAGTATTCCTCTTGCGCATTCACTCACTTTTTGTGGACAGCCTGTGGACAGATGTGCATTAATCTTTCCATTTCATAATGAGTGATTAAACTGGGCTCCAAGGGATATTCAGTGACTTGGATATTTTCTTGTTTCCACCCTCTGACTTATGCTTTTCACTCACCTTTTCATGAAGTTAACTGGAATGTTCTTTTTGTCTTCATTGTGTAGGATTGGCCACCATACTGACTCAATACAAGGTTGGCCCTCCATATACAAGTGCATTTATACTACAATCAAATAAAAAAAAACTCTTTAACTACAGACAGGTGATCTCTATCTAACTAATTACATGACATCTAAGGCCAATTAGTGGCACCAGTTAGGTGTACACACCAGTTAAGTGTACACACACCAGTTAGGAGTACACACATACTGGACTGATTAACATAACATTTGTGTCCCAATTTTGAAATTTAATCACATAATATTGCACAAACTCCAAAGAACCCTGTTCTGAACATACATTAACTGAAAAGATTAAACCACACTGGAAGAATTATTATTATTAAACATTTTTAATAATTAATTGAATTCATTGTTTCATTTAAGCATTCTGCAATTTGGTCATACTGCAAGTCTTTTAATAAACTTAAATCAAAATGCTTTTGATGGTTTCCTCAAAGTGCCACAATCATGTGAAGAGCTCAATAACTTTATGTGTTTCCCATAAACACTTGCACGTCTCTTGCACAGAGTTAGAAAGCGTTTTTTTTTTCTAACTTTCAACAAAATAAGCAAATTAAAATACCCAAAATGCCTACCTAGAAACACAAAAGACAACATTAGAAGAAAAGAACAAGATCATTTCAACAAACTATGTGAAGAGTCAAATAGTGATAGAGCAAATTTTGAAGAATGTAAAACTTCCCAGGGATGAATACTTTTTATAGGCAGTGTAGTTAAGATAAAGCCATATACCAAATTAATTAATACAAATCCATCCATAATATGAGCCCAGTGTTTTCAGTTAACAACTGGGTTGACTACATAGCCATTCTCAGGAGCAATGGGAGAGGAAAAACTCTGAGTGGGATGTCAATCCATAAGGTGCGCTCTTTGTAACACCTCATCCAGGGCCAGATCCAGCATTGCACTTCATCTCCCTAGTAAATATACCAGGTTTATCAAACAGGAAAAAAGGAAGAATGGTGCCTAAACTTAATTAAGTTTTAGCACCATCAATACCTGGGAAAAAACAAGAATCTAGCACAGTCTATACTCAGACTCACACTGGTTAACAACTGGCTTTTTTGTAGCAATAGATTTCTGAATGTTCTGGCTAAAACTCTGGGAATGAAAGTTTTCTAGAAGAATGTTTAATAAATTGTGCATGTAACCAGCAACAATAAAATATTCAGTTGTTTCTGTACAATACGCTTGCATACGTGTATGTTCACATTAGTTACATGAAAGAGGATATGTTGAAAAAAACATGAAAATAAACTTATGAGACTAGCATAAAAATCTGAAATTCCAAAAATTACAAAAATCAGCATATTAACCCTAATGAAATGAAAATAATGGAAATTTCCTATGTGAATAGGATTCCGTGCTCAATTATGGTAATCATTTGCATTATAAGACATATCAAACATCCTACATTTATATGCAGTACATAATATACATTTATAGGGTCATTATTGTCATGTGTTTTATTTATTAAATGAGTGCAAATCGTTATACAATCCCATTCTTATTGTTTTGTGTGTCATTCTAATTTCTCCACCTAGAAAATTACCTCTGCCCACCTATTATTTTTGATTGTGCCATTAACATCAACTCTCATCCTTTTGTATTTCAGCTCTTTCTACCAACACAGCACAGCATATCTTTCCAGTTAAGAGTCCCTTTATCTTTGTAACCATACATCTTTTCTGTCATTTAGAATGTGTTTTGTATGATACATTTTCTTCTCATTAAAATCAAACATTGTATAGCAAATTACAAATAAAGATGAGCTCTAATTTCAGTTTATATTTCCAAAGCCCATTATGTATACTTTCTTTTTACATTCCAATAATGAATGTTTCAAACATTACAAATACAAAAAATGCCATCATTATCATAATTTTCTTTCCTATTTTCCTTGAGAAGGTCATGTTAGCACCATACTATTCTTTGCTAAGCTTCCCTACTCCCAGAAGCTTTCCTCAGACCTTCCTATACCCCGAAATTCCACGGACAGTTTAGGGGGATACAATTCCTTGTGATAAGTGCCCAGGGAGCATCCTAACAACACCTGCATACCACCTTAAGTGGTTCTTTTTCATCTGAAGAAGCAGCAATTCTACTTCAAGTGTCCTTCTGTATTGCTGAGCTTCCCATCATTCCACAGTTAGCAAGTCCAGCAACTCTGCTTAGGAATCCCATTTCAGCTGCTTTTGCTCATTATCAGAACTTTGCCAAACTTTGCAGCTACATATTTTACCAAATATTTTCCTAGAAATTCACTGTGCACCCAACTTACATGAATCATTTCTTTTCCAGTGCCCCATACTTGGTTGAAGTGGCTCCCCACTCAATGAATCACTTTGAGTAGTGAGAAAAACACTATAACTCTGAGGGGTACAGAGGGGTACATTAGCTGACCATAATAAGAATATTATGAAAATAAACTACATTGTTGTTCTACATATATACATTGAACATTGTACAATGTGTTTTCACTGCTGGATTAAGCATGTTATGCTTCTCACTATGCAGCAGATCAGGTAGTGACAGGGGCAGCCCCCAAGTATACTGTATAACGCTGATTACTCACATGATACGATTGCTGGGTGTAAAGGCACACACTGGTATGCATATATAATCTGCAAGTATTCCAAAGCTCAAACAGGAAAATGCCATTACAGAGCCCAAACCTATTTTTGAATCCTGCTTCACAGCCAACTCGCCACGCAGCAGGTCCATATAAGGGAGGGTGAGCCAAGTATATACACCCCCTCCCTACTTCCTGAATCAGAAAACATATGACAGTGAGACCCTGTAATATAATAATATTAATAACGAAAGATTTATTACTATTTACAAGGCATTTCTATCTTTCTGATGAAAGGAAAAAGTGTGAAAGATCTGCAGAGAAGACGTGTGCAGATCCTTCACACTTTTTCTTCCATCAGAAAGACAGAAACACCTTGTAAATTAGAACTTCTGTAATGCAGTCTGAAAGTCATTCTCCATGGCCTCCTTTCAAATATGGGTTTTCACTTTATCCACTGTCACATCTGCCGCCTTTGTACCTGTTGGTGCCTCTCAGTCAAAACCTGCTAACCATTTTTAGGGAAGGCCTTTTTCCTTCAACTTGACATCTTCTTTACTGTTTGTGTCCACCAACAGGTCCTAAGGCTGTTGCAATTTACATTTACACTTGCTTCCACTACCGAGGAAGTTTGATGAGAGTTTATTTAGATTCTGTGTTGCTGACCTCCCCTGATGGTACCCTATTGAATAGATATATTTTGTCCCCACTTTATGCCATTTATTTGTTATCTCATAACAGTGAGGTGATTGCTTCAAACTTAATTATGAGTTATGTAAGATACTAAAAATACTATATATTTTCACCAAATATCCAGAATATTAATTCTGATTTGTATTTTTTAATAAGGAGAATTAATTTTATTGGACTGAATTATCTAATCCTGTGGGGCAGCACCATAGGTCACAGTCTGTGTCAGCCACTTTAAAAGTAGTGTACTTTCCCCCACAAACCACATCTTTTTATCCAGGTCTTAAGAGCATCAAATTAAGTTACTTTCAGTTTATGCTGAGATGAACTAAGAGAATGCTTCTGTAAGTAACATAAAAGAAGGTTGTGCTCTTTGCTGTTAGCCACAGAAGGACTAAATCTCTGAAACTGCACTCTTGTTCTTGTCCTGTTCCTTGAAAGTTGGTGTAGATCGAAGAGGGTGTTGTAGTTCAACTTACTGATATACTCCAGATTGACTAGACCTCAGAATATTCAGCTAGTTGTTTCTTTGGGGAGTTATTTCAATTGGAAGCTTCCGTTCCTGCATTCGTGATACATTCATGTTACATGTGTGGAAAGACCAACCTCAACCCAGACAGACACCAACTCACAATGTCCTTAAAACACACTTTTTAATTTTCTGCTTCTTTTGTGCACACAGCACACAGTGCACCAACCACCAACAATGCTCACCGTCCTTTCTTTAACTCTCTTTTCATTCTCTTCTGCCACCTTCACTCCTCTACCACAAGCTCTGTCCTCTGCCTCCCGACTCCGGCTCCCCTAATGGAGTGAGGCAGCCCCTTTTATCACACCCCGGATGTGCTCCAGGTTCTCCGTAATGATCTTCCGACGGCACTTCCTGGTGTGGTGGAAATGCCACATGAGCACCTGGAAGCACTCCGGGTGTGCTTGGAATTTCTTCCAGCAGCATTCCTGGTTGTGGCGGAAGTGCTGCAGCCCAGGGCTCCATAATCCTCCTCCGGGCGCCCCCTGCTGGTGGTCACGGGCCCCAACAGGGTTGAGCTTCTAAGCTCTGATCCCGTGGCACCGATGCAGACCAGGGCAGCTGCCCTGTCGTGGTCCAGGAGAGGTATTGTCCCTCTCCTGGTGTTTCTAGGTGTCCCGGCTGGACAGGATCATCAGCCGTCCGCCACACATGAAATATTCTTTTGCTTTAACTGCCTTTTGAATGGTAAGTCCTCTATATAAATATAATGACAAAATCACCATCTTCCCTCAATGGGATTCACAGGTCGAGGAAATTTCATTCACATTGAATTTCAATCATACACATAAAGAGAACTTTTTTCCTTTCTCTCTAAACCACTCCCTTTCAGGTTCCACCAATCAAGATAATTTCATGTCAGCAGGACCATTTCTTGACTGTATTCATTAATCTATTTTCTGAAAAGGAGCCAAAGCAGGACAAAACCCAGCTCCGCATTGAACTTTATGACATAGACAGTATGTAGCCATACTCACTTACACTTTGTTCATTTAGAGTCTGTAAGCAGGTTTTTTGTACTGAGTCTACCGTAACAAGGCGTTGTGCCAAATTTTCATTCTCTGTCAGAATCAGAGTAACATAAGCACATGCTATTAAGAGTGCTGCCCACTGATGTGATGATTATCTGCTGTTCGTATAACATTAATAGATTTAGTCATTCAACACTCACACATACACAACACAATCAAAAAGACAGAATGTATGTATTTATTTAGTCTACCATAATATAATTGCATTTTAATCACTGAAATGCCTGCCTGCTAAATGAGTTATAAGCATAAAGCATAATTCGTTTCACATACAAATATGAAAAATACAAGAAATACTAAATGAGTATTGGAGATGTGATTTTTCTCAGCAGCTGTGATTCTTTTAGATGAGCTCAATTCATTTTAATTCATTCTCATCTAATGTTACCAGTGCACTTTTTCAAACATACTGTAATAATACAGGGCTGAAAGAGATAAAGTAAGGGTCTTAGCACTCTGTACAATGCTGGTGCTAATTGGCTCTTTGAATGACCAGTGGATTCTTCAGCGGCCAGACCCACTACCTCCTTCATCAACTGCTACTCAGGTTGTGGCTCCACACTCTCCCAGCTGCTTCATCATTGTCCCCACACATACATTTAGCCCTGTCACACACCGCTGACCTGGTGTCAGGTCAACCCATCTGCCACACATTCCCCCTGCTCTGTAAACCAACCCAAGGATATTGTTCAAACCCGAGGCTTGCCTGCATCCACACACACAGGCCAAACGATTTCGGCAGCAGGGAGACTCATCCAAAGTACTTCTTGAAGTGTTTTTTCAGCAATTCCTCTTCACTTGCTCTCAGGAGTTGCTTTTATGGCAGGCTTCTCCACATATTCCCACTTCTTTCTCACTGTCCTCGTCCACCTGAGAAAAAAGTCACTGTCGGATCCTGATAACAGATGTTACACTGCCATCCTTTCAAGCAACTCATTCTCAAGGGTAATGCAAAGTTCTTCTGCTGCATCATTCAAGGGGTGCAAGGCGATCTGGTCATCCCTGGCTGAATCAAGTCCTCATTAGCGTGGTCATTAGTTGGGTCTTTTTTTTTTACTCTGGCACCAGTGTAACAACATGGGGTGCAAAAGATGAAGGAACAAACTCAACACTACGCGCAGTGATGATGATATATGGCTCTTAGAAGAGCCATTGTTTTTTTCAGGAGGTGGACCAACTACCTCCTTCATCAGCTGCACCTATCAAGCTCTTAGGAGCTGCTCCTTTTGACAGTCTGTGGCCACCTGAGGAACACGTCCTTCTCAGTTCTGGATCAAGGAAAATACAATACTTACAATAAAATACCTTGTAATTTAGTATACATGTGTATATGCTCTTAGAATGCTCTTAAGTTTTGTAACATAAGGTAAAATAAGTTAAATTAATGGTAGCTGGCAATAAAGAAAAAAACAACACTCCAGTTTGTAGAGATCTCTAAAAAAATATTTGTTAACCATTTATATTGTACTTTGGAGTAGTGCCCACACTTTTGATGTAGAATACTTTGTTAGTGGGTGGCACAGTGGTGAAGCATTTAGCACCACTGCCTCACAAGTTCTGGCCTTTAATGTCAGGCTGGGCACTCTGTACAGTGTGTGTCTTCTTACCATGGCAATAAGAGTGTTTTTCTATGTATTGAAGTGTTCCTCACACAGCTCAAATACATCTCTTTTAGCTTAATTTGTGACAGTTAACTGAATTTGCCATCCCTGGATGCATTATTTGTTTGCAACCTATTTTGCCTGTTTAATTAACTAATTAATTGATTTCATTTATATTGTGCTTTTCTAATGTACATAAAGTGTTTTGCATATAATTTGGGGAACCACTTTAACCATCACCAATATGTAGCATCCACCTGAATGATGGGATGGCAGCCATTCATGTGCCAATATGCCCACTACAAATTAGCTATTAGGTGGTGAAGGGGTGAGAAAGATAGTAAGCTAATAAAGCACAGGGTTGATTAGGGGGCCACAATGACCAGATTGTGGCAGGCAATTTAGCCAGGACACAGGGAAACATGCTGCACTTTCTGAAAGATGCCCTGAGAGAGTCATGACTTCAGTTTACATCTCATCCGAAGGACCGCACCTATTTTGAAGCACAATGTCCCAGTCACTGCACTGAGGCATTGGCATCGACACACAGACCACAGGGTCAGCACTCCCCAATGGCCTTAAAAACACCTCTGCCTGCAACAACCCAAGCGTTTCTTAAATGGTCTACCATCCGGATGCTAGCAGGTCCGAAACATGGTTAAGCTTCAGGTTGATTAACAGTTCTGAAAAGCAGGTGATATGGATGCTGGTTGAGTGCTAGTATAGGCTTAAGCCCCACCTTTATCCAGAAAGAGGGTTCATAATGTTGAAATATAATTTTGATTGTTTGTCACCACTTATATAATTGTCTTAAATTTAAAAATAACAATGATGCTTATGGCCACTGCAACAATTAGAAAAAGAAACAAAATGGCAAAGCATTAATTAAAACTAGTGATAATAGCCTCTATAATTATATTTTAAATTATAAAAGAGTTCAGTGTCTGATGATCAGCTGTACAAGCAAAAGTAATCTATGTTAAACTAACATATCTTTCACCCGTTGAAACTCATGGAAATCCCATAAACTACCAGGCAAATCTTACAGCCTAGGGTCTTTGCAGCTAAAGACTCTACCTTATACATTAATTTTATTCATTTGTAGTGCTGTGAGAAAGCAAGCATTAAGTGACCAAAGTATACATGGTAGAGCACAGACATTAATCATTTCTATAAGGCAAATAAAGGGCTATGCCATTTATGACGTTATACTTTAAAAAACTGATTTTAAAACTCACCATAAACACAACTGTAGGCCAATATAGTGTCTTAAGAGCTCACTGAGTTCCTTACATTTAGTTACAGTGTGTTCCTTTATGCCAAGTACTGAATTACTGAAATGGCTTACATTGAAATGCCTCGTAAAGCATTGCAGAGACCCACTCAATACACATGGATTAACTAGCTTTACTTTATATTGCACAGTAACAAAATCACCTGAATTCTGCTATGTATCAAAGGTGAAGAAAGCAAATCTTAGAAAGTGCACCAATGTAAGTACTAAAGTATAAAAAGACGTCAAAAACATAACTCTTAACATTTAATTAGATCCAGCTAGACTTGAGTTCAGCATTTCTGAGTTTAGAATAGACAATATCATTGTCCTAAAATTCACAAAATTTGGTGATATCAGATGGGATTGTGTGATAGACACTCTGACACACAGACAGGGGATTAAAGTCTGTTTAACTGGGTGCAGTGGAGCTGTTAGAATTTATGTTTTGTTTTTCCCCTTTTGTAATGCTCTTCCTTGGGTTATTATTTTCTGTAATAAACCCACTTTCTTTGTGCTCTTAGCTTATTTGCCATTTATTCTGGGTTTGTGGATGAAAAAAGTAATAATTTTCAGGGAAAATCATTAAAAGTATAAAAAAAATAATGCCTTTGTCACCTAAGTGTGCACGCTATATGTTCAGATATAACAGATCACATCTAACAACATCTACATAAAGAATTTGTCTTCACCTGACATCACTCAGATTCACTTTAATTACCCTAAAACAATCAGCTGTTTTTGTAGGATTTCTCTGAAGATTTTGTGGTTGCACAGTGTAGAATTAACCAGTCCGTCTTGAGAGGCGCTGCTATTTCTCTCAGATTATAAATAACAATGCTAGTAATCCCAGAGTCCTATTTTCTACAATTGATCGTCTTCTAAACCCAGGTAACACAAAGGAATGCCCCCATAATACTTCCAGCGAAACCTGTGAGAACATTGATATATTTTTCAATCAAAAAATTAATGATATTAGAAATAATATAGTATATCTGCCCAACACTGTGGAACCTCCTAAGCCCCAGTACTCCGTTATAAACAAATTCAATTCTTTCACCAGGATAGATTTACCTGATTTACATAGAATAATCTCTCAAATGAAACCCTCCACCTGCGTCCTTGACCCAATACCAACAAGGTTTTTCAAGGAAGTATCAGACGCGCTTATTGATAATATCCTTGACATAGTAAACTCGTCATTAGATACGGGGGTTTTCCCAGACTGTCTTAAGACTGCTGTAGTTAAACCCCTACTCAAGAAAAATAATCTTGGCCCCTCTGCTTTTGAAAATTTTAGACCCATCTCTAACCTGCCCTTCTTAAGTAAAATTCTAGAGAAGGCAGTAATTATGCAGTTAAACGACCACTTAAGTAAACATGCTATTCTAGATAAATTTCAGTCAGGTTTTAGAACTAATCACAGTACAGAAACTGCACTTGTTAAAGTAGTAAATGACTTGCGATTAAATGCAGACAGAGGCCATTTATCTGTTCTCATCCTCCTCGATCTGAGTGCCGCGTTTGATACCATTGATCACAATATTCTTAGAAATCGCCTTAGTCAATGGGTGGGCCTCTCTGGTAATGTCTTAAATTGGTTTGAATCCTACCCGGCAGGGAGAAAATTCTTTGTTAATTGTGGTAATCACAACTCAAAGACGCATGATATTCTATATGGAGTTCCACAAGGCTCTATCCTGGGTCCGCTTCTTTTCTCAATCTATATGCTTCCATTAGGTCAGATTATCTGAAGTTACAACGTGAGCTACCACAGCTATGCTGATGACACACAGCTGTACTTATCAGTAGCACCTGATGACACCGACTCTCTCGAATCAATAACACAATGTCTTACTGGTATTTCTGAATGGATGAATAGTAATTTTCTCAAGTTAAATAAAGAGAAAACTGAAATTGCATTGATTGGCAAAAACGGATTCAGTGAGGTTATCAGAAAAGATCTTGACGCATTAGGATTAGAAGTTAAGACGGAAGTAAAAAACTTAGGGGTAACCGTTGACTGTAACCTGAATTTTAAATCACATATTCTTCAGACCACTAGGACAGCATTTTTTCACTTAAGAAATATAGCAAAAGTTAGACCTCTTATATCATTGAAAGATGCTGAGAAATTAATTCACGCTTTTGTTTTTAGTCGATCAGATTACTGTAACACACTGCTCTCAGGACTACCCAAAAAAGACATAAATCATTTGCAACGAGTGCAGAATGCAGCTGCTAGAATCCTAACTCGGAAAAGAAAATCCGAACACATTTCTCCTGTTTTGATGTCACTACACTGGTTACCTGTATCTTTCAGAATTGACTTTAAAATTCTGCTTATAGTTTACAAAGCCTTAAATGATCTCGCTCCATCTTATATATCGGAATGTCTGACACCTTATATTCCAAATCGTAATCTTAGATCATCAAATGAGTGTCTCCTTACAATTCCAAAAGCTAAACTTAAAAGAAGTGGTGAGGCGGCCTTCTGCTGCTATGCACCCAAAATCTGGAATAGCCTGCCGATAGGAATTCGCCAGGCAAATACAGTGGAGCACTTTAAAACACTGCTGAAAACACATTACTTTAACATGGCCTTTTCATAACTTCACTTTAACTTAATCCTGATACTCTGTATGTTCAATTCATCGTAATAACTATTCATGGTGGCTCTAAAATCCGTACTGACCCCTACTCTCTCTTCTGTTTCTTTTTCCGGTTTCTCTGTGGTGGCGGCCTGCGCCACCACCAACCTACTCAAAGCACCATAATGCCCCAGCATTGATGGACTAAGAGCCAGAAGTCCACGTGATCATCATCATCATCATCAAGTCCTTCCGTGAAAACCATAAATACAAAGAGGACTGTTTCATTCATGTTAGGTAGATTGCCCAGAGGGGACTGGGCGGTCTCATGGCCTGGAATCCCTACAGATTTTATTTTTTTTCTCCGGCTGTCTGGAGTTTTTTTTTTGTTTTTTCTGTCCCCCCTGGCCATTGGACCTTACTCTTATTCTATGTTAATTAATGTTGACTTATTTTATTTTCTTACTGTGTCTCTTATTTTTCTATTCTTCATTATGTAAAGCACTTTGAGCTACATTTTTTTGTATGAAAATGTGCTATATAAATAAATGTTGTTGTTGTTGTTGTTGATTTATAAATAGCTAACAATGTACCAACGTGTGTTGTTGAAATATACAGATCAAGAATGGTATAACTGAGCTTTGAAGTCATGGCATGCTGTAGAATGGATAACTATTAAGATCATTAAATCGAGAATAGTGGGCAAAACTGCCAGTATAATGTAAAAATCAGTAAATCAGTGTTCCTCCAAAATTAGTGACTACTAAGAGGAGTCAAAGATGCAGAAGATGTCAGACTGAAATAGAATAAAGTCATGAAGGAGTCAAGTATAGAGAGACCAGAGACTGGAAGTACTAAAGAGCAGACCAGTGCAGAAAACTGCAGGATAACAACGTTTTCAACTTGACTATAGTAGCAAAAGGATGAAAAAAGTGAAGAAGGACAGAACTCAGCCCTTGAGATATTGCTGTTGCGGCTTGAACATCTCGTTGGGCTTAAAAGGGCCGCTCTTAACTGGTTCAGGTCATATTTAACTGGTAGACACTTTTCAGTGGCTTTAAATTCCTCTTTTTCGTCT
Source organism: Polypterus bichir lapradei (assembly GCA_026402145.1). NCBI lineage: Eukaryota > Metazoa > Chordata > Cladistia > Polypteriformes > Polypteridae > Polypterus > Polypterus bichir. Next base: position 68,365,305 of record JANRMT010028174.1, read on the forward strand.
ACTGCTCCTCTTAAATGTGGTGTTCCTCAGGGATCCATTTTGGGTCCTATTTTATTCTCTATATACCTTCATCCTATTGGAGCGATTTAACATTTCTTTTCACTGCAATGCTGATGATACACAGGTTTATATTCCTGTCTGCAACTCTGCAATAAATCAACTCCACAACTATCTTTTTGAACTAAGATCCTGGATGGCTAATAATTTTCTTGATCTGAATCAAAATAAAATGGAGGTGCTTATAATAGGTCCATCAGCTAAAGCCCAAATTGGTCTTGGACTTCTCGGCTCTTTCTCTGTCTTTTGCAAACCTTAAGTCCGCAATCGAGGTGTTATCTTTGACAGTAACCTCTCTTTTGAGAAAAAAGTAAATTCTGTAGTCAAGAGTTGCTTTTTCCAGCTTCGTCTTTTAGGTAAGATCGAGCCTTTTTTTATCTTCAATGGATCTTGAGAAAGCTACTCATGCTTTTATCTTTTCTCGGCTCGATTACTGCAACTCGCTGTATTCTGGGATTAGCAAATCTCTGATATACAGGTTACAGTTGGTCTAGAATGCTGCCACTCGCTTTCTGGTTGAGGTAAGAAAGTCTGACTTGTTTCTCCAGTTTTAGCTTCTTTACACTGGCTGCCTGTCAGTTTTCGAATTGATTTTAAGATCTTGTTGCTAGTTTTTAAATCTTTACATGGGCTTGCTCCTGCCTATTTATCTGAATTGTGTGTTTTACACCAGCCATCCAGAGAGCTTAGATCTTCTGGTCAGTTGTCTCTTGTTGTCCCTCGCACCAAATGTAAAACTAAGGAGGACAGCTGCTGCTCCTCGCCTGTGGAACTCTTTACCTCGTCATATAAAGGAATTGCCTACAATTGAATTGTTCAAAACGAGATTAAAGACTCATTTCTATTCACTTGCATTCTGTTACCTTCAGAAATACTGATGATTTCCTCATTGTGATTATATAACATTACTTCTATTTATTATTTATTTTATTTATGTTCATATATTTTATTTCTATTTATGTTATTTGTTTGTTTTCTTTTATTCTATTATTGTAAAGCACTTTGGCCACAGCATTCCTATATTGTTTTAAATGTGCTATATAAATAAATTCACATTGGCATTAACTGTCAATAAACAGAGAAGCAGAAAACACCAATTGTGCAGCAGCACACTATAAGAATTAGAAGGGGCAATGTGAGAACTGCCAGTTCAGATAACAGGGCTTTTTTCTGTGACTACAACTACCCAGTGCCTCTAAACTTATTCTCACAAAGAGACTTAACAAATGGAAAATGAAGGTCTGACCATGAGCATCAATGATTAGTAGCCATTTATTTTTTTATTTTTGAAGACTAATAAAGAAATCAGTCACATTGCCTTTGGACTTTGTTTCATCTTACAAGTTAGTAATCCAATTTTTTGTAGTGCCTTTAGCTTACAAGCAAATAAAGTGTTGATTGTTTGGATTGACAAAGTGTAGTTTGGTAGTTGATCATGTAACGGATGGCACAGTCCATAGTCTCTAGGAATTTTCTGCAATTTGTTAGCTTCACTATTTCTCTATATGAAACAAATTAAACCAATTTTTATTTCTTCTAATTATTTGGATTAATTTTCAGGACTTGATGTGTGTGTTTCTTGTATATTTTAATGCTCTGAGCCAAAGTAGACTTAAAAGCATTTTTTCCCCTATTTTAAATCTACTGCTTATCTCTCTCAAGAACAGTAATGTTTGACCTTAATGTTTAACACTAAATTAAAAAAATACATTTAGTTTGTACCTAGTGTGATGGACGGCCAGGACCCTTACTCAAGGACCGAGGGAGATGATGTGTACAGGACATTGACTCCCCCGATCACTAGATGGCAGACCTCCTGGGTTGCTGTGGTGCCCCAGATTCCTACAGGACATCATGGAAGATGTAGTTCTTAGGCACAGCCCTGTTAGGTTTTGTGGGTACAGTCAGGGAGTGCTGCAGGAACTGGCGAGCCCTACTTCATCAGGCTTCCACCTCAATCTGAAATGATTCTGGAGCATGCTTATGGGGCACCAGAGGTACTCCCAGGTGCTGAATAAAAGAAGCCAGCTTCCTCAACTCCAAGAGCCAGTCGGGAGAAAGGAGGCATCGGGGTCGGGTGGATTGAGAGAAGAAGACAAAGAGTTGCAGAGTGCTGTATTGCTGTTTGCTATATTACAGTTGTATTCTAGTTGTTGTGTGGAAAAAGCTTGCTATAGGAGTTTCCCACAAAAAAAGCTCACTGTGCTTGAGACTTGTGTCTGTGCCTTTTTGTAGTTGGGTGTTTGGGGAGCTGGAGTGCCCCCTACAGTCCACACTAGGTATGAATAAATGCAGCTCTTGACACATGCTGGTTATTATCTGTAATTCTTCATTCTTATTATGCTCATCAGATCACATCATTTTTTTTGTCAGCATGAGGAGATGCAGAGTGAAATGCATTCAATATTAATATTTTATTGCCCTGATTTATGCTTATGCTGAATAGAGACTGCAAATATTGATTGTCACTATGTTCCAAATGAAATAAAGTTTATAAAATTATATTTTGTGAATGGCAGAGGGTGACTAAAATTGTTACATGTCCCAGGACAGTCGTATAGATTAGGCCTAAGTCTATATGTTCCCTCTTATACTTTATTTACACTTTATTTGTCTCATATCTTATTCAATTAACTCATGATCACTTTATGTTGTGTGCATGTAGTAAATCCTTTCTTGCTGTAAATAACTAAAATATTTAATCACCAGTCACATCAGTTCTATTCAAATATACACAATATCTTAACAATCAGATGTCCAGTGATTGCCAACCTAGTACCTATGTCAATATTTTCACTTCTTTTAACAGTGTGTTTGATCAAAAGAAGAGAAAAATACAGTTGCTCACAGGGTAAAATAAAACCGGATAGCCAACATTTCCAGCTAAGAAAGAACATTTTTAAATTCTTCATTTGTAAATAATATTGATTCAGAGTTTTTGTTCAGAGTTTTGCATATGTAATGTCTTTTCTTACCATGCATCTATAACTTAGCTTGTATGATTTGAGTGGCTAGTCCTAATTCTGAGGGGATGTTGCATAAAAAAAATATTCTGGCAAGGATGCATATACTGTAACAACAGCATTTATTTCCTTAAGACATTATTTGCTTGCTTAAAGGTCTCCCTTTTGTATTTAAAGTTCAGAAACATTATTACGTGTTTACCCTTCTTTCTTAGCACAGTTGAGCCCTTAAGAATGGCCCACATTTACTCACCTCAAAATGTGAGCACCTATATCATAAAATGAACGTGCCCATAAGGAACAATGACAAATGAAAACATCAAGAAATACAGTAAGAATGAAGAAAAGGAAAATTGTAATATTTAAATATTAGTATATTCCTGACCATAAAAAAATAAATAAATAACAACAAAAAAATAATGAGCCACTCCACCCCACCAACCAGAAACGTAGTCAGCAGAAGTAGATCGTACATCACCTACAGGTACATGTTATCTTGAATAAGCCTCTGTGGACCACAGGAAGCTCAAAGATGATGGCCCCAGAAGCTCCAGGACATTGCTGATATCTATAACCTTCAGAGGAGGCTTTAAAGATTCTTTTTGTCATATCTCTTTTGAACGTAGAGTTAGGTGGTATGGTGATGAGACTTGGTCTGTAAGTAATCATTGATTTCCCTTTTTTGTTCCCCGTGTTGATTTGAAATGCAATAACATCTTGTGTACAGTGTACTAATAACAAGGCCTACATAATCTGAGAGAGTTGAAATATGTGTGAGCTGTGTTAACACAGATGACAGCTATAGAGGTATGTGTGTACATTTCAGCAGAGAATTCAAGGCATGGAAAGTAGGGAGGTTAAGGGCTTTAGGCACCTCGTGCAATAGACACGGGATCTACACCTATTAGTAAGGGCAGTAAGCAACAGCAGGTGTATTGCTTTCTTGTTTACACAAGAATCATTTCTTCCTTTTTGCATTTTTTGTTAATATTATTCTGGATTCAGGATGGCTCAGGAAGATATTAAACCTTGCTTTGCAAATTAATCCTAGCTTAAAGCAATAGGAGACAGACACAATCAAAACACAAAACTTTTTACATAAGCATAATTAATTAAGTAAAATAATTTGAAAACTGTTATCAAGAAATCTGGAGACTGGATTAATTTTGAATTTGGTCACTAACATAAAAAACATTAATTGTTTATAAGTTAATAAAATATGTTGTGAAGTGGAGTCCCAAACATAACAAAATAGGTGTGGAGCCCTAATAAAAGGACCATAAAAGCAGGGCAACCAGACCATCATACCCTGGGAGACTCACCAGCTTGCCCCACTATAGCCAGCAGCAGACTTCTAGCACATTAATCCCCAGAGAATGGGAGCTGGAAAAATAGCAAGAAATCTTAAAAATATAGCAAAAGCCTCACAAAGAGGAGGATGTCTGTAAACCTCCAGCTTGTGCACAGAAGAGGAAAAAAATAATTTTTGTAAATGAGGATTCAATAAAAAAAAAAAAAATAGAAAAATTTAAGGGGATGCTCAGAAGCGCAAAAATAGACAAAAGGAGTTGCCTAAAAGGCAGTCCTACAACAAATAAGTCCTAATATGCTATTCAGCAATCAGAATCATAAAGACAGTATTATGATGCTTATTTTTGTTTAGTTTCCTTTGTAATATTCCTAGACATGATCTATACATAGTTTTTGGTGTTTTCCAGATCAAGGATTCTGAATATTTCATCAGTTTTCTAATTAAATGCTTCATTTGAAAGCTGATCACTTACTGTTTGTTTAGCGCAACATTATCTTGGATCCTGACAGGTGTCAAAATCTCCCTTATCCATGGGAATGATCCCAGCATTATGCAGGAGATACAGAGCTGATGATGTCTGAATTGGCATCGGGTTTAAAGGTTGTCCAAAACGTTGTTGTGGCAACAAACTTTAGAATTCCAAAACCCTTTCTCTGCTTTTTTCTTGCAATTTAATTTTATTTAATCTCACAATATTTGACTCTGTGCTCTTGTTTCTTGGTTTCTGATTCCTGTCGTTGTACTCTATATTTTTGTGTACATAAGAATTACTTATAAATATGTTCTGGAGGTAGCAGCAAAGGAGACGATTAAAACAAAACAAACTGCGTGCTATTATGAACAATGCTGCACATCCTGTTTTGACACACTAACATTGGGGACTTTCAGCCAACAAATTATTCAGCAGAAGTGTGTCAAGAAACGCTGCTGGGGCTCCTTTACACAAATGGCAATATCCCTACAAAACCTAATAGGTTTTCTTTCATTTTAACTTTCTTGCATTTTAGTAATTCTGATGAATGTATTTACATACATTTATTTATCTATATTTTTATATATTTATTTAACAAGCTTCTGTTAAAAACAAGATTCCCCCGGAAACAAATAAAGTTCTTTCAAAATGTTTGAAATCACTTCAGTGATGTACACGTTTATAAAAAATGTATATGCAAAAACTAGACCAAAAAAAACTTTAAATGAGAGTTGTTTTGCTTTTATTTAGCAAAAACATCTGCCAATGGGGTAAGCAAAATTTACTTGACAACATCTGTTAAGTAAGCTAAATGTTCATAAATACATTATTTTTGATAAGTCAGTTCTTAAAATAAGGAAAACAAGATTTAATGTCATGATAGAAATACTTTTCACTTGCTTAGATTTCAGTTTTTGCAGTGATGACTCGCAGATATGAGAAAAACCCCATATGTGATACATTGTTCAACTTGTCTTGATGCCTAGTTATTCAAGTCGTTGAGTATTTGGAATTACTCTGTATTTTTGGCCCTCTAGACCCGAAATTACACCTTTATGATCAGCAGGACTTAATGTTATGCATGCCACATCAACTAACCACAGGAATTCACTCCCTAATGTAATATGATTAGTCAAATTTCTTACTTTTCAAAAAATTTTAAAAAATAGGAATTGGTAGTAAAGGCACGTGAAGTGTCATTTTATGTCAGTTCAAGGTTACTGATCATGAATATGATAATATGTTTGATATCTGATTCTTTACCGATAGTCCTAACCCTCTAAAACCCTCTCCCAGAAGGTTAAAAATGACAAATTTCAAACATAAGCAGGTGCGTTATCATTTTAGAATATTTTCAGGTCAGTGATTACGATTATGATGTGGCTTTTAGATCCTTTACTATAGGATCTAGCCCTCTATAGACTTCTATCAGAGGGTGAAAAATGACAAATTTCTATTGCAATCAAGAATATTTAGACTTTAAACTTTTAAATCAAAACATTGATTTCAATATTTCAGATATTGGGCAGAACTCTTCTGGTTTATATTGTACTTACCTTATGAAGTGAATCATTACATTTCTTATCAACATCCCGAATTAGGGTGGCTTACATTAATTCAGACGTTTTTCTGTCAATGTCCAGGTTTTGACCTGTACCTGTTTTTGAGTACACGTTTTCCCCGGACTCTTGCCTCCTCTGTGCCCTTGTTAACAGGAGACAAAGAAGCAAGATGTCAGCAAAATCAGGAGATTCCAAAGAAAATAGTAGTACTTACAAAGAACTCCAAACAAACACAATAATTCACTGGCTGGGTTTCTGGTCATGCCCTCCAGATAAAGGCAGAGCGAGGATGCAGCAGTGGTGACATCAAGATGGCCTCATCTCCTAGGGCTCCACCTGCAAAATACAGTGGTACCTTGAGATACGAGTGCCCCATCATACGGGTTTTTTGAGATACGAGCCGTCACTAGGTCGATTTTTTGTCTTGAGTTACAAGCCAAAATTCGAAATAGGAGCCATTAAAGAGCTTGTCCCCGTACATTCCGAGAAGCTGATGACAGAGGAGTTGACGAAACTACAGACGCAGCAACATACGGAGGTTCTGCAGGAGATCGGTATTGCGGAGGAGGTTATCTCTTAAATTTAGATAAAGGAAGTGTTTGCTATGTGGGAAAAAGTTTTGAACTTTAAAGAAAAGAAACACCTTGAAAAAATTACAACTGATCATACAGCCACACTATTTAATGACACTTGCCTAACTAATTTCAGAAACATTTTAAAGGGGAGGACTAAACAAAGCTCCTTGGACAGGTTTCTATTGAAACACCCTGCGAATTTAAGTGACGAAAGCATGGCAAAATAGAAAAAAAACTAGTGAAGAAGAAAATTAAGTTAAGCAAAAGTGAAGTGAAAGAAAAAAACATTACAATACGCTAATCGGCTTTGCCAACATCTGTTAATTTCTTTAGATTATCTATACTAATAAAAGGCAAAGCCCTCACTCACTCACTCACTCACTCACT
>JANRMT010028174.1:68377632-68394533 GCA_026402145.1 Polypterus bichir lapradei
TTGCATGCTCAAGAGTAAGCTCAGCGCACAGCTACAGCTTGGTCATATTGCAACTGGAGGGCCGAACTGACAACGTGGCATACAAAGAGATCCTTAACAAATAATTATTGGTATATTTTCCCTCAGTTTAAAAAGGTTTAATTTTCTTCTTAATAAAAATTTTAAGGCAGTACTTCACCGCTGCGAAGCGCGGGTATTTTGCTAGTATAGATATATATAGATATATAGATATGACAACAACACTCGTATCAATGACAAAACAATTACATTAACAATAATGTTATGTTGTTTTTAAAATTTTTCTTTTTCATAACTTCTTTAACACACTACTTCTCCGCTGCGAAGCGCGGGTATTCTGCTAGTCTTTTATATATTAGGTTTTATTTTGTTTGTATACAATATTTGTTCATTATAAATACATTTTTTTTATGTTGAAAATATTTAACAAAAAATTGGGGTGTTTTTTGGGGGGCTGGCATGAATTAATCTCATTTCAATTAATTTCATTGGGGAAAATTGATTTGAGATAAGAGCATTTTGACTTATGAGCTCGGTCACGGAACGAATTAAACTCGTATCTCAAGGTATCACTGTACATAGAAAGAAAGAACATTTAGGAATGCAGAACACTTAAAATATAGCAGAAAATACTTAAAATATGAAAAATAATGATTCAGAAATGACAACAAACAAAATACGCACAAATTCACACCATTTTAGTACATAACAAAACGACTACAAAAATTTCAAAAACACTAATAACTTTTATGAAATGTTCATGAAAATGAACATTTCTTTTTAAATTATGGTGTGATTCTGCCTACTATTAAAGGGCCTCTATGTATGTTGCTGCAGGGAAGTAAAAGGCACCTGTGTACATAGATTGTATTGTGATATCATAGAGGTTAAGTGGGCTGATCCTCTTCTGTCATATGTGTAAGTTAATTAAAAAAGGTACATGACAAACAGGATGTTTTTAAATTGAATAAATACACAGTTATCTGAAGAGCAGACAGCCTGGAAGTATTAAGGTCAATGAGAACTGTAAATCCCATGCTGGAAAAAAAAGTCCATCTAATATTGGCACTGGTTACGGTATGTATTTCAGGTTCTCGTTGCTGGAGGCTTCTTTTGTTAATTACTCAAAAATAGCTCTGCCAATCATTTACTCAAGTAATTATATCACTGGAATGTAAATCTACTTTCAAGTATGACTTAAAAGAGTTTATTTCAGTTCTAACCAGAGTTGGGCAGACTTTTCTAGCTGTTCATTCCTGAAATTAAAAAGAACATAAATGTAGTAGTAGTTCCTGGCATATACTGTATATACACCCAAAGAAATGATCTGAGCTCATGGAGTTAAAAACCTGACTGTAAATTGAGCCAAGCTTGTTTGGTGCAGGGAGTGGTCAGGTATAGTCCTGATGCCAAGTAACACGCAGATAAGTTAACACAGTAGCAGCATTTTTTCCTCCTTCATGTTTAAATTGAACTTCTTAGTAAGTGTGGCTTATTTTATCTGCTGGCTAGACTGCCTAGACTGGAATAAAATACATGTCTTAAAGTGGAATATAATTTCAAATTAAAGCTTGAGGCAGATTTTCATTTGCATTGTAGAACAAACCAAGCTTAGTGATCATTATTTGGATTTACTTAGGCTGGTTGGCTGTACCTCACTCTGTAGTTTTGTGCAGTCTTGGGGAGGAGGCACATTCTTTTCCTGTCTTCTGGCATCACTTTATTCCTTCTTTTTGTTCATTTTTTCTTTTTACCTCTCCTTTTAAACCCTGTCACAGTTTATCTGTTTTCCCTAGAGTAAAGTGGTACCTAGGTACCTAGATAGCAAGAGGCTGCCAGAAGTAATGTCACTACCAAGTCTGTTGCAAAAGAGGTCCGACATATACCTGTGTAGAAATGCAGGGAAATGCTAAAATGCAGTAAGGCTTGAATGTGCACTGAGTGATCTTGTAGGGCACGGGTGTCGAACTCCGGTCCTGGAGGGCCACAGTGGCTACAGGTTTTCATTCTAACCATCTTCTTCATTAGGGACCAGTTTGTGTTGCCAATTAACTTCTTTTGCCTTAGTTTGCATTAACTTGCCTTGAGCTCCTTAGTTGTCTCTTTTTCCTTATTGAGCAGCCAGACAATAACGAGACACAAAACGAGCCTCCACATGACCAGCTCACCTGTGCTCATCACACAATATCTGGAAATAAAGAAAGGTGAAGGTCTTGGTAAGGATGATCTACTCAGGTCACCAAAATGTCTCCATGGTGGTCTTAGATAAAACAGAAAATCAACAGTTCTGGAAATGTCTGCTGTGGCAGAATGAGAGCAGCAACGAGCCATGGAATTAAATAACGGGTTTAATTAAAAGCAAGACTCGGCTTCTCATTAACACACTAGTTGGAGTGAAATTGGTTGGAGTTTGAAGCCCCAGTTTAGCTGGTCATCTTTTGGCTCGTTTCAAGTCTCATTTCAGTTTGGCTGTCATTTAATGAAGAAACGAAATCAATTCAGAGGACTGAATCTTTAAAAACAGGGCTATTAAAATGAAGGGAAAAGGAGTTAATTAGCAGAGAAAACAGGTCACTGATTGGGAAAAGGGTGAGAATGAAGCCACTGCGGCCCACCAGGCCTGGAGTTCGACACCCCTGTTGTAGGGCAACTGGTAGGCACAGCAACATAAGTGGAAGAGAGACAGACCAAGGAAGCAACATCTATTGGCTGTTGGATGGCCCATCATCTCTTAAATGAAGTAAAATAGTGTTCTTCCTTGGAGACCTGCCTATTTAACACTAGAATCCCTGAAGCCTTCAAAAATATTTGTAATGCTGGCCCACCTTTATTTTACTTACACTTCCTCATCACTGCATTAATTGCACACTGACAGCACCTTTGTTTTGCAAATGTGTCCCATCTCCCACCAAAACAGCTGAATTCAGACACAAAACACTGAAGTCTGTTTAACACTAGAATTACCAGAGCCTACAAGAAAACTCGTAAATCTGGCCCACCTTAAATCCTTTCTCACCTCTTCATCAGCATCTTTTGTCCTGTAAATGTGTTGATAAGCAGCAAGCAGCCTGGTATCTCATCCCCCCGCCCACCGCTGCAGTTCAATTTGCAAAAAAGTTTGTCAGTGCTCAGTGGTTATCTTCGAGTGAAATGCTGTAGCTTTATATAGTAAAAAACATACATCGTCATTTGGAATACATACATTTCATGTTTGTTCCGTGTCAACAACAATCTATGTAAAAACATCGCTAACACAGGAACGTTTTTCATGTTTTAATAATGATTGACAAAATGTAGACATGAAATGTATAATGTATGAAGCCTGAAATACAAATATGAAATAAACACTTTCACAAAAGGTACAAGTATAACAAAACAAGTGCGCTTTTATTCAAGAATTTAACCGAAGAAAAAAGAAAGTAGGTTACAGTAGGCGGTTGATACGACAGCTTGCGCGGTGCAATGCTAAGAACTGCTGCCTTCCAATCAAGAGGTTGCGGTTTTGATATTAGCTGCTTCCCAAATTTACCATTTTGAGTAGTGAGCTGCTCTTATTGCTAGTATCATACAATAAAAACATACATTTGATTGCGTCTATAAATTTATAGTACTTGTCAAAGTTAGTTTTCTGCCTCACTCCGCACTATGCGGCCGCAGAGAGCTTAAACAACTCGGTACATCCACATAAAAAACGACAAGGGGTGAGCGAGCTATCTTGAAGGCTTTTACTGGACGTACTTCGTTGTAAACTGAAATATATACAAAAGAAACATACAGGTATTTACATGTGTACAAAGACAATAAAGAATAATTTACAAAGCAATTACATAGCAGACAGTGTACATTAAACAATAGAGCTTTAAAAGACACTTACAAGGCGAGTGATTTCCACGGTTGGATCAAGACGAAGAGAAGCACGTAGACAGAGGTTCAAATTGCTGCGTACCACAACTAACCAGACACAGGGGTTTATATACCCTAAGGATACGTTTTGGACGTGACCGAAACAAGAGATAAAGGGGTGCCTACGTGAGACACATGGGGTGTATTGTATTCAAATGTTTATTATGGGACCTACGTGCTTTACGTGAGTTTCATATACTTTTATAGTACCACTGTGAGTGTGGGACGTGACTGACAGGTGTGTTAATAAATGACAAGATGAAGGGGGAGCACAGTTCAACAAATAACAGTCTCAACTAACAAGATGTGGGGCAGAACAGTTAGCATTTTTTTTTTCAGTTTTATTCTCACTCATGTTCAAGCTTCTACACACCCCTGCCCAACTCCCCGCTCTGACACCTTTTTCAGATAAAGATGTGGTATAACAAACAAACTTGTTTTGTTATACCCCCTCTTTATTTGAAAACCGTGTCAGATCGAACGGGACTGTGACTGGGAAAACTGTGGACGTGTATGTGAGTGGTGTGCATGACTGAGAATGACTGTGGATGTGAATTTTTTTTATTCCATTTTATTCTGAGTGTTCCTGCTCACGCTGAATTAGTATGCACCTTCTGATCTATGGTGTCTCTGAAAAACAAAGAGAGACTTAGATATGTATGACATTTGGAATAATTCATTTTATGACCTGTATTGTACATTTCAGAAAACGTTGTTGCACTAATGCAACATTATATTCATTTGCATACCTTCATGCGGTTGTAGTCAGTGAACGTGTTTGTTTGTTTTTTTGTCCAGTGTCCACATGTTGCTGCAGGTTGGCATTTCTTTTGAACTCCAGGAGATGCAGAGAACAGAATAGTACAGGGAGATCAGTTCCGCGCTATATACAATCATCAGAATCAAATGTTAACAGTTCCCACACACACCCAAGGACCATCCTTCCAACATTTACGACATGTGTATAAGGTGTGCAGGAACACTCAGAATAACCTCTACCCCATTTTTCTTCCCATCCACACCATAATAGAACAATTTGAATCCACCCCGATCCATCTGTCCTTACTCCCCTTCCATTTAGTCTCTTGCACGCACAATATATCAACCTTCCTTCTCTCCATCATATCAGCTAGTTCTCTCCCCTTACCAGCCATACTGCCAACATTCAAAGTTCCTACCCTCACTTCCACTCTCTTTACCATCCTCCTCTCCTCCTGCCTCCAGACATGTCTCCCCCCTCTTTTTCTCCTTCTTCAGCCAACAGTAGCCCAATTTCCTCCAGGACCCTATTGGCTTACAGTACTGGTTGGCGGCTATTGTTAACCCAGTCCTTGAACGATTCAGTATGGAAATCTTAATTTTTCTGCATATTCATCTGGCAAAATTTTACACCAGAAGCCCTTTCTAACATAACCCTCCCCATTTATCCGGGCTTGGGACTGGCACGAAGAAGCACACTGGTTTGTGCACCCCCTGTGGCTGGGTTCTTGCCTTAACATTTTAAATACATCTATCAATATGTTAAAGCAGGTGTATTTTGAACGAAATCCAAGATTCAACCTTAAACAGTTTTGAGAATAGGTTTTTAATCAGATGATGAAATATCAGTTAATGAAATAGTAATCTGACTGATTGTATAATATGAAATTTAAGTAGTGAGTATTCATTGTGAACACCAGAGTACTTGGAGGAAAACTTACTTTGACACAGGAAGAATGCATAAACTCAACACTGTTATACTGTAAGGAATAGTTGGGTGAAACCAGCCTTCTGACTAGGATGGTGGGTTTTGTGTCCTTGCCAGTAAAATGGATGGATATAGGAAGAATGTTTACAAGAACTGCATGCTTCCCAAGGCTTCCAGGTGGCAGTATTCTGGGGCTGGAATACCCATGTAGGGTAACATGGGTATTGTAGTCCCAAAGTATAGTCCTGCTGGATGCCACCGGTGCTGTCAGAATACTGTATATACTTGCGGATAAGTTCTCCCGCGGATAAGCCGGGACTTGATTTTACTGTATAATTTCTGGTATTGTATAATGTCGGTTGTATAAGTCGAATGCAGAAAACTCACACTATTGGTCCAAGAGATTATGATGTACTAACACCCACCTGAGATATTAACCATGGAGCACACTGCCTTTTTTTTTTATATATATTGTGCCTACTTGACCACACGGTAATAACCGAACTATTCTGAAGCAATGTTTGCACTGATTTGTTGAAGTAGTGAAAGAAACTGGCAACTGCACTGCTGCAACAAAATTCAATGCATCTACGAAACTGATGTGAAATTGGAGGGGGCAAGAAGAAAAAAAAATTAAGTGTCACATTTTTGAACAGGCGTATATGTCGGGGTCTGACTTGATTTGACTGATACGTGAGGATATATGATAATTGTTCTAAATGTGCTAACTGGCACAAAAAGAGCCACACCTCTTCACTCGGGGGTTCAGTCAGAGCCAGTGGACAAGCCTGAGAATGAGTGGAGTGGAAAAGAAGTCAAGCAAGAGGGAGAGAAAAATTTTGGATTGGATTAGATTTACTTTATTGTCATTGAAACCATACAACAAGGAGTGCACAGCTGAATAAACCTGAGTTTCTCCAGGCTCAATGTACAAACACAAACATAAAGACAAGTGCACATTATACAATAACAGATAGAAATAATAGGCAGCATAACAGACGGGATATACAATATGTATAATCTAACAGATGCATTGGTGAAGAGCTGTAAAGTGTTCAAGTGATGAAAAACATTAACATAATACAGATGTGAGAGCATTTTTGTCCCCAGACTTGATGGCAGCATTTTGTGCTTTCAGAAGCATATGCACCTCTCTGATGAGTGAGTGTTTCTGTTTGGCACATTTGGTGATATTCTTGATGACAGTCACATCTTCCACACACTCGGATATGAACACTGTCACAGACTCAGCATACTCTCCCAAACTGATGTGTTAGTTGACAGTGGCAGCTTCTCTGAAAACATTCCAGTCTGTGTATTTAAAACAGTCCTGGAGTCCTGAAACTGCTCCCTCTGGCCAGATTGTTATCTGCTTCACAGACGGCTTTGTTCTAGTTAGCAGTGGCCTCTATGCTGGAATAAGCATCACAGAGAGATGGTCCGAACTTCGAAGGTGGGGGAGGAGGGAGCCCTAAATGCCTCTTTGATGTTTGTGTAAACCTGGTCTAATATGTTTTCTCCCCTGGTTGCAAAGTTCACATGTTGGTAATAATGTGGTAAAACTGTTCTTAGGTTATCTTGGATAAAGTCTCCAGATATAATATAAAAGAGCTGAGTGGTAACCTCTAAGTTACACCAGAGTAAATTTGTGCATATGATTGCAATAAAAGGGCACCCCATTCAAGAGAAGTTCTTTCCTTTCAATTATTGCTGCTTTCTTAGATTGTAGCTCCTCCTTTATGAATTGTTAAATTGCTCCAGTGACACTTAAAATGTGCATATGCTCCATTTGTTAAATGTAAATATTTACACAATAAAACAATGGTCTAACGTAATGTGGGTTACAGTCACCTTCTTCCTCCTAAAGTTTCAGCAGACTCTGCTCTGATTGATAACATTAGTGTGGCCCTGAGAAATGTTTACATTAGACTATTGACCTAAGCATGCTTTACGTAGTTTGTCTGAATCACTGTTTGCCCCTCAAGCTTACCCAGGAAATACTTATTGAAAAATTATTTTTTTCAATGAGATATCACTTCTCCATTAATCAACACTACTAGTTTAGTCTAAAGAGTACCTTAATAAGTCAATTCATGCGGAAACATGGACTGACCGGTAACTTTAAGCATTGCTTAAGTCCAGTTTTATTTAGATTACACTTACAAGAACAATAACTACAGTAGATGCTGTAGCCAGCATTATATTAAAAACAAGAATATGGTTTGAGAAAAACAACTGTAAGTGATCTCTGTCTCACTGTAGCAGTTAAGAAAATGACTTGTTAGATGCATGAACCCTAATTCTACTCCTCCTATGATGCCTTTTCTCCATGCAGTTTAAACTTCAGCAATGTGTTAATAATGAGAAAAAGGACACCATATGGTATTAGTATTCTAATCTTCCTTCACAGCCTGGTTCAGTAGCTACCATTGTATCTCTTTTTTATCATTCAACTATGTAGTGAAGCTAAGTCAAACAGAACCAGTAATTTACTATTTGCTCTAGTAATGCAATCATATACTGTACATTTACAATATATTTTACATTCAAAGGCACATGGTACTCAAAACTGCAAGGCCAGTAGAAATTCCAAGAACTTTGCCATGTTAGAAAAATCTAAAGAAAAAATACATCTGTTTCTGCTCGGTTTTTCAAGCCATTTAATGCCTAGATTATAATCTCCAAACAAAACTATCCTATACTTAAATGGAAATGAGTTTTATTCGCTTCAGTGCAAATTGCATCTTTGCAGCCTCATTGCAGCTCATACACCACCATATGATGTATTAGGACCATTTCATTAGAAAGTTATGTGTAGTGGATTAAAAGAAAAAAACTATTTTCAATTTTCATACTTGACTCAAAATGCTCCATCTGATCCATTATTTTCTCATAGAGTCCTGCCTTAAGGTTTTGATGGATGGTTTGATTTTTCATGAATGTGGGGCACAACTAGAAGGTTCTCCCCATGTTTGCCATCTCATTTCTGATTAAGACATGGATAGGAATGAGCAGTATGGAGTGTTTCAGTTATTTTCCTGTTCTGGGTCATTACAAACGTTAGAGGCGCACTCTTTAAAAATAAAGGAGCCAGAGTGGTTTTACAGAGCAATACCACAGGAGAACCATTTTTGTTTCCCAAAAGGCCTAAGAACCTTTATTTATTTAGATCTATAACAGGATCCATACAGTAAATAACCGCGTCTAGATGTTAACAGATTTATGAAATCAGCTCATGATTTTTAAAGGACTCTTGCTGTACAGAGTAACACAGGCTAAATTCTGGTTTTCTTAATCTGTTAGTGTCCTCATAGGAAGCCTACCATACATTAAAGATTTCAGGGTTTTTTTCTACATATTAGAAAGTTTACAAAGCAGAAAGAACCATCTTCATATGCAAGGAACCCTTCCCACAATGAAACAGTGCCTTGGCAAGCAATAGTACTATGAAGAACCATACAACCAAGTAAAGAATCATAAAATGCCATTAAAAGACCAGTAGTTTTAAGAGTGCACAACTGGTATATGTGCAGGCTGGAGTATCTCAATGCTACGCAGATTTCTTTAAGTTTCACTCATCCTCTTTAAGTATTGAGATCATTAACACCGTAAAACAGCAACTGAGGACCTGAGGAGCAACACATTCACGTAAGGTATAGTGGCAACTTATAAAGAAAGAGTCCAGAGAGTGCCAGCTGAATGTGCGGCCATGTTTTTAAAGCTCATGTTTGCTGTGGAAATGAATGCACTTTCCAAGCTGCAAGAAGATACCGCTAAAATATTGAGCTTGTTGTAATCCTTTAACACTTATTATTATAACCTTCATTTCATTGTATATCAAAGGCTAGGCTCCTCAAATGCATCAAAGTTTTTAATGATTCATCTAATAAAGACATTACTAAAGTCCTCTCCAGCTGAATTTTTCAATACCAATGACCAATTGCTGAAGTCAATCAATATGTATCAAAGATAGCCTATGGTCAAAAACTGTTATTTTTTATGTTGTAGCCTATAGTTTTCTGTCCCTTCCAGTGCCTTGACTGGCAACAGAGACAGAATGCAAAGCCCTGTGCACACTGTTATTAATGTGGCAGTGCTCAGTGTTTTCTTGTAGGCTGCCAAATTAGTAGTGCTAAAATACACAGGAAAGCCCACTTAGTTCTAATCAATGTTTCAATATGCGATCCAGAAAAAAAAAACATAATTGTACATTCAAATCCCACCACCGACTCTTACTGTGTTGACTCTGAGTGAAGTACTTCATCTGTATAACTTGTATGAATATAGCAGTTATTGTGTTTAATATGAAGAGCACTGTGGGATGTACTTTACCATGAAGGTTAATACCATCAGGTTTTATTAGGTTGTAGTGACAGAATGAAGAGCTTGACCAATTCTACTCTGTCCTCAGACATTTCTTTCAGCTCCTCCTGAGGAATCCCCAGACACTGAGAGATACAACTGCTTGAAGCAGCTCTACTTGAAGTTTCCCCAGCAATCCATGACCCCTCACGTAAAGAAGGCCCTGCAGTCCTCTGCAGGAAATTAATTTTAACCTCATAGATAGTAAGCCGACATAACATCCACATGTAGTGTCTTGAGCTTTGTGGGTTACTCAGCCACCTGCACTCCCTAGCAATCAGCATCCTTTAGCTCGAATCCCAGTAGAGTGATGTTACCTTAGATTTATTTACATATTCTTATTTTGGATTTTTCTTTGATTGACCCCTCTCCTCAATGCAAATCCCACAAAATAGGTGAGGTTTCCCACACAACTCTTATAAACCCAGCTCTTGAAATTGTAGATGATTAGTGTATTGAACAAGGCTAACACCAATGATGGCCATCACTCTTAGAAGCTCTTACTACATATTCACAAACTTCACAAACATACAAGCTTTAAGCACTTATACATAATGTTCAAATCTTAAACACGTTTTATAAGCCCTGTGTAAAATTCCAAAATACACAGATGTTGCATTCAGGTTTTGTGCTGAGGATCAGCTTCCCAAAATAAAAGTAATATTATTGATTCTACTGGTTCCTTTAGATTTGCCATTTCAGGGCATATTTGATTCTAAATCCTCAGAAGAGTGCCTCTGTTGAGTTCCAGATCTTTATGTATTAGCAGATCTGAGCACTGGATGAATCCCCAAATCAAACTATTGAATATTCCTGTCAAATTTGGCAAGCTACTCCTCTTGGGCTGACTCACTTCTCTATTGATTTCTTTCGATCCTCTTTCCTTTGTAGTTCATGATTCAAAACGAAAGGTGTTGAGATGGGACTTCTGGGTTTTTAAACTCATGATGAATGGGTAAGGTCACCCTCATTTCCAGGAACCTATGCCCTAGAGCTACATGGTGAATTAGCTGATAAGTCCATCCATCCATTATCCAACCCGCTATAACCTAACTACAGGGTCACGGGGGTCTGCTGGAGTCAATCTCAGCCAACCAAGGGCGCAAGGCAGGAAACAAACCCCGGGCAGGGCACCAACCCACCGCATGGCACGCGCACACACACACACACACACCAAGCACACACTAGTGACAATTGATAAGTCATTCTCATTAAATGACACTCTAGAACAAAGTCATCGTTTACACAGACAAACACTATATAATAATATCAGTCAATCATTTTGTAACCCGCTTATTCCTGAAAAGGGCCACGGGGTTTGCTGGAGCCTATCCCAGTTAGCATAGGGCACAAGGCAGGAACAAATAATGAATAGAGCACCTATTGTTTTATAGTCATAGTCAGTCAGTCATTTTCTAACCCACTTAATTCTGAACAGGGTCGCAAGAATCTGTTTACCACAATCAATTACCCATATATATCACTATATATTATTATTATATTTCAAATTGCAAAAAAAAATGCCATGTCACTACTGTGATTTTGCTGAGATCTCTGCTGAAACTCAACAGGAGACACTTGTGAGAATGTTGGGATACTTTTTTTCAGGAGAAAAATCTGAGAAGCATGAGACAAAAGAAAATGTCTCCATTGCTTTCTTTCTGATCTCATTTTTGTCTAGGATAAACCAAAATATTAAGGAGATCTCTTTCATTCCTATGGGATGTGGCATTACACCCTTAGATCAGCTTAAAAAGCGAACTCTACCAGGAGTACATAAGGTATCTCCAAACAGCATGGCTTTCAGAATCTCTGAAACACACAAGCTTGTCTACCATGAAAAGTACAGAAACATAAAGGAGTCCACATCAAATAAAGATTGGGTCACAGTGGCAGCAGGCTCCCTGCTTTAGTCTGTTATAATTGAATATACATTTATTCATGCGTAATGGAAAAATTAGACAAATGAACAAAGAAAGAGGATTAACTTATCAGATGTCAGGAAGTATGCATAAATATGATTTTTTGACTAGATAATTTGATGTAATTTTGGTTGTGTTCATTTAAGAACCCTAAAAATGTTACAATGTATAAAGATATAAGCTAAGATTAGACATGTTTGTGTTGCTTAAATTTTTGCCAAGGACTTTATCCCCGCTTTCTTGGTTCTAATGATGCTGTTTTTTGTAGGTGGTGAAAGATTCTGTGAAATATCCCAATTCACAAGGAATGTTCATTATTGCTTTACTATATGATAAATGTGTGGTAAAACTCACATTTGTGCTTTAACCATTTGCAGTTCTTTTTTTTTATGCCATCAATCAGTTAGTCATTTTGTAACTCACTTATTCGTTATTTTTTACTTTCATACAGTTGCACTAAATCATAATAATGATGTAATGGCAGGAGGCAAGCATGTACTTTAATTGCATTGCAGTAAGTTTAATGAGGGAGAAAAATGGAGGCATGAATTAATATTTTATAGACACCAGTGAAAAATGTTTGTTGAGATAAACACAGTTAGGTGTTCTCTGCTTTTAGTATAAGTTATAGACCTCTGTACCCTTTCATACAAAAAAGAATAAATAAAAAACATTGCAGAAAAAAGAATTGCCTTAATCTGAACAAACACAAACAGAAAAATCATGTTTTTTTATATAAATCTATGAAGGTTGTCAGTCTGGTATGTGCTAGGCTACATTACTTGTAGACCAGTAGACATTTGAGGAGTAATGCAAAACTGCACATTTTTATTCTAAATTTTCCATACCTGTTCAAGTATACCCTTCTTTTATTATTATTTTTACTTACTTTTTTTTTCTTGTTAGGCCTCCTTGGTTGTATTTGGGTTCAGGAACAGATCAAGGGAATCTCTTTTCACCCACTTTAGATACAGGACTGCCTATTGCAGAAGTGATCTAATGTTCAATTACACTGCTTGTCATTTAATCAGATATCCACCCATATGAGGTCTTTGCCAGCAATTTTTGGATCTTTTTTGTCAAGTATTTGGATTTTCTTTACAATGAAAATTGTAATTTTATTGTTACTAGGGGGCTTTGCCCCCTGCTCACTTCGCTTGCCAACCCCCCGGCCTGCGCTATGCGCCAGCCACTTCATGTTTCTGCAGCTTGTGTATGTGGATTTCACTTTCACCAAACATCCATCCATTATCCAACCCGCTATATCCTAACTACAGGGTCACGGGGGTCTGCTGGAACCAATCCCAGCCAACACAGGGCACAAAGCAGGAAACAAACCCCGGGCAGGGCTCCAGCCCACCGCAGTTTCACCAAACAACAAATCTTTTAATTCTTACGGATTTGCCTCTTCATTGTGAAGAAACACTACTTTTCCTTGAAGGCAAAATGAATTAGACGATCTGCAAGTCTCCGACTTAAAGTTTAAAGCCAAACAATAACTACATACTGTACTTTTGTCATATCACCTATGTCCATATATTCGATCTCTTTTTGCTTTTCCGTTATTTCACCAAGTAATAATTTCTATTTGTTTGCGCTAATGCGATCTTTACTATCAGTTTTTTGATATACAGTAATCCCTCCTCCATCGCGGGGGTTGCGTTCCAGACCCCCCCGCGATAGGTGAAAATCCGCGAAGTAGAAACCATATGTTTGTATGGTTATTTTTATATATTTTAAGCCCTTATAAACTCTCCCGCACTGTTTATAAATATTCCCCGCAGCGTTATACAGCATAATCCCTTTGTATTCTCTTAGATATTAGGTAAGATTCATTGAAATTATGTATATAAACACACACTGTTTATATACAGTAAAACCTAAATATTATTTTAAAGATATTGAGTGTCTCCGATATCACATATGTTACAGCCATTACGATAGACAGGTCACCAGCAATAAATACATTGCAAGAAAAATAGTATACAGTAAATGTATTAATTATTTATGGTTACTCACCAACAATGACACGATGACTTGTCCGATAACAATGAGTTTAATTTTACTGCACAACAAAGGAGAGCGTTACAGCCCTTGTAAAGGAGCCACTTCAGGCGATTGTGTAGCACTGCCGTTGTTCTTCTTCTGGCAGTCTTCAATCCAAATCCCTAAAGCAGATTCCATCCAGACTACTGCCTTATTACATCCACTTACAACTCGTTTTGCACCCTGGTTAAAAGGACGCTGCAGCCGTAGATCTTATATTCCTTTCCTACTTTTTAAATAAAAAGAATCGTAGCCTTCAACAAATCCAAAAGGTTTACCTTTTCGGCAATCGTTAACATCTTCTTCTTGCGCTTGGGCACGGCACCTGAAGCAGTAGCAGATTGTTTTGGAGCCATAATGAAGGGCTTGACTATGCACAAAGATAAACACTAAAGAGCACAACTCTTTACACAGCGAAGCACGTTGATGCTAAATGAGCGAGATGAGACTTCCTGGTTAACACTGCATAGCTCCTGCGTGCTCTGATTGGTTAGCTTCTCAGTCAGGAGAACTTAACTGCGTGCTCTGATTGGTTAGCTTCTCAGCCATCCGCCAATAGTGTCCCTTGTATGAAATCAACTGGGCAAACCAACTGAGGAAGCATATACAGTAAGTAAAAAGACACATTGTCCGCAGAACCCGCGAAGCAGCGAAAAATCTGCGTTATATATTTAGTTATGCCGTGAAAGTCGAAGCGCGATATAGCGAGGGATTACTGTAGTAGTAAAAGTTAGAAAGGAGAGTGGGACTTGTCAAAATCTCTTGGCAAAAAGTCTCATCTTGCGGAAGTTAAAATTACCTCTGAAAAAGTCTCGTACCAGGATTTCCTTATATAATAGAGAGATGTGAACAGAGTGCAGAGAAACTCTTTATTAAATGTCCGACCAACATGCACTGTATATCACCACTCTCTAGAGACTTTCTTCAATAAATGTGTTTTGTTCAATCTTATGGGAGTGATTTCTTAGCGCTTAAGTATGATCATACAATCTACTGCTTGAACACATGACCCTGAACATTTCAGTTGTCTAGAGTATTAGGGGCATTAGATTGAGGTGTATTATATAAATTGGTGCTGGCCAGGTCTTCAAACCATTTTATGGCTTCAAGTAAAGCTCAAATCACTGATTTTCAGTCATTGCCTTCATTTACATAATCTTAGCCAGTTACAGGCAGTCAGTGGCACACTCCCATGAAGACAGGTGCCTAATGTGACATACCTAACAACTAAGACCAACTAGTCTGTGACTGGCTACAATTAAATTAAACCTGTTTAATTTTTTCCTTAGTCGGAGGGGCAGACTGTATACGCAGGAGAGCTGACAAACAATGCATGCTCATTTAGAAGTACAATGCAGAGAATGTAGCAAGGAGAAATAAGGAAGACGTGTGTTGTGAATCACTCAAAAAGGCAAGAAACTTGCAAGCCTGATGTCTTGTATATTAAATCTATAATAATAAAAGGCAAAGCCCTCACTCTCTGACTGACTGACTGACTGACTGACTGACTCATCACTAATTCTCCAACTTCCCATGTAGGTAGAAAGCTGAAATTTGGCAGGCTTATTCCTTACAGCTTACTTACAAAAGTTAAGCAAGTTTCATTTCGAAATTCTACACGTAACGGTCATAACGGTCGACAACGTCCACCATGTTGAACTTTCTTATTCATGGCCCCATCTTCACGAAATTTGGTAAGCGGATTCCCTGCGCTAACCGAAACCGATGTACATACTTATTTCGGTCTCATGACGCCACTGTCAGCCGCCATATTGAACTTTCCAACGTCACTAATTCTCCAACTTCCCGTGTAGGTAGAAGGCTGAAATGTGGTACTTATTTCGTTGGTATGACACCACTGTCAGCCGCCATATTGAACTTTCCAACATCACTAATTCTCCAACTTCCCGTGTAGGTAGAAGGCTGAAATTTGGCAGGCTCATTCCTTACAGCTTACTTACTAAAGTTAAGCAGGTTTCATTTTGAAATTCTACACGTAATGGTCATAAGGGACAACAACGTCCGCCATGTTGAACTTTCTTATTTATGGCCCTATCTTCTCGAAATTTGGTAGGAGGCTTCCCTGCACTAACCGAAACCAATGTATGTACTTATTTCGGTGGTATGATGCCACTGTCAGCCGCCATATTGAACTTTTCAACGGTCTTTGTTACTTATGGACCCATCTTCAAGAAATTTGGTACGCGGGTTCCCAACGCTAACTGAATCCTACTTACGTACATATATACGTCCATAGCCTGCAGCTCGGTCACCGTGTGAGGCGGCGTTGGGTCCCCCATCCCAACACCTCCCACGTTGTTGGCTGCCTGCCTATATAAGGCCGTCCGTCGCTCCGGTCTCTACATTCCCTTCATTGCTTTGCCACGGGATTCACGTCTCCCTGCTGATAACTACAGCCTTTTTATTTAATCCACGGCTTCTCCGCTGTTTTATTGTTCATTTATTACAATTATAGTTATTGTTTAGGTATTTTAGACTTACTTACTGTTCAGGTACCCATTTCCTTTATCATTCCAACCGTACCCACATTAACATGTCTATCGAGGTGATCACCATGGATCAAAGAACTGTCACTTACCGAGTGGTTTCTATGCGTGGAGATGGCACCTACCTTTTCCATTCTCTGTGTTACATATTGCACGGCCATATCAGGCTCACTCTTGATATCCGGAGGAATATTGTGTCTTATGTATTGAATGACTGGGACAGGTTCAAGGTGTGGACTGATGACGGTACAGGAGATAATTATACTACACAGGAGCACTATAAGAGTGAAATGCTTAAGCCCTTCACCTATGGTTCTGCATGTGAGTTGATGGCTACCGCTGAATTGTTCGGTTGTCGCTTTCAAGTGTACTGAAATGGCCAAATATTTTACACCTTTTGACAACTGCCAGTGCCTCTTAAACATTTTAGACTCACAGGTGACGATTTCAGTAGTG
>JANRMT010028174.1:68399533-68444188 GCA_026402145.1 Polypterus bichir lapradei
ATGAGCACCTGCAGTCCATCCTGAGAATCTCCACAACACAGAACCTCACACCAAACATAAACGAACTTGTTGCCAAAAAAAGATGCCAGGCGTCCAGCTCTAAAATGACATATGAGCAAAGACAACTGAATGATTTGATTTGTTATTGCTGAAAGGAACACATTTTATTTATATTTCCAGGTTTTCTTAGGCAGCATGTTCATATTTGAATTTGTATAATTTTGACAGGATATATTTTTATGGAGAGCAAAATCTTTTGGGATATTTAAAATCTAAGTTTATTTTTTATATAAAATTACATAAGAGTAAAGAAATTTGAATGTTTGTTCTTTAACGTTTACTTTATTTCTAACTTGTATAATTTAGACAGGATATATTTTTATGGAGAGCAAAATATTATAAGTTGTTTAAGGTTTGAGTTGATTTATTCAGGAATAATATTCCTGTCTGTTTTTACCATTCCTACCAAAGATATTTCTGTCGACTAAATAAAAATTCCTTCTATTTAAAATTTAAATAGAACTTGAACAAATACGATAGTTCATAATATCCACGCAGACTTGCACGTAAGAGCGGGAGTTATCCGTTTTAACAAGCAGCGTATTGCACTGATACGAAATAGCTGTGTGTGTATATATGTAGATATATATATATATGTATGTATATATGTGTGTGTGTATATATATGTGTATATGTATAGATATGTATATATATATGTTTATGTGTGTGTGTGTAAATATATATATATATATATATATATATATATATATGACAGCAACACTCATCACTCACAACAGTGACAAAACAATTACATTGACAATCATGTTACGTTATTTTCAAAATGTTTCCTTTTCTTTTTCATTGCTTCTTTAACACACTACTTCTCCGCTGCGAAGCGCGGGTATTTTGCTAGTATTGTATATAGTGTACCACAAGGATCTATTCTTGGTCCGTTGCTCTTTTTAATCTACATGTTTCCATTAGGTTAAATTATCTCAGAACACAAGGTGAGCTACCACAGCTATGCAGATGACTCACAGCTATATTTAGCAATAGTGCCTGATGCCCCTAACACTCTTAGCTCTCCAATTCAATGTCTGGTAGTATTTCTGAATGAATGAGTAGTAACTGTTTCAAACTAAATAAGGAAAAAAAAAATCTTACTGATTGGCCAACATGGATATAGCAAGGCTATTGGAAATAAACTAGATCCCTTAGGTTTAAAAATTAAGGAGGTAAAGAATTTGGAAGTAATCATTGATTCTAACCTAAACTTTACATCACACATTAACCAGATTGATAGGACTGTATTCTTTCACTTAAGAAATATGGCAAAAGTTAGACCCAATAACTTTACAAGACACTGGAAAATTAATTCATGCTTTTGCTTTTAGTCAAGTAGATTACTGTAATGCACTCCTAACAGGACTACTTAAGAAAGACACAAATCATTTGCTATTAGTACAGAATGCAGCATCCAAAATCTTAACTAGAAAAAATAAATTTGAGCACATCTAACCAGTTTTAGCATCCTTTCAGAATTTACTTTAAAATGGTACTAATGGTTTATAAAGCCTTAAATAATCTTGTTACATCTTATATGTTGGAATGCCTGCCCCCCCTACACTCCAGATCATAACCTTAGATCTTCACATAATCTTCATTATAATTTAAAGAGCCAAGCTTAAAATAAGTGATTAGGTGGCCTTTTGCTGTTTTGCACCTAAAATCTGGAATACTTTACTTACAGAACTATGTCAGACTAATACTGTGGACAATTTTGAAAAACTGCTAAAACTCATTATTTTAATTTAACTTATTTGTAGCTACTTTTCAGTTGTATTCTTAATTGACTATTTGGGCATAGAATTATCATATTCTTCAATGAACTGCTATTTGTACTAATCCACATTATTCTCTGCTGTTTCTTTCTGGTTCTTCTGTGGTGGCAATCTACACCTCCACTTGATCAAGACACCATGCAGCCCTCCTTAGATGTTGAAATAAAGGGGCATGTCTCATCCGTCCAAGAGACCAACTTCACCAAATCCTATCAAGTGATGTATGAAAGCTAAGAGGTTTAATTTAGGAACATTTATGTTAAGCAGAATGTTCCTTGGGAGCTGGGTGGATTATTGGCCTTGGAACCCCTGCAGATTTTGTTTTTTTTTTCTCTCCAGCTTAACTGGAGTTTTTTATTTTATTATTGTTTTGCTTTTACTTTCTTCCTGGCCATGTGATCTTACCTTGTTTTGTTGTTATTTATTCTTTAATATGCATTGCCTATTCTTAAGTTTTCTCTTCTTGTAACTTTCTTTATTCATCTTGAGCTCCACTGTTATATGAAAATGTGCTATTTAAATAAATCTTGTTGTTGTAGATTGGCCCCAAAATGGAGAACAGGTTTTTAAAGTATAAAAACAGCTGTACTAAACAGACAACAAAGCATAAAGGTTTGGGGTTTTCCAGCCCCATATACTGTACAGTTTGCAAAATTTTTCCAAGGTCAGTGATTTAGCATATAGCATTACAACAGCTAGCGTGCATATGATGAGGGGGACCATTTATGGGGTGGGACCAGAAACTGATGAATGAAATGCTGGGAAGGAACCGAGGTGCTGTATGGGAGCCATGACGTCATCAGAGATGGACCAGGGAGGTGAAGGAATGCAGAAGTGGTGGTATGTGGTTAGAGAATTCTGTGTGGACTACAGTGGTGTTGTTTCTGTCTTTCTGTGAAAACAAAAGAAAGAGAGGTTAGTACCTTGCCTTTGTCCCCTGGCACGATATGTTACGCTACTCACTGGGTCTTTACGCGGCTCCCTATGTGCGCGTGCGTGACACAGCAAAGAGTCTCAAAAAGCTTATATTATGTCCCTCCAGGGGAAACACTGCAAAAACTTTGGCTGGGAGGAGAGACAAGATCACAAAACTCTTTACAAAACTTAAGATTTATTCAAAAAAAGCAAAGCAAAATGAGGCAAAAGGAAACCAAAAACACAAAATACTAAATCAAATTCCTAAGACAGAAGCAAAAAGAGTAAAAAAACAACAAAACAGAAAATCTAATAGCAAAACCTATAGATGCACCACACTCCAACAGAAAACATTCAATGAACGATGAGGGATTGCATTACCCAACAGCCTTTGGACAAGTGTCCCTGCCTCTTGGGGAGTCTCCCACACACACGGTACATTAATATTTTTACATATGACAAAAACCCTAATACATTAAACATTAATAACTATACTAAATAATTCAGACTGAAAAATAAATTAAAAAGACAATGAAAAAGAACAAATACTTAAGCCAGGAAAGGAATCCTGACCAAAACATAACAATCAGAACTCCAGCATTTCCTGACTTGTTGCTCAAGTTACGTCCTTAGATAACATGGGTGCAACATTATGAAAGATGTAGACACCTACCAATAATACGTGATGCAGATCAAAATAATTAAAATGTCCATGTTCATAAGAAAGGTTTATGGCTCAAAACTATTTATTAATATACTGTAAAGAAAATATAAATTATATGTTTTCTAATTTAAGATTGTAACCTAACTTCCAATCCCAAAGCTGTTTAGCTAATCGAAGGAAGTAAGGATGCATCACCATATCCTCATCTAAAAAAATAGGGCATTGTTTTCCACAGAGAAAAAGCATTACTAGAAAAATCCCTCTGGTAACTCCCTTGTAAGTTTAATTTAATGTCTGTGTTTAAGTCCTATCAGTCCTAGGCCCATTCTCTGATAGTTGTTAGTTATACTGGTGTGGAGTATCTTCGTCTCATGTTTAAGCCAGGAAGCCAGAACAATGGAGAAATATCATTTTCAATTTATGAACCATGTTTATGAATTGCTGAAAGTGCACACACATCAACCTTCTCTTTCTCTGTTCGTTGTCCAGACATGGTGACTCACTTTTTTTCAACAAGTAGCCCAAACACACTACCTGTGATAAACATAATGATACAGTTTCCTCATCACTTAAGGATAATGACAATGGATATATGCAAAGTACAGTATATACAGACTCAGGATAACAAATTAATTACTTAAAATATAAATTTATATTAGTTTAATCTACTTTTGTCCTTCGTTTTGCCACTCGATGGAACAGGCAGATATAATTTTTTAACTGAATATATGAAAGATTAAATCAAGTTTGTACCAGTAAGTCAATAAATCATGACGTCTAATCTCAAAACAAATTGTTATTCAGGAAAATACACATAGAGAATCATTAACCAGAAAATAAGTATTTTAAATTCATATCTGCAAACTCATGAAGCGATATGTTTTAGCCTTTCACTTATCTTTATTTTTTCCTTCTGCTTATGTTTATTTTACATTATGTTTTATTTTGGTTTGAATGATTATTTTTCATGTCTTTATGTTAATACTGCTGGCTTTGTTTATTTTTCAATTATTGTGTATTGTGTCTTTAAATGCGAGCCTATTCTTTGTGTTCTGCGGATTGGTTCCACAAGAGGTGGAACCGCCCAGATGTCACCACCCCTAAGACCCCCCCCTCTAGCTATTTAAGATCCAGGGAAGAGGATCTTAGGAGTGGTGCACCACGTTTATAGGAATCATTAGTAAGTGCAGTTTTTTTTATTTTTTAAGGGGACACAAACATATAAATTAATCTCTTCTTTTTAATTTTTGTCTAAAGAATTGCCCAAAGAAACGTAATTCATTCAGGATTGGTTTTTAAATGCTTTGATAAGATGTCTGGTCTTTTCCTAGGTTGAACAGTGTAAACCTTTCACTAGCTTATTTGTTTCTGAGTGCTTGTGTTTTTTGATACAATGGCAAAGATGTGTCACATGATGTTAGAAGCTGCAGCATCATTGTGTGCCAACAGCTGCTGTGAATTAATGGAAGGTAGGATTAGGAGTTTAGTTTTTCTATTAAATTTCTAAGGGGAACTATAAATGCTAAATATTTACGTGTTATTATTTTTAATTAAAGTAACATTACCACCAAGATTTATTTTTATAGCACATTTTGATGCAAAAGGTGAATCTTAAAGTGCTTACAAGTAAAAGGAAAGAATTACAATTGTAATACAATACAATATAATTTATTTTTGTATAGCCCAAAATCACACAAGAAGTGCCGCAATGGGCTGTAACAGGCCCTGCCTTTTGACAGCCACCCCGGCCTTGACTCTCTAAGAAGACAAGGAAAAGCTCCTCCAAAAAAAACCCTTGTAGGGAAAAAAAGGAAGAAACCTTGGGAAAGGCAGTTCAAAAGAGAGACCCCTTTCCAAGCAGGTTGGGCGTGCAGTGGGCGTCCAAAAAAAAGGAGGTAAGTACATACAATATACAAAACAGAACACAAGTAATCCTGAATCTATATACCTGTATATATAAGGCAAAGCCCTAACTGACTCATCACTAATTCTCCCACTTTCCATGTAAGTGGGAAGCTGAAATTTCGTATGCTCATTCCTTGCAGAGTACTTACAAATGTTAGGTATGTTTCATGTCCTATTGCAACACCCAAGGGGGGAAACATGTGTACCCCCAAAACTGTATATATAGATAGGGGAAACCCCTCCTCACTATTTCTGTGACTTCCAATATACGTAGGAAACCCAAATTTCCCATGCTCATCCTTTACTCTGTACTTACAAACATTAAGTATGTTTCATTTTGCGCCGTGCACCATAACAAACTTTCGAAAATGACCTCTTCTTTTTGCCGGTTCTCACCATTATGCCTAAAGGAACTTTCAGAACTGACCGATTTTTTTCACGGCAGAAATGCACAAGGGTCGCCCCCGGTCCCCCTTCCTTTTTCGGCATGGCCGTTGTCCGCGCACCTACCACGTGGTTGGCTCCCTGCCCATATACATTAACAATATCCCGCGCTCATATGCATCCTCACTCGCTTCCTTACTTTCCTCAGCTATTTGTCATGCTCACTGCTCTTTTCTTCTTTATTCCACCGCTTCAAGCCTGTTATTGTTCGCCTTGGTTCATGTGTTCCTGCTAGTGACTCCTGCCTTTTCGTTTACTCCACCGCTTCAAGGCTGACATTGTTGGGTTTCCTTACTTCCTCACGTCTCCCTCCTCATGACTGTTGCCTTTTCTTTTACTCCACTGCTTCATTGTTGGGCTTCCTTACTTGCTCATGTACATCTTCCTGGTGCTGACCTCTGCTTTTTATTCCTTGCTCCACCGCTTCTCGCCTTCCTTCATACTTTCGTTCTCAACAGGTGCAAGTATACCCTGAATAACATGTCTATTCCGGTGATCATTATCGATCACAATTTCACCGACTCATACCTAGTGGTTTCCATGCCCTGAGATTGCGCCTGCCTCTTACTGCAAACGTCGTTTACAAAGAGATCCTTACATCCTAAAAATGTGCATTTCTCATACACAACATTTACAATCATAAATTAAACTCTTTACAATCATCAAATTCACTCTCAATACTAAAATAAGCCTACGACAATTACATTGACAATCATGTTACATTATTTTTAAAATGTTTCCTTTTCTTTTTCATAACTTCTTTAACATACTACTTCTCCGCTGCGAAGCATGGGTATTTTGCTAGTACAATATAATAGTGCAATAGAAATATTACAAGTACATAGCAGAATTCAACAGAAGATAATATCACATAATACGATTAGGATTACAATTACAAATAAAGTTTAAAAAATATATGAATAAGTAACTATGTACATGCACAATAGAAATAAACAAATGAGTAATATCAATTGAAGAGAAGTATAGTTTAAATTACAATTAACTAGTACAGTTATAAGTCTCTAGTAGTTATAATCATAAAAGACAGAAGCCAATGCTATGGTCAGATGCCCTGGAAAGAAAGCTGAAAGGATGATGGAGAACATAAACCTACAGAGGTTCCGAGGGCAAAAGACTCCGCAGGCTCAAGTGGGTATTCAACAAAACGTCAATATGACAAAGTAATCCATTGATTTAGTTGGAGTGTCCACATTCCTTTCAACATCAATGGCATCTGCAGAATACTTTGATCAAATCATACCACCACCACATTGAAAACCAGACGTGAAAAGAGGGAAATGTAGTGATTAGAGACTAGAAATCAGTAACTATTAAAATCTATTAAAGCTAGTGCAAAAAAGGGATTATGAAAGAACCAAATTAAAGAAATACATATGTTATTATGTTCACTGAGTTTACCCTAGATAACCTATTTTTTGATGTTACAAGCAGTATCAGCCTCGGAACAAAAAATATAAACAATAACATATTTTAATATAGTTCCTATCATCACAAAGAGCAGATGCAAAGATTTATCCTAATTTCTTCTCGGAACATGGAGAAATTATCTCTAGCAACAATGGTAGGAAAAGGATTAGTGCACTTTGTGTCATTTGTCCATGTCTCTCTCAAGTTAAATACACCTTATTCCGTAATGCAATTGCAGTGTTTGAGGTTTCACATAGTAGTTATCTTCTTATAGGATTAAATAAGACTGCAGAAATCTGGTGGTCAGTCAAGTCTTTAGTTCAAAGTCAGGAACATGTTATGTTTATGTACAAATTGTCTGGCTCAAGCACTTTTCTATACTTTAGGAAGGCTGGACTCAATGTGAAACCCAAATCTGATATAAAATGTCTTCAATTGCTAAATTCAAGGACTAGATAACTCCTTGGAGAAGAATGCTCACTCCATCATTTTGTTGTGGGACACTCCTTAGGCAATAAGGTTTCTGCTAAGGAACAAATGTTAAACCAAAGGGTTTGCTGTTGTAAAGAAAATATGCCAGTCCAAATATCATTTGACTGTAATTGACAGTGCCTTACCAGATGGAATTTCAAATGTTCATAGGATAGACGGTCCACTACAAGTTCCACTTTGAACAATTCCTTAGTACTATGTGAAATTCCATTTAGCACTCGATAATGGTATACAAAAAGACCAACAAGTTTTACAAAGATGAGCTACCAGATTAACTTACACATAATAATGAATAGTCTACTTCATCTTCTCCTTTCGGCTGCTCCCGTTAGGAGTTGCCACAGCGGATCATCTTCTTCCATATCGTCCTGTCATCTACATCTTGCTCTGTTTTACACCCAGCACCTGCATGTCCTCTCTCACCACATATAAACCTCCTCTTAAGCCTTCCTCTTTTTCTTTTTCCTGGCAGCTCTATCCTTAACATGCTTTAGCCTACTATGGCAGCAAAAAGTAGTTGAGTTTAGAGACAGGTAGGAAAAGGGGTACTAAGATGGAAAGCAGGAAGTATTTCCTTGTAAAAGGGACAATAGAGGCACTGAACAAACTGGCAAGTTACGTGGCTTATACAGACAATCAATTACTGTAAGTTTCAAGAAGAACTCAGATGTGAAAATATTCCTTCATTTGGAAACTTTTCAAAATTTAAATTATTGACCTTTTGTTTTGATCATCTGCATTATTATATTATATTCATGGTGAATTTGTACTAATATTATATATGTACTAAATTGACTCCTCTCATTTATCAAATACATTATGTTTATATCCTGAACAGAGCCATGCCTGTGTCTCCTCTAAACCACAGTCATTTTTGTCAAAAGGAGAAAGTTTTAAACAGTTGTGTATATGTTTTCAAATGCTGGCATCTATAATTTACCCTTTTAGTCTCAAAGAACACTAGAACAACATCTAGGGATGTTAGTGTTAAAATCAGTGTTCCTAACCATTGAACAGAAAGGCTGAACAATCTTTTAAGGACAAATGAATCAGAGGTGTATGTTTCTTTGGGAAAAGTGAACTATGTGTGGATAAAAGCTAGCAGTATATTCCACTTTAAGAACTTTCCATCATCGGTCAAGAATGGTGCTAATAATGACATGGTCTGGTGATACTTTCTGAACTGGGCCATGTCATCAAAGAAAGAATCATGAATTCTTTTGCTTATCAATAGACTCTTAAAGATGAAGTTTGTGTGTAGTTGAGTGACACAGCAACATAATAATTTGATGCGCACAAACAAATGTGCAGCCAAAGTCAGAGAAATGTGCCCAAGCTTACTTCTAGATTTACTGTATACCCAGTTGAGATGGTCTTGTATAACCTGGACTGAGCTATTCGTTGCTAAATTCCCACACGTCTTACTGAACTGAGGGAGTTATGCACACAGCAATGGGCCATGTTTTCAAGTAGAACATCTGGGTGCCTGCAGCTCTGGATGTGGATTAAAGTATCTGGTTAATGAATCAAATGATGGATGGATTGAAAATGGGTAGCACAGTAACAATAATGGTAATAACTGCTCTGACATCTTGGACTGGGTACCATCTTTGTGGAATTTAGATATTGTTTCTCTACTATTGGAGGATTTCCTCCCACATTCCAAAGACATGCAGGAGAGCTTGTGTGGTATCTCTAAACGGGCTGTATATGACTGCCTGCAAGTGTGTGAGAATTCCCGTCATCCCATCCAGGGTTGTTTCCTATTATGTACCTGATTCTCTGATTACAGTGGCTTTTCCATGGTGGCACTGCATATGTGTCAATTGATCATATGGTTATGTTCCTGTTGAACTCTATTGTCATACAGTACGTGCAATACATTCATTATGTTGCAACACCATCTTGCAAAGGATTGGGAGTCAAATTTCAGTTAGACTTCTAAAGGAAAGATTTTTACTTTAAAATCATATTTAAGAATTACAGGTTGACAAACTTTGAACATTTTCTGACTTAGAGATTAATTTTGCCCCATTGAAATTTAAACACTGATTAGTTGAGCAATGCCTTTTTTCATTTCTGTGTCGCATCTTGTTTACTTCACACACTCTGTTTTGCCAAATTCACATTATTTAGAACAAAGACATTTATGATTGTTACACTGGCACCCTCCATGTAGTGTATCTGCATTTGTAAAGGGTTTTAAAATAGTTCACAATACAGCTACCAGAAAGGCATCCCAGCAGTCAGTATGACTAGTTTCTAAAAAAAGACTCCACAGTCCAAGTGTCTTTGTTTTAAACATTTAGTGAAACTCAAAGCAAAATATTTACACATAAAAAGAAAAATTGATATTACAAAGAGCAGGAAAGTTCTTGTATAAGATGTTACATTTAAGGCTTAGGTTACATTTCTTAAAGTGTCTATATGTTATCGCTTACACTAGGACTGTAGCTTAATGCTAATATAATGGTAGCAGTAACAGAATGATCAAAAAAAACTATGAGCACTTAATGGCTCTCTGCCTAACAGTTCATGTATCTTTCTGGCTGTCTAACTACAATCTGCAAGCATTCTGTTGTCACAGAGATATAGTTGAACATTAAGAACATTATATATTTGAAATGTACATTCTATTCAAATTCATACTAAGCAAAAATATATACGAATTTACCCTTAACATTAACTTAAGAAATTTGGCTCTTACATGTTGAACAGCTTGCATTCCTTTGTTTCTAAGCAGTTATTTATGTGTTCTATGGTTATCTTTTATTTGCTTCTCTTATAAACTGACTAAACAAAGCAGCTATGGAGTGTCTATCAGGTAGTAAGACAGTCTATTGTGGAAGAGCATGAAGACATATTTCTAAAGATCTTTAATTATTCTTATAAATTATCACCTCATATGTTTTTAATATCTACAGATTTTATCACCCTCTCTGCAAAATTTCTACTTTTTCTTCTCCTTTCATGAAAGAAAACCACAGACAAAAAGAGCTGATAGTTAACTGTGTGGTTCAGATTTTCTAATACTGTGCATACCATTCACCAGCTCCTCCGTTTTTCTCCCTTATCTTGGGTACTGGTTGTTCCAGCTTCTTTATTTTTACTTTAATTGCTGAAATTATTCTATGCAATATATATATTCCTGCTCAGACTCGGAATTTAAATAATGAACTTTTACTCAGTATTAATACCATATTGAAAAGAGAGAACAAATGTTTCTGACTTGTCAACAAACAAATTAAAATAGTTTTTTTTCTTTTTTTATATCTGCTTCCAAGTTAAATTAAATGCTAGATTTCATGGAGGTGATATAATAAAGTAATTAAGGAGCTTAGCTCATATATGCATTCAAGCTTCCTTGGGTTAGTTATGTGGTAAATATTTCCTTACGTTTTGTCCTGGTGATGTAATAAAGGTGTGTATTGGTTAAACTGAAACAATATCTATTACAGTAATTCCTGAGTTTACACATTTAGAATTTACTTTCTCTACAGTTGCAATGTCAGATAGTAGGATTTGTGCTTGAGACAAAATTATGAACTGCATATATTTAAAATGAGCTAATGTTCACTGAAGACTCATCCCCTTGTCAGATCCCCCTCACCATTTTAAAAAGCCATTTTTTTTTTTACTTTCACATTTTATGGGAAGCCAGAGCCTAACTGAGAACCATAGGGTAGAAGGCAGGAGACAACTTGTGATAAAATGCCAAGAACATATCTCATGGAGAAGTGCAGCAAAGGGTCCACCCTTCCCTACAGATATCTGACAGACTGGCACAGCATGGATTCCAGGAGGGTAGTGTGTCTATGAGTGTTGAAGCCTCTCTTTCAATGATAGATGTAATTGTGTCTCATTCTTTACCTTGCAATTCTGCTCCCTTTTCCTGCTGCCAAAACCAATTGCTGGTGCCTTGCAGTGTCAGTTACTGCAAGTCCAGTTAGGTCTGTTCATCTGTTCATTTTCTCTCTCTCGTTTTTAAACAGATGCCCTTAGGCAAGCAACATAAATCACGATTTTTGTTTGTTACATTTTGAAACTTTTAAGATTTGTTTCCCAGAAATTAATTTTTTATGGAGCCCTTCTACCATGCTTTTACATCATTTTGTACTCTACTTTTGTCAGTTACTGAATAATTGTTATCACTGTTCTCATACCACAGTTCCTGTTTTGGGCCAATTGCATAATTCCTCATTATGTAACACTGTGGTTTCCCTGATTAAGCAAGGATTTGCTGTTACACCTAAAACTCAATTGTATAAAGCAGATGAGAATAAAATGTGTGAGAATTTGAACCTAGATCTCAATGTAATAACATCCACCGTAATCTCTTATCCCAAACTTAAAAAACAAAAACAAATATTCCATAAAAATAAAATGTAACATATATTGCGGTTCCAGATAATAACAATGCAGTGCTTCAGGTGGTATTCAGGCCTCTTCACCTTTTCACATTTTTTTATGTTGCAGCTTTATACTAAAATCGTATGCTCCTCAAGCAACACTCATTACCATGGAATGACAAAGCAAAAACAAGCTTTTAGAAAATTTTACAAATTAATTAAAAATTAAAAAAAATAATATAAATAAATATCATATTGACACAAGAAGCACCTTTGGCAGCGATTACAGCCTGGAGTAACTTTGAATTTTTTGCCACTCTTCTCTGCAAATCCCCTCAGGCTCTGTCAGAATGAGACTCTCAGTGGACAGCTATTTTCAGATCTTATCCAAAAACAACAAAAATAACAAAATATATTTCTATAGCACATTTTAATATGAGCTTACACATCATAAATATATAATTACTAGGAAAGTAAAGTCTTTATATAAAGTATTATATTGTAAGTCTCTAAAGATGAGTCCAATGATAAGGTTAGATGACCTTGAACACAGGAACAAAAAATAAAATCTCCAGACAAGCTGGAAAAAAAAAATCTGCAGGGGTTCAAAGACCAAAAGACCACCCAGACCACCCATGTTTTATTCTACATAAAATAAATGTATTTAAGTTGTTCTTTATTGATTTTTAAACTTTCCTTCATAGAGGATTCATTGCAATGGGTCTCATGGGCAGTTGTGGTATCTGCTTTCATTAGAGCATCACAGGCTGCTGCATGATCAT
Source organism: Polypterus bichir lapradei (assembly GCA_026402145.1). NCBI lineage: Eukaryota > Metazoa > Chordata > Cladistia > Polypteriformes > Polypteridae > Polypterus > Polypterus bichir. The sequence goes on from JANRMT010028174.1 coordinate 68,412,354, forward strand.
GGCGCTGGAGAGAGGTGACGTGTTACGTGCTACTCCTTGCAGACATTTCATTTTTGTGTCTTTATTTTTGTTATTCTCGCTGTTTGTACTGCTTGTTCGCTGTTTTATTAAGTATGACCGTACAACATTGGTAAGCATCAGAGCAATAAAGGCACAAGTCGCTACTTTTGAAGTTATCGACCAGGGGCTGCTCACCACAATAACTCGAGACCAAGGTGGCAGATGCGACCCACCCGACCACACCCAGAGAACGCGGAGGAGAAAATGTGGCTGGCATGCTGGGATCCAAGCTAGGACGAAACGCAGAGGACTGTGACTTCCATTGCCTAGCATTTTCCTGGCCAATGCCCAGTCTCTGGACAACAAACTAGACAATCTCCGTGGTAGACTTTGTTTCCAGCAAGATCTACGTGACTGTTGTGTTTCCTGCCTCATGGAAACATGGCTTACCACCTGCACGCCGGATTCGGCTGTCCAGCCAGATGACTTCTCTATCCACCGCGCTGATTGGTCGGTCTCCTCCAGGAAAAAGAGAGGTGGCGGGGTATGTTTCCTTATCAACAAATTGTGGTGTACGGATGTGGAAGTAATTTCACAAAGCTGGTCATCGGACCTGAAGTGTCTATTCATCAAGTGCCGGCCACTTTACCTGCCCTAGGGAGTTTACAGCTGTACACGTGGCAGCTGTTTACATCCCCCCGCACTTAAGGAACTGTACGGCCTCATTACGGACTGTGAAAACACACACCCCAAAGGTCTGGTTATCATTGCCAGGGAATTCAACAAAGCAAGCTTCAGGTCTGTTTACCCCAAATATTACTAACATGTCTCCTGTCCCACCAGGGGTGCTAACATGTTGGACCACTGCTACACCGCACACAAAAATGCGTACCGCTCGCTCCCGCAGCCAAACCTGGGGCAGTCAGACCACCCCTCTGTGTTGCTCTTTCCTGTTTACAAGCAGCAGTTGAAACACGCAGAGCCGGTCTTGCGAGAGGTGCACTGTTGGACCCCGGAAGCGGAGGAGAAACTTAGGTACTGCTTTGAATCTGTGGATTGGGATGTTTTTAAAGAGTCCTCTGAGAATCTGGACGAGTATGCCACAGTTGTCACAGGCTTCATCGGGAAATTTGTGGATGACTGCGTACCCACAAAGTTTGTATGCGTATTTCACAACCAGAAGCCCTGGATGTGTGCTGAAGTACGCCGGCAGATCCGTGAGCGCAGCAGTGCGTTTCACTCCGGAGATACACAGGCATACAAGAAGATCAGGTATGATCTCCAAAAAACCATTAAATATGCAAAGTGGCAGTACGCCCACAAAATGGACTCTCAGTTTAACAGCACAGCAGATGCTTGTCGGATGTGGCAGGGTATCCAGCTGATCACAGACTACAAACCCCAGTCACACGTGGCCACAGCTACCGCCACTTTACTCCCGGACAAGTTGAATGTGTTTTTTGCTCACTTCAAGCTTGATAACACAGACAGGCCTGTGCACCCCCCCCCGCAGCACTGCAAGACTCCACCCTGAGGCTCTTAGAGGACGACGTGAGAAAGTCTCAGGTCGCGTTGTAAAAACATGTTGCAACCAGCTAGCTGCTGTCTTTACGGATATTTTTAACACATCTCTGAGAGTTTCATCTGTCCCCACCTGCTTCAAGCACACTGCCATCATCCCTGTCCCAAAGAAATATAAAGTAGACTGCCCAAATGATTACCACCCAGTAGCACTTACTCCCATAGCCATGAAGTGCTTTGAGAGGCTGGTGCTAGAACACATCAAGGACATCATCCCTGACAACCTGGACCCCTCTAGTTTGCCTACCGTTGAAACACATCCATTGAAGATGCCATCTCCATCACACTTCACACCACCCTGTCTAATCTGGAGAACAAGAACTCTTATGCCAGGCTGCTGTTTGTGGACTACAGCTCTACATTTAACACCATCATTCCATCCCAGCTCTTTGCTAAATTCCTGGATCTGGGGCTTAGCTCTTCACTGTGTAACTGGGTATAGGACTTCCCCACCGGCAGACCTCAGCAAGTGCGTATTAGTGGATAAACCTCCTCCATCATCACCACCAACACTGGCACCCCGCAGGGCAGCGTGCTGAGCACCCTTATTTACTCTCTCTACACACATGACTGCATAGCTAAGTACAACTCTAACAACATCCTCAAGTTTGCTGACAATCCCACTGTAATAGGTCTGATCAGCAAGGATGATGAGACAGCCTACAGGGAGGAGGTCAGACACCTGGGAGAATGGTGTCAGAATAACAACTTCACCCTCAACGTTAGCAAAACTAAGAAGATGATTGTGGATTTCCACAAACAGGCAACAGAGCACAGCCCCATCTACATTGGAGGTGAGGCTGTGGAGCAGGTCAGCAGCTTTAGGTTCCTCGGAGTCACCTTCACTGATGACCTGAAATGGTCAAGTCACACTGCGGCGGTAGTCAAGAAAGCCCAACAATGCCTCTACTTCCTCAGGAGACTGAGTAAGGCCCGGATGTTCCCCACAGCCCTGTGCAGATTCTATAGGTGTACTGTGGAGTCCATCCTGACAGGATGCATCACATCCTGGTACAGCAATTGCTCAGTTCAGGACTGCAGAGCTCTGCAGCGTGTGGTGAATACAGCACAGAAGATCACAGGCACACAGCTCCCTGCGATCCAGGACATCCACACTACATGCTGTCTCAGGAAAGTGAACCGTATCAGGCAGGACCCCAGCCATCCTGCACTGTCACTTTTCACCCTCCTCTCATCTGGGAAGTGACTAAAGTCCATTCAGATGTGCACCTCCAGGTTCAAGAACAGTTTCTACTCAACTGCAATCAGACTCAAGAACAATCAGTAACCTTGTGTCACCTCCACTGCTACCTGCACATATACTTCTGCCACTGCCTCTATTTATTCCTAGGATTCTGGTTTTATTTATTTACTTATTTATATTCATTTATTTATTGTGTGTTTTTTTGTCTCTGTTCACTGTCTGTGGGGGCACATGCAAGCAAGCATTTAATTGTACATGGTACTTGTACATGTACACATGACAATAAAGAATTTAATTGAATTGAATTGATGCCTTGATCAAAATAAAAAAAACAAAAAACAAAACAAAATAAAGCAGAGAAATGTAGAAATTAGTTAAGATTGCCAATTCCTGAAGAATATGATTATTCTCTGCATTTACAGTCTATTGAGAGTACAACTAAAATATATCTATGAAAAACCATAATTAAAAAATTGGGTTTTTAGGAGTTTTTTTAAAATGTTCCATAGTTTTAGCCTGGCTTATCTCTATCAGTAAGGTATTCCAGATTTTTAGTGCAATAGCAGAAGACCGCTTTATCACTCCTTTTACGCTTAAGTCAAGTTGAGGAGCATGCACTGGTATAGTGCGTTGCAGGCACCCACTACACGAAGAAACAACTCGGGATCCTGGTCAGCCAGGTGTTTCGTGGGCGACCCCTTGGCTTGGTCCAGCCACTCGGGTCCCCAACAATAAGGGTCTTACAAGCCAGATCACCCTCGGGGAAACTCCCCACATGTCCGTAGTGCTGTAACTGACACTCTTTCACAATGCAGGCAATGTGCCTCATTTGGGACTCCATGAGCAACCGCTTATTCAACACAAAGTCAAACCAATGGTACCCAAGGATTTTCTGGAGAGACACAGTACCAAAGGAGTCCAGTCTTCGTCTCAGGTCACTGGATAGCGTTCATGTCTCGCAACCATATAGCAAGATAGGAAGTACCAGGACTCTAAAGACTTGGACCTTCGTCTTTTTGCATAGATATCGGGAGCGCCACACACCCCTTTCCAGTGACCTCATGACCCCCAATGCTCTCCCAATCCATCTACTGACTTCATAGAAAGAGTCACTAGAGACATGAATGTCACTGCCAAGGTCTCGACAAGGTTGACACTCTCTTTGCAAACAGACATACTGCTGACGGCTGTGCCCAAGAGGTCATTAAAGGCCTGGATCTTGTTTTTTATCCAGGACACTCTTGAGCCCCCAGATCAGAGCGCCCATTGACTCCATGAAGATCACAGCATCGTCAGCAAAGTCATGATCCGTGAATCTTTCTTCACCAACAGATTCCCCACAGCCGCTGGACCCCACGACCTTGCCCAACACCCAGTCCATACAAGCATTGAACAGAGTAAGAGCAAGAACACACCCCTGACGAACCCCAGAATCAACTGGGAAAAACACAGAGGTTCTGTCACCAATCTGCACAACACTCAAAGTACCAGTGAACAAGAGTGTACAAGCTTAGCTTTTGGAATAATAAGAAGACCACTATTAGAAAACCTAAGGTTAGGACTTTGAATGTAGAGGGACAGACATGCCAAATATAGGAGGAACCAAGATTATTTAAGGCTTTTTATACCATTAGTAGTATTTTAAAATCAATCTTTAAGGACACAGGTTACAAGACTTAAAAACAGTTTTTACCACCAGGCCATTCGACTCCTCAACAGCAACAACTGAACACTTACATACATTTACATTACACCTACATTGCATTACATCTATATTGCACTACTCACAAACAAACTGTACCTGCATAAACTCTGAATACTGACTGGAACATGCATCTGCACTTTATGGAATTTGCATCTGTACTTATAAAACATTATCTGTGCAATAACTGTCATTTGTACTTGCTGCTCATTCAACTCGTATTGCTCTATAACCTCTTTTAAAATGTACACTTTTTATTTTATATAGCTAGTCTATTTTTAACTTGTAATTTTTTTTTTAATTATTTTTAATTATTTTTTAGCTTTATTGGATCTAGGCTGAGTGACTTTTTTTCGCGTCATACACATTTAATTGTATGTTGACCCTGTGTTAACCTATATATGACAAATAAACCTAAACCTAAACCTAAACCTAAACCTAATCAGTGTAATGATGCTAAAACTGGTGCAACATGCTCAAATTTTCTTTTTTCTGGTTAAGATTCTTGCTGCTGCATTCTGAACTAAATGCAGCCAGTTGATGTCTTAAGTAGTCCAGTTAGTAGTGCATTGTAGTAATCTAGTTGATTGAAAACAAAAACATGAATTAATTTCTCAGCATCTTGTAATGTTATAAGAGGTCTAACGTTTGCAGTGTTCTTTAATTGGAAAAATGCAGTCCTAGTAATATAGTTGATGTGCAATGTAAAGTTTAAATCAGATTACACTAAATTCTTTACCGCAACCTAACTTTTAATGCTAAGGGATAACAATTATTTCTACGGCCTTCACTATATCCATTTTGACAGCCCTTAAGATTGCTTTTTTTCTTTATTTAGCTTAAGGAAATTACTACTTGTCCATCTGAAATAAAAAATAAGATATTAGATCAGAAAGTGTCATCAGGTGCTATAGATAAGTAAAGCTGTGTGGTAGTTCACCTTGTGTTTCAATATAATCTGACCTAATGAGAACATGCAGAAAAAAACAGCAGGCCCAGAATACATCCAGTTGTATGCTGCATACAATATCATGGATCCCTAAACGACTACAATCACCACATCTAACAAAGAATTTCCTACTTGTCAAGTAAAAATGGAACCCATTTAAGACACTGCCATGAAGACCCCCTCATTGTCTAAGGCTATTTATAAGAATGCTGTGGTCTATAGCATCAAATGCTGCACTCAGTTCTAAGGGAACAGGAACAGACATCTCCAGAGATGTTTGAGTGGGTTTATGTCAGAGCTCTGGCTGGGCCACTCAGACTTGTACCTAAGCCACTACTGTGTTCTATTTCATTTGTATGTATTGTGTTGGAAGGTAAAACTTTAGCCCAGTTCTAGAGCTCTCAGACGCAGGTTTTCATAAAGAATATCTGTGTACGTTGCTCCATTCAGCTTTCCCACAACCCTGACTAGTCTGTCAGCCCATTGCTCCTGAAAAACAACCATGCAACATGATGGTACTGCCACCAGACTTCACTGTTGAAATGGTGTTATACAAGTGATTATCAGTACCTGGTTTTCTCCAGACATAATCCTTACAATTGAGGCCAGACAGTTCAATCTTGGTTTCATCAGACCACAGAATCTTGTTTCGCAGTCTGAGAATCCTTTAGATATCTTTTTACAAACTCCAAGTGGACTTTCATGCACAGTCTGGTCACTCTGCCATAAAGCATAGCTTAGTAGAGTATTTCAGTGGTGGTTCTCCTTCTGGAAGTTTCTCCCATCTCCAACATTTCCTCAGGGGCCCAGATAAAGTGGCCATTGGGTTTTTGGGCACCTTTCTTACTGTGGCCCTTCTGTCCCAATTACTCAGTTTAGCTAAATGGAGCCGTGCTTGTTCCAAACATCTTCCATTTAAGAATTATAGGGGACACTGTGCTTTCTTTTAATGTTGCAGAAATGTACAGAAGCCTTCCTCAGATCTGCACCTCAACACAATCCTCTCTATATGCTCTGCAGGCAATTATTTCAACTTCTCGGCTTGTTTTTTTTTTTCTCTGCTACATTTTGTCAACTGTACGATGTCATAGACAGGTGTTCACATTTCCTAATCATATGCAATCAATTGAATTTACCACAGGTGAACTGCAAACAAGGTGTAGAAACATCTCAACAATGATCAATAGAATGGGATGTGCCATTATTTTTTTAATTTCATTTATTTATTTTTGTTGTTCTTTTGGTTACAGCTTCATGACATCATCATCAAATATAGCAATGCTACAGTGAATGCAAGTCCCAAATCATGTTCTTAATGAGTGACTGGTTAGTTAAATGTTTCGGAGGGTCTCAGAAGCTCATTTATGATGAAGTTTGTTTTCATGACTAAAAATAAAAACTCTCTCATTGGTTTCTGATTTAAGCACTTCTTTGGCGATATTTCTTGACTTGCCACTTTTCTGAAGGTTTACACGATCAACTGAACCTTGCTTTGTCCTGCCACTCCAGTTAAAAAGAAAGTACTTTTCAAAGAAATATTTTTTCATTTAAAAAATGTTGTTGATCAGAGGAATGAGTTATAATGAGAGCTCAAAGGCCTACCTCTACTGCTGTCTTTAAAAATAGTATATGGAATAAGAGCATCCCAAGAGAATGAAGGGTGATACATCTCACTAGATCCTTTCCAAAACCTGAGACAGAGCACCAGAACCTAACAGTTATGGTAAATTGGCCCTAGTGTGTATGTGTGTGTTTGCCCTGCGATAGGTTGGTGCCCTGTTCGGAGTTTGTTCCTGGTTTGCGCCTTATGCTAGTTGAGATTAGATCCAGCCGATCCCCAACCCTGGTCTAGATTAAGCAGGTTAGAAAATAACATGACATTAATTACACAGATTCTGATATAGTTAGTAAACTTGTGAAATTCACTGAAAACATTAAAACTGGTGGAATAGTAGTGGCAACAAAAACACTTCAGAAAGACCTGGACAATCTTCAGATTTGGATAAAAAGGTGGCTTAGCATGGAGTAGTGTAAAGTATTTCTTACACGGCAAAAGGAGTATTAGTATTAAATGAAAAATGGGAATTGCTGACTTACAGGGAGTAATGTCTGACAAAGATTTAGGGGTTTACTTTCATGCATAATATTCATGCAATGTGCAGAGAAAATTAAAAAGACAAATAAAATGTTAGGTTATATTTTAAAATCTATTGAATATAATCCAAGGGATGTTATGTATCAGACTGAATGATACACTAAGGGCAACAAAGTACATCTCAGAACCTAAAGGAATGTCATATTCTGAGAAGCTAAGGGAAGTACACCTCTTTAGTCTTGAGCTGAAAGGTTTCTAGAATACTAGAAACAAGAATATTATGAATTTGTAATTCAAAATTGAACTCAGTATCTTCTCCTACACTGACAAGTGACAGAGATGATGCTGGCTGTCGTAAACAAACTCCAACCTCTATACAAAACAAAGCAAAATCTACCAATTCCTGTATCTTTCACCTTCTAAATTTCCTGAACGACTATGGTGACTGTAACAGTTCAAAGTTTAGGCAAAAATCCAATCATTATTGGACTTAATAATTCTACCATTTACTGCTATTTCACAATAGAATTTGATAATAATTAAAGTGCAAAAATACACCTTTGAATCCTCTGTCTCACTTATTTAATGTAACTCTGCATACTTTGTGAAGTGAGGTTGTCCCTGTCTGATTCTTGCTGTATTCATAATTAAGTAACGTTTGCCTTTTCATGCACTGCTGTAGCTTATTTGTCATACTATTGTAAACCTAGCTAATAGGAAAGCAAACTGCACGTTAAGTAACTTAGCCGTGCGAAAAAAGTGTCTTTGTCTCAAAAGCCCATCTCCAGCAGTTGATCCACCTTCTTTGTCATTTTTGTCTACAGCTTGATCAGGACACAGAGGTCTTTGTTTTCTTTTAAAGGCACTGCAATATTTTCATACATTGGCAAGAAAGAGCCAAGCAAGATGTGGAAGAAACTGCAGAAATGCACCCTGCCTAAGGTGGGGTGATTAGTCACATAGCTTTTGTACTTTATAAAACTAATTATTTGTAAATCATATTCAACAATCTGAGTATTTACATAATACTTTTAATCATGAAAAAAAACACATTTTATAAAGTGTATGAGATCCAATATTTATTTATTGAGGAGTCTTATATAAGATTTACTGTAAAATACACAGTAAACAGGATATTAAAGTCATAAAAAAGTTTTCTTATGCAAAAAGTGAATCAAAACAGAAAGCTTTGCTTCCAGTTTAGTTTTAACTGCCTTAAAATTTGCTCATCGATTAACTCACAATGATGACATACAAGTTCTTTATCTTGCTAGTTAAACATTAAGCTCCTCATAAATTTTATTTTTTTATTCCACTAATTATATATAATGTGACACAGCCATTAGAATGATGGTCACATGACCCTAGAAACCACCCTGTATTCTGTTCCCCTCCCAGTCACTGTGCTGAATTTCCACATTCTATGGGGTCTGTCACTGGAGGTCTGCAGCGTGGTCCTTCTCTATTCTGCTTGACCAGGGTGTTTGCTTGTGGTCAGTGGTGGCCCAAAAAGAAGTGGAGTCTTATGTAAAGTGTTTCTTACCCTCCGTAACTTGGTATGCTGACTGGTGTCGAGAGGTGAATAGGACCATAACTTGTGCCTGCTGCTGCCAGAATAAGCATTTGGCAACTCTAAAGTGGAAAAAAATACACTTTGAATAGTGTTGAGCAAAACAGGCAAGTTACAATTCATATACAGTTTCATAAAACTGACCCTCGAATTTGTTCTGCAATTATGAAATACAAAACTCACTAGAGTTTTTGTGGAGTTTTAAAGAGTTTTTTCTGAGTGGAAACAATGTTGCTCATTGAATCTCCATTCACATTGCCATTTTTTACTGTTTCTGTCTTGCAAATTCATAAAAGATATAATCCATACCACACAGGTAAAATCTTTTCTGTTTATTGACATCACTGTGGAAGAATGCAATATATATTTTAAAAGATGACATGATACATATTTTTTTTATACAAAGACACTCTAAAACACACTATGATGCACATTACTGTGTTTTCTCCACAGGAAGACTCAGTGCACGGAAAGTCTCTGCTGCCAAAATCTGCCAACCAAGTCTAATCCCAGATGAGGATATACACACCTCGGTGTTTTTCTTTTATTTTTATTTTAACAGACATGTAGAATTAATGCAAGAAAAACACTTTCAGACAAGAAGTAGGCTACTTTTATTTTCTGTGAATGGTACAAATTTACCTAGAAGTGTAACACAATTTATTTTGCAATTTTTTGCAAGCAAAACAATGAGGTTTACTTTAAATTCAGTTTGTGCAAATCTTCTTGCTTATGACTAATTTTCAATAATTTGTGAAAGACCAACAAGGTAATTGTCATGTTTCTTAATCTTAGGAATTATTCTGATGATTTTCATACTTTGAAATGTGAACTCACAAGTATACCCAGCTATTTTCTTCAATTTGTAGAACTAATATGTACTGTATACTTGATTTGATTACAACATGAAAATACATTTCAAAGCTTCAAATGCAACTTTGCAGTCAATAGTAAAACCTTTTTTATGTCTGCTAAAATAAAATAAGAGGCAATAGGATTGTTCTTAAATTTAACAGATAGCTCAGATCCAGCAATCCAGTTTGATTTATAGCATCAATGACATTTATTTTTTTCCATACCAGGTACAAGAGAATAGACATGGTGATAGAAGTAAAGCCATAATCAGTGCTGTAAGTGTAGACCAGAAGCCAAGACATAGTTTACTTTGGAAGAGAATCAAAACATAGCTTAGAGTAACGACTTTGAGTAATCACCTTATAAGAGATAAGTAATATGTAGAGTCTGAATCATCTGTCCAAGCGATGTAACAATAAGAAGAGATTTAACTTGTTAATTAATTATCAGTTCTGCCTTCAGTAATGCCAGTAACTAATTAAATAATTCGGTAAGGCTCCTACGTAGCAGGTGGTCTCTGGCCATTAGACATATAACAAGGTAACAGAAGCACACCCATTGTTGAGATTTTATTTATTGATTAACACAATGATTATGTAAATATGATAACTGCGTGCATATTAACATATAAGATGGGACACAAGACTAACTAGACAGACAAACATGCAACACAGATGAGGCTGGCTGTTTGCCAGTTAATTAGAGTTCTAATTTATCTTGGCACAGATAAACAGTTTAATGATGCCAGATCTTTAAGGATCTGGTGTTGTGTGGAGTTATTGCTGTTGTACCTCTGAGCTCAAGTGGAGAATTCTTCTTGCATTGGAATGCACTGTTTCTCTTGACTTTCTGTTGAAAAATATATTTTTCTCTGTGATGTGGGCCTTTGTTCAATTATTAAGTGCTTTCTAAGCTAAGCTTTTTGCTGTGTCATCTGCAACTTCATAGGGAAAGCACAAGCGTTTAGATGCAGAAGTTCCCTTCTTCTCAATCTTCTTAAATTACTGCCACATTTACTGGCACAGGTTGGGTAGAGGGGTCTCAGCTTTCAGGTTCACAAAAAGAGTAGAGATTGTCAGTTTTCAGTTCCTCAAAGTGGGAGAAGCTAATCAGCTTTTTGGTTTCAGAGACAGTTTTGGAGAGTGAGAGCAGAGGTCCTGTCTGAGTTCCCTTACAGTTCCTTCGTAATTCCTTTGAGATGCATGTAGCTAGTTTTTAAATTAATGTATAACCTGTGTGAAAGACTAGCCCAGACACAGACAGACACTGAGACAGTCAAGTCCAAAAGCACACACGTTTATTTTTCTCCTTCTACTCTACAGCACACACAGTGCACAAAATACCATTAATAACCTACAGTCCTTTTCTTACTTTCTCTTTCTCTTCTTTCTTTCTGCCACCCTCTCTCCTCTTCTTGCAAGCATTGTCTACCTTCCATCCGATTTTGGCTCTCTGAATAGAGTAAGGCGGCCCCTTTTATAATGCACCCGGATGTGCTCCAGGTGCACCCTGGTTATTTTCCTGCAGCACTTCCTGGTGTGGCAGAAGTGCTGCAGTCCAAGGCTTCGGGGTTTGTCCATACGCCCCCTGGCAGTGGCCACAGTACCCAAGAGGACTGAGCTTTTAAGCTCCAGTCCCGTGGCCCTGATGTAAACCGTGTCCTGGGGAAGGTATTGCCCCTCTCCCAGTCCTTCCGCTCTACAGGTGTCCTGGTGGGGCAAGGTCCCCGGTTATCTGTCACACCTGTCATGATTGGACTAAAGTCATTTCAAATTACAAAATCAGCGCCTTCCTATGGGTGTGTTATTTTATTCATCACAGTTATCATTCACTGCATTGTAGTTCTTGGGTGTCTATTTGCACCTTTTATCAGAAGGGGTCTGCAGAGAGGTCTCTGCAAAGATGTCAGCGCAACTCTAATTTACACCTTTGTTATCAGAAGTACAGGCCGGTCCTGGTAGGAAGATTTCTGTCACTTTGGAATGCAAGCTTAGGAAAGGCCAAGGTGGATGTCTCCATCCCTGTTAAATCTGCTGTCTTAACAGACCCGGTGTGCCACTAAAGCCTAGCAGAATAGGCAATGCCCACTTTGTCCTGCAGTGCAAATCACAGTAATACAACACATAGGAAACCCTACAGACTTAAGAGATATTAATCACTGAATGACCAACTCACAAGATGTCACACATGAATTGGTTAGATCATGTGGGTGTAACAGTATCTGCTCTCCTGTGTGTAACAGTGCTTTTAACAAAGGAGTAAATTGTCTTGAGCAGTCATGCAGGTTTTTCTAATTTCATATCACTGTTGGTGGCAGCTTATTCATACTTTATGGTCCAGATTTACCAGCTTCTCCAGCTCTCTTCATGGGAGAAAACAGTACGTTAAGTGCAGATGATTAAAGTCATAGAGGGAATTACTGAGTGGACATTTCACATCTTTCTAGTGATATGATGATGTTTCCTTTACACAAATGCAGTTAAAAATGTAAAACTTCATTATAATCACCATCTTTTTCATTGCACTTTTTTTAGTGAATGTTACAATAGTAATATGTTGAACTTAACTGAACAGGCATCCATATCCCCAGCAGCTTCTTCCAGCCCTTTTTGAAGAGTACCTGGATGCTTCCAGGACAGAAAAAAAGGATAATCACTCAAGCGTGTCCTAGACCTTCTTTCTGTGAGCCATAACTTGTACAACTGCTGTTGGAAGTGCCTAAGGGTCTGATAAGGTCAAGCCAGGGTTCCTCCCCTAGATTGTGTTTAAAATTTTTCTTTTTGTTGTCTTTGTTCACTGTTTATTATTGTTCATTGTTTTCTATTATTTTTTATAATGTTGATTACTCATTTATTATTTGTATAACTTTGTATTATTTGTTACTTTTATTCTGTATTGTTATTCTGGTGTCTATGTGTGATTTGAGGTTCTCTTATGTTCCTTGTATTTAATGGGTGTATTTTCAGGAGGTGGGGTCACCCATCAATTCCTGTAAAGGGATCACCCCCAGCCCTTTAAAGACAGCCTGGGTATGGAAGTCAGGTGGTTCATTTGAATGCGTTCTGGTGGATTTTGGAAGTTCTTATGAGTTTTGTGATTTTCTGTGATTTTTGTTCTGGTAATTGACACCACATTCTTGCTTATTTCAATTTGGAAGTTGTTTGCCTTGAATTGCCTTTTAGGCAAGTCCTTTTTTTAAATTTTTTTTCTCCTTTGAACATTTTGTTGAATTTTTTCCTGTGACCTTATTCTTTACAAGCCAGGGATTGACTGTGGTCCTCTGTCTAGTATGGCATTTTGAGTATTAATTTTGGACATTATTGAGCATATTTTTGAACTTTTATGGTGAAGTGCATTTTGTATCAGTGAAGGCCAAAGCTGTCTACTCAAATGGAAGGTAGGTTACACCTTCTCTGTGCAGGATGGTGTGATTCCGGCCTGCCTCCCTGGTTATTTTTGAAAGCCTCACATGACTTTGGCTAGTTTGTGAGCTAAATCACATTAGGGTCATTCTAATGACAACACACAGTCACTTTAACTAGCATCTTTCTGTCTAGAGAAGTAGATTTCCTCTCTGAGGTTCTCCACAATTTTATTCTTTCACTCACTGTCCTGAGCTTGTGACAATGCTAAATGTGAGGATGGGGAGAAAGACATACTGGTAAGTTGACAGGTCTAGTTACAGGCTTAGCCTCATCTTCACAATTATGACCCTGTACAATGTTCATCAATCATCTTCAACTGTACCAATTCATTGGTCAATCTCATCATCACATCTACCCCCACACATAATCAAGACCCCAACAGAAATGAGACAACATTTTCTGGGAAAGGATCATAATCTCAGATTTAAAGTGGCTAATTCTCATCCCATCTGCATCACACACAGCAGTGAACTATTCCTGCACCCAACAGAGATCACAGTCTGATGAGACCAACTAGACACCAACTTGACATCCTGTCCATGAAATATACTAACAGGAGACTAGGCAAGGCACACTCTGTAAGTTTTGATTAACCCTCTGTGCTCTACTTCTGGCTCTGCTTTATAGTGGTCAAAGGAGCTGCTATCTCTGTGTTTTGTCATGGCAGTGGTTCATAGCCATACTTATTGTCTATTTTTGTTTTAGCATTAGTTATTAACAGAATCTATTCTATATAACAGTTTATTGTAAGAAGAGTCAATTTAATTAAAAACAATGCTCCAAACTAATGTCCACTATTTCAAACTGGAGAACATCTGTTTGTCTTGTAAGGGGATGATGCTCATGATGATACAATGAAAACAGTCATAGCCACATTGTGGTGTAGCGGGTCCACAGCTCAGATTGAAAAGGCCATTCTTTTTTAAAATAGATAATCGGCACACTCACGGCTTAAAGAGGGGGCGTGGTAGTGTGTCTGGAGCGGTTCCCGGGCGCTTTGTGATGTGGGCGCTCCTTGCTTAAGTGCACAGGGGAGGAGTCTTCCGCATTTCTAATTGATGCCAGGAGCTGCTAATCTCCACACCAGAGCCATGTCCCTGTAATAAATAGGAGAAGTGCGAGGTGGAAAGGAGAAAAGGAGAGAACGGAAAAAAGACGGAAGAACTAGAGGCTTGGAGAGCGAGCGAGAGAGAAAGAGTAGCATTAGGGGTAGTGCAAGAGAGTGGACAAGCCAGCCAGCTGAGGAAAAGGAAGGTCAGCACTGTCGGGGGTACCGGATAGATTGAATGGGTGAGTAAGTACAATCAAGGAGGAGTCCACCCTAGGGATCTGAGGGACGACCACGTGTGCGAGAAGGAAGACGGGAGCACAACCGACCCTGCGCGGTCTAGTAGACGCCGGGGGAGGCAGCTAAGACGGTGGTCAGTAGAGAGAGGACAGCAGCGGCTGAAGTCTTGTTGGCTGAGCAGATCTTGGGTGAGCTGAAGAGGCTGGGAATGAGCTGTGTCTGGCTGGTGTAGCTCCAATGATTACTGCAGGTTTTAATTCTAGTGTTTTAGCCTTGCTTTAACCTTTTGGGATTTTTACCTTTGTAATGGATTATTTATTTAATGATCATTTGATTGCATTGCACTATTTATTTGAGCACTTTTGCTTTTGGTTTGTTTTTTAATAACTTCATTGTGTCTCACTGTCCAGCTTATCCAGTGACATTACCGACGGCGTCGGGTTCAAGAGCTCCCAAACTGGAGATGGGAGCATGAAGCAGAACCCACATCGTCACACACATATGAACAGTCAAAACTAAAATCTCAGGTCCATCACAAAAAAGTAAACTGTGCAATAAAGTGCAAGACTTTTTAAAAGAAATATATTTTGTGCTCTCACTTATTATTAGTTTTGTTAATGCTGAATATGAAATGACTGCTATAATCAGTTCTTAAATTTCTATTCCTCTCTCTCATTTAATTTTCTTTCCTCTACAGGTTGAACTCATTATGAAAATGACTTTCTTCCCTCCTCAAATTCAAACTCCATTTAATGTGTTGCCATCTGAAGTATCTACATACCTTGGCACCATCATTTGTCAATACTCAGCAGACATGATGAAACAATTTAAGATGAAACACTTGTTACAGCCTTCTCAGAGGTGACATAACCCAACCTAATGAGGAAAAGAGAACAACCCTCATGGACAAGGGACTCAGTGGGTATGGTATGCTGGAGGAGAGTTCAAGAGTATGAGGCGTTTCATGTTTTTATCCTGTCATGCACCGTTTCAAACAGTTTGTCACTGTGGCACTCCTAGGTGCACCTGTTTGAGAAATCTTAATAGGATGACAGTGACATTAGCAGCCCCATCATCCTAAGATACCAGCAAGAAAATTAGTATCTTTTTCAAGAAGCCTCTGCCACATACATAGCTCACTCTGGTTCTCATTGAACTGTAGCTGCCTACTCATCATTTCACAATGCAAAAAGAAAACACTGAACTAATTCATTCCTTTCAAAGTTGTGACATCAGCTTTGATGAAATCTCCTGTGTTTTATATTAATCCTCTGTGAAAACAGTGATTAACATGACAACACCTTCTGATTGCCAGGCAAACTAAAGCTGAAAGTGAAAAGGGGTGGTGGGCAAATCAGAGGTTTTTGATGTTGAAATATAAACCAATTCCTATTGTTAAAACTTCTGTAATTATAAACACACACACAAACACACACTGCAATTCAGTGATCAAAGCATTTTACTCAGCCTACATTAATGCATTGTTTGCAAAAATTCCATAACATGAATGGAAAATGAAACCTGATAAAAAGGACTTGCTGATCCTTAAATATTTGTCATTAACCTTTTAAAACAAAACATTTAGATACTTTACCAGTAAGGATTTGAAAGGTCTTCTTTCATCATACTGAAATATGTATTTATTTTCTTTTATGTATCAAAGGCAGAACAATGAGGCTTATGTACTTCACTTGGTGTACAGAACTGGACAGACTACTCATGCACAACTTTTTGTTCAAGACATTGTGTAACTCTTACATAAAACTCTAAAAGTTATGCAAAAATGTAATACCCAAGAGAGTGTCATGTATACAATATAACCCTTGATGAAACTTTAAAGACATTGGTTTTGGTGCAAACAAATAATTTTATTTTACTAATACCCTGCATAGGTCTCTTTCTTTCACAGTCCACAACTTTAACACAAGTTTCTTTTCTTCCACACCTCCCAGGTGAGCTTAGTCTGACTCTCTCCTGATTTTGACCCCCAAATGGATGGAGGTAGGCCCCTTTATGCTGGACCTGGCAGTACTTCTGGCATCAACGGAGGAAAGTATGGACAGTCTTTTTCTACATTTCCCCCTTCCAGCACCCTTAGAACACAGCAGGGTTGCCCCAAGGGACTTGAACTTCAAGCATGCCTCACAGGCACACAAATGGGCATACAGGCTCAGGAATGCTGCCACCCAACATGTCAAGACAGCATGCACTTTTGGGAAACTGTCTCCCTATGTCTGTTCACTACACTGGCTTCCTGCTAAGTAAGGGTACGGGGCTCATCCCAGGCTGTGTTGTCGGCGTATCCCTGGCATCCATCCCAATGCACTGGCACAATGAAATTAGTTCCTTTGGATGCTGTTAATCTCTTTATATTTGAACCAATGTGTTTTCAGGCAGTACAAAGTATTGTGGATAGAAAAAAATATTTTTCAATTTATTAAATATAATATTTGACTTTTTTCTTTTAGGGTAATTTAGATATGATATTGCCAATAAGTGAATACACTATAGACTATAGGTACAGTATATTAATGAGCTCATGAAGGAAAAACTAGCATTATAGGTTCTTATAATTGTGTGTTTTTAAACAAGTGTTTAGCAAAAGGTTTAGAGAAAAACAAGTGCAGAACACAAGACAGTCACTAACAGGCAGGCAGTAACATCATGCTGTTCAGGGAAGAAGAGATGTTTTTTGAGACAGCCTGACTTCCTGCATAAGACAGAAAGGATGGTCTTACAAGGGTTTAGAGGTAAAAAGTTTAGAAGACATTGGGGCCAGATTTGAGATCACTAGAAAATGTGTTATAGAGTTTTAATCAAATATTTTTAATTCATACATAATTTTTACAATTTAATAAAAGCATATACTGTATTTAAATGAAGTTGTAACAATGGATTATTAAAAGCACAAGGAAAAGGACTGAAGGTAACAAAAGCATTAACTAAATTTGGCTTAAAACTTGAGCATGTGAGGGTTGCTTCATCTTAAAGGAACCACCAAAGAAATTACTAAAGTTAAAATTGTGGTATTCTTTGTTCACTTTGGAAGCTTCAGTAAAGAATTCAGTGTGAGGCACATGAATAACTCACAAAAGGCTTTAGATTTATTAATACACATGAAACAGAACTTTTTTAAAAAAAATTTTCTATTCCTCTCAGTTGCTAACAAACTATCTTCTTTTACTCCCCATACTGTTCATATAATCACCTTGTTTATCTAGTTTATAACAACTTTATTCAAAATCTTAATTCACAATATACTACAAAAATAAAAAAAATGAGTAATAAACACCTCCTTAAAAGTGAGGACAAATAGTGTGAAAGCCCAAACACCCCTATTGTGAAGCGGAGCCGTAGGATACCCCTTATAACAACATGATGTTTAAAATGATGGCAGAATCAATATGTATAAAAAGTTACTGGTGGGTGTGATTAGATGACAGAATTCTGCATAATAAGAGTTAGATTATGTGATGTATTAGATAAGGTAATGGTAATAGAAAACTTTAAAAGGGAATGAATTCTGTTAATGATTTCTCACTTCATAGACTGAGACATTTGTTCATGAATATTATGCCCTAACCCAAATCTGCACAGTAGTCATAAATAGATATCTCCATTATCTTTCATATACTTTTACAGTATGTATATGCAGAGACAGCAAAACCGCTGAAAACCCTGATACTGAAATGGTGTACTGTATATCAAAAAACTGTTGGAGATTGACAATAGAGGTCTACCTTTAGGCCTTGTTCACACGGGCGTTAAAATCGAGCGTTTTTTTTGCGTTCGTAGCGTCCGGTGAGCGCGGATCAAGCGCCGAGTGTTTTCTACACGTAGGAGTCAATGAGAGTGTTCACACGGGCATTGGTGACGTGCGCTTGTCCGGCTGCGCGTTTATACGGCATCAAAAAAACGTTGCATGCAGCTTTTTCTTGGCGTTCAAAACCCAACGAACGCAAGGAAACCGCTTCTAGTTCGTTTTCTGCGCGTTTATTTTACGCTTCGGAGGACCGGATATATATATACAACATATATATTTTCATATACAACATATATATTTTCATATTGCTTATTTTATTTTATTGTCTCATGTAATTTGTAAACCATGAACCTATTAATTTATGTTCTAATATAATATTTGATAACGATTATGTAGGGGGGGCAATCCATGGCGGTTGGGGGGGGCATTTCAGTGCATAACACCGGTGTAAGCGCACACTCGACTACTGTTTCCTTACCTCAAAGTGACATGTAGTCTCTCTTCGGGGCTAACACCAAGTCGCATATTGGTTGATCGGCGTGCAGTGTGGCATTGCACCAGCTGCAGCAGACAATCAAAAGTGGAAACCGACATCCGACAGTAATTAAAAAACTTGCGCGGAAATTTTCGCATTTCTTCATAAAGCACAAAAAAACTTCCTTTAACCCGACGTTGTGCAGTCAGAGGATGAACCCAGTAGCGGCGGCGATTTTTTCTCTCCCTACGTCGCCGTATTACGAGTATTTTTAAAACAAGAAGATTAATATCTAACATAGCAAAATGGTCCATATTGAAAGGAAGCACCTCAAATAAAACGACAAGGGCTTTCATATCCAGTTCCCGACACTGCCTCCACAGGTTAACACACAAACTACAATTTGGGCTGCAGGCTGGCGTTAGACAGAGACAAACGAACGCCGGTGTAGAAGTCAATCGATCGCCACCACAAAAAGCAACATAAACGTCTAGGACGTTCAGAGCAAGTTCGTTTATCCAAAAACTTAACGCCCGTGTGAACAAGGCCTTAATGAGTAGAGTTTAATTTTGTGATATTATTGCAGGGAACACACTATTCATTAACAGTATTGCATCATATAGTAGTACAAAATAATGTTCTCCAGGACCATGGTGCGACATATACATAAACACAGGACAAGTGCAAGACAGGTAAAAAACTATACTATAGTATATAAAGATAAATAAATAAATAACTGGCAAATTAACAGATAATAATAATTTTAAATACATAGTAATAAATAAAAAATGACAATAACTAATAATAAAAAAACAGTAACAACAAATGTATTCCATATAAATAAGCTACTAGGGCAGATCTGAGAGCCGGAGGGCAGCACAGAGTTCAGAGTTCAAGGGGTAGATGTTGTTGCAGAACCTGGCAGACATGGTTTGGTTGGTACAGTATCTTCTGCCAGATGGAAGTGGGACAAAGAGACTTTGGGAGTGGTGGAAGTGGTCCTTCACAGTGTTATAGGCTGTGTGGATGCTATGCTTTGTAAAGATGTATTTAATGGAGGACAGAAAAGTCCCAATGATCTTTTCGGTTCTATGCACTCTCTTTTGTAGGACACTTAAGTTACCAAACCAGACAGTGATGCATTTGGTCAGAATACTTTCAGTGGTGCCCCTGTAGAATGTGGTGGGAATGGTGAAAGTTAGGCTTGCCTTCTTCAGCCAACAAATTGCTGCGCCTTCTTGGCTATGGAGATGACAAGTAAGGTCAGGTGCTAAGTACACTCCAAGGAATTTAGTGCTCTTGATCCATTACACTATAGAGATCTCAATGTGCAGTGAGATGTGGACAGCATGAGCATTCCTGAGCCATCTTGTCCACATTAAGAGACAGACTGCTGCACTTGCACCAGTCCACCAATTGTCGAATCTTCATTCTGTAAAGTGACTCATCCCCATTGCTGATGAGACCCACAATCATTGTGTCATTCAATGATGTTGCTAGAGCTGTATGCTGCTGCACAATCATGAGTAAACAGAAATGGACTGAGTACACAGCCCTGCAGGGCAGAGTTCTGTGGTAATGGCTGGCTTATGCTAGAAATGAAAGAAATTTTCTACAAAAAGACACATAATGTATTCATACTGTCAATGAAATTGTTGCATAAATTTCAGACTACAGTAGTATATTTGAAACAATTGTTACATGTGTACACATCCCTTCAAATAAAAGTAGACAAACTAACATTCTTATTCTCGGCAAGCTGCTAGATAAGCAAACTTCCACTCAGGAGGGATTGACAGTTCTTTCCACCAGCCAGCAATCTTTTTTTTTTTTTGGTTTGAATTTGTACCAACTATTTTTGCATGCACCAATTTGCTGCTGCTCCTTGTATTTTGCTTGAGGGATGCATTTACATTTTTTTGATACTTGACAGCACAAGAAGCCCTCACTTGGAACATAGTCAGAAATAGTGAGTGAAGAGGTCAAATCATAATCGCACACATTTTCTCTTTGGGTACATTATGATTTCCATGCTAACTATAACAATAATTGGCAAAGACATATAAAAAACATATCATTTTGTGAGCCTGAAATCAATGTATGCTTTGTTTTATGAGGTTTGAGTGTCATTACATTGCTAGTTGCCTTGAAAGGCAAAGGTTACTGCATTCTTGTTTTCATATTTAAAACTCTCACAGAAATACTTTGAAATATGAGGTATAATTTGTAAAATGCTGTTTAAAAGTGTTCATAATGAAAAGTGCTCTACAGAAAAGACTCTAATTGATTTATAAAACTAGAATTTAAGCAGAGAAAAGATCCCAGTTCTTTGTATTTCCTTTCTGTTGTAAAGAATATTTATTGTCCATTTTCTAGTGGTAAATCTGGATTGAATACATTCCTGGAAATCAATTAATGGATCTCATGGAATGGTTGAGAGGATCAAATGAAAAGTGTCAGAATAATTTCTATGGTAAGTCAGATGCTCAACTCTTCAAGCAAATCACTCTGTCTCTTGCTAAAACATATTATAAATAGATACTGGGCATAAAAGACATGTTCAAAGGTGTTTACACTTTAAATCAGTCATCAGTATTAAATTATGAATTACAAGACACTAATCTGTCTACAGCAATCCATCAGTGAGCTAAAAAAGGACTAACTGTTAATAAGTCAGGTGCAATTATTCAAGCCGCCACTATCACTAAAATGTATGATGGATAGTAGTCATATATTTTAGATTATACCTGAAGATTATGTAAAATGTAAATTGAATTCTCATTTGAATATGCTTGTCCATACCATTGAACTAAACCTTCAGTCATCTGGTCTAACTGAATTCACTGTTTCTTTTAAATGTGCTTCAATGACAAATCCAGTTATATTATTCAAAATGTGCTGTCATTCCACAGGTTCAGGTTTGATTTTAAAAATCTGTGGAAGAACAGGATTTAAATTTATAGTAAGGCTAATCTTTTGAAATACAGCATTCTTTTGAAGCCTAGTCATAGCCATGACACACAGGGAGACACTGGCAGGTATCTTTTTGGGGATTCTATGGCCTGCTGTTATTGAAGTAAATACTGATTGGTCTATTAAGATAGAAAAGCTCTTCTGTCATCTTCCATTAAGCTAATATCATTTTTATCTTAAAATTATATTCCACTGTTTCCCATTTTCATTTTGTGTGAAGAACTAACTTTTTAACTCAAAATCCCTCCCTACCTGTGAAATCAATCATTGTTTAATTAATCCACTTATTTTTATTTTTCCTTTATTATTTCAATTCAAAATGTCCAGCTGTGTGTGCTCCACATCAAGAGGAATACATTTTAAACAACCTAATGGATTTTATGGTTCTAATAATAGCAAAAACTACAAAATATTGAGTATGGAGGACATATTTCAATTACCATTTTATGAGCTTCTCTGGTATCGAATGGATTATGCTTATTAATATTACTTGAATCTGTGTCTGACCTCGGTTAATTCAAAACTTCCTCAAACAATTCAGAAGCAATTTTGGTTTGGACATGTGCAGAGGAAAGATGCTGAGTATATTGGGAGAAGGATATTAAGGACAGAGCTGCCAGGCAAGAGGAAAAGAGGAAGGCCTAAGAGAAGTTTTATGGATGTGGTGAGAGAGGACATGCAGGTGATGGGTGTAACAGAGCAAGATGCCAAGGACAGAAAGATAAGGAAGAAGATGATCTGCTGTGGCGACCCCTAACGGGAGCAGCCAAAAGAAGAAGAAACAATTCAGAAGCAATGTAATAAAAATGCAACAGAGATATATTGTATTTAATAGTCTCTGTAGCATTATATACAGTATATGTTAACAGTATCTTAACATAGCTTCAAACACCGAAAAATGTAATTGGATATTTTTGAATTTAGTGATTAGGAAAATGTTTAAATCAAAACTTATATTTTTTGTCAGGAAGAAATCTGTGAGACATCCATCTATTTATCCTTCCACTTCCAGTGCCCAAATTAAACCAAACAGGTTCCACTTCCCTACAACTGCGAAACCCCATAATCAAAGCTATATTCAGAATATCTACATGAAAATAAAGTCCATCAATGTATCATTTTATTTATTTACAAAGTCACTTAATCTGCTAGGGAACTGGTTTTGGTAGCATTGGGAGTGAGACTGGAATCATACATTTTACAGTCTATTTAATTAATAGATAAATAAGCTCCATCTTGACAAGTGTCTCATCTTGGAGTGGTGGCTCTGTGACTGAGGATCTGTGCTGGCATCAAGAAGGTTGCCAATTCAAATTCCATTTCTGCCAAAAGGGACCCTACTCTGTTGGGGCCTTTAGCAAGGCCCTTAACACTGTACAATGGCTGACCCTGCAGTCTGGCCCACAAAGGTCATGTGATAAGATAATTTCCCCTCAGGGATTAACAAAATATATCAAATCAAAACTCTTGCAAAGTGTGAAAGAAAGGTAGTACTTCTGACTCTTTATGTTTTGTTGTGTCTTTGATTCATTCACATGTGTAGAGTGAATTTGTATCTTTATTATGCAGGGAAGGAGCTACTGCATGTTCAATTCACTTTGAATCATCAGACACATTTGACCAATCTTCTAGTGTTTTCATTTAAATTGCTGATGGCATTTATTTCAAATCTGTTGGTATATCAAGACCTCTTCCATGAACTCCTTTTAATATCACTTTAGGATGATTTCTTGACATTGAACTAGGAAAAATGAAATGGCAAATTTATTTTAAATGTTAAATAACAATAAAATAACTCAACTGCAATCATCAACTATAGGTGTCATGCACTGGCTTCTCTGCTTGCACTGATACTTGGTGATGCTCCTCCACCACAAAGTCACAAGTAGACTGCAGAGCTATCTGTGTTTGATCAACACGGGCATGCTCACAAAGTACATGTGCAATGCTACTTCAGTACGTGAATGACTTTAGGTGCAGGTGGAAGCTCCTGGAGCACTTTACACAACTGTTGTTATGATTCTGCCCTTGTCCAGAAACAGTTTCATAAGCTTTATGACCTTGGTCTCAAAAAGTCTCTCTGGGAATACAGAGATCTTTTCCTGAATAAGGAGTGGCATTGCACATGTACTTTGTCAGCATGCCCGTGTCAATCAAACTCAGGAAGCTCTGCAGTCGACTTTATATTTACGCTGTAGGACAGGAGGAAAAGTTAAGAGCACACACTGATACAGTGCATTGCCGCAACCATCACATGACAAATCAACTCAGGATCCCAGGTTAGGATCTCAGTGCTGCCATGCAACGGGTGACACCTCAGCACCACACTAGTTCAGATGGCTGTAGGAAGATAAGTAAATAAATATAGGTAAATAACATTCGATGTGGCTTTGATATAAGTAACATATATGTTATATGTTTTTCATATAAAGACCATCACAAAACATAATCACAAACAGGACTCTGCACAATACCTTGGTGAGCTCGGTAGGCCCTGCTGTTTCATTGAAGGACATGTGTGTGGCAGATTGACTGGCAGGCTGACACCCGACTTCTTTCTGCATTCAAACGGTGCCATCTTTCACCTTTATGCATGGTGCAGATGCGTTGTTCTTATATGTGAGTGGACGTTTCTTGCGGGGAGGGCTTCTCTTCTCTTTCACTGATGTAGAACCCTCATCCTCATCTGAGTTCACCTCTGTTATAGCATGTTTTTATTTGAAAACAGCAGTGCCAGATCAGGGGGAGTGTGAATGTGAATTAGAACTGAATAAAAAAAAAAACACTAACCTTTACAAGTACCATACATTTACACAGGCCGTTACAGGTCTAAATCAAATGTATGTTTTTTATTGTATAATAGTAACAATAAGAGAAGATCAATACTCAAAACAGTAATTCTGGGAAGCACCTGGAATCGAACCCACAACCTCTTGATTATGAGTCAGCAGTTCTTACTGCTGCAACCCCAATCAGTCATGTCAGTGTCATACCCTAACCAGATTTCTTTTTCTTTGGTTATATCTTTGAATAAAAGCGCACTTGTTTTGTTATACGTGTACCTTTTGTGAAAGTGTTTATTTGATATTTGGACTTCAATCTTCACACATTATACACTTCATGTCAAAATTTTGTCATTAGTATTATAACATGAAAACGTTTCTGTTTTAGGTATGTGTTCAACATTTCTTGCATTTCCTGTGTTTCCTGTAATCCTATATTTACATAGATCGTTGTGGACACGGAACACAAATGAAATATATTTAAGATAATGATATATTATTTACCCAATACAACTCCAGGCACCTCACATGCAGATAAACAAGACTTGAGCTGGAAGGTCTTTTTGCCCGAATTGAGCTACAATGGTGGGGGTGGGGGGTGTTATAGCAGGCTGCTTGTGCTGATCGACACATTTACAAAACAAAAGACACTAATGGAGAGGTGCAAAGGAATTTAAGGTGGCTCTGGATTACGAGTTTTTTTGTGGGCTTCAGGGATTCTAGTGTTAAAGTTGAAACTTAGTTAAAACATTTTTCTCTAAGCTGAAACCATAGACACCTTTGATTGTGAACCAGACACCACTTGAGTCCTTGCTAATGAAAAACTAGAACAGCCTAAAGCCATACAAGATGGACTGATGTCAAATCATATTTCTCAGTTCTGCTTGTTGCCTTTCATTAAATTTATCCACTAAATGTATATCTTGATAACCCCACTTCCTCTGCCATGGTAAAAACAAATCATTTGCAGCAAGTATGGATGATTCTCAAGTCAACATACTGTAGGTCAGTTGTTCTGTGCTGCATCTTTGACCCTTCAATGGCTCCATGCATGATGAATTTATGCTGTTTTTGAAGAAAAATTGGAAAGTAACACACTGTTTGTAGGTGTGCTAAATACCACAGCCCTCAGAGTATACAGTGCAGTAAAACTACTGACTGAATGCAAACTCCTGAAACATTTTGATGGATGAAAGTATCATTCACTGTCTCTGTTTCATGGTAGATTATCATGCGTTTGGAAATGTTGTAATATGTCAGTCCAAACGTACACCTGTTAAGGGGTAAACTCAGAGATATGCAGGTGGGTGAGCCTATGGCATCATGGATAATGAGCTATCTGTCAAATACACTGTAGTTTGTGAGGCTTGAAGACTGTGTTTCTGATGCAGATGTAAGCAATTCACATTGATGAGCGAGCACCAAAGTGTTCGGGTGTTCGGTCCGAACACATTGCGATGTTCGTGTGCTCTACCGAGCACCCGAGTATAATGCAAGTCAATGGGAGACAACCAGGCACCCCCTGCTCTGAAGAGGGGAGGGTGCCTGGTCCATTGGAAAAGGTCAGAAAGTGACAGAAACACCATCCAAATGGACCGGGAACAGCATGGGGACGATGTCTGGATGCATCTTGGACTCCCAAGTTGCTGCTGGGAACCAGTTTGTCCAAGTTGTACGCCACTTTTACAGACTGACAAAAATATATATATAGCACCCGATGACGTGTTCCGGCCAGCCAATCACTGTAATGCCAGCACCTGACATGGCTACTGGCATTACAGTGAGGGCAGTACTTACCTGCCCCTTGATTGGCTGTCTCCAACCCGCGAAACGTGCAGGGCAGAGACTCGAGCATGGCGCACGAGCACATGTGGTGCTCGTTCGGGTAGCGCCATGCTCCGAGCATAGCGATGCTCGAATTGAACACATGTTCAGCCGAGCATGCTCGCTCATCACTAGTAAGCAACACAGGAGCACTACAAGGAATAGCCCTGTCTCCTTTTCTCTTCACTCTGTACACCACAGACAACAAATATCATACAAATTCATGTTCCTTGTAGAAATTCTCAGATAATTCTGCAGATATGCAGGCGGATGAGCCTATGGTGTGCTTGATAATGGACTATCTGTTGGGCTGACTGGAGTTTGTGAGCCTCAAGAACTGTGTTTCTGATGCAGATGTGAGCAACATTGGAGCACCAAAAGGAACAGTCCTGTCTTCTTTTCTCTTCACTCTGTACACCTTAAGCTATAAATATAACACCAGGTCATGTCACTTGCAGAAATTCTCAGATGATTCTGCATTTATGGGATGTATTGATAAAGTGGATGAGAAAGAGTATTGCAGTCAGGTGGAGAACTTTGTTTCTTGGTGCAAAGAGAATTTTCTGCATCTTAACATCAGCATAACCAAGGAAGTGGTTATTGACTTCCGCTGCACCAATAAGATAAGATAAGATGAGTTAAGATTTCTTTATTGTTATTGCATAACACATACAATGAGGTTCTGGTACACTACCTGAAACAATACTCAAAACTATAAAAAACACACATTAAATTTAATCTATATATATATAAGTCAATGTATGTGTGTGTGTATGTATATATGTATGTTCCAGCATCACTTCCAAACGGCTGGAACGAATTTCATGAAACTTCGTACACATGTTTCTCATTGGTCGACTAAAAATACTGTAGGGTGAAATCAACCCTAATCCTCCCCCTTCTGGGTAGGGGGGGTGATCTTACAGTCTTGTATGCATGTTATCATCCAGTTGACCCTCAGAATGACCACCAGAGGGCGAACTGGAGGTGACTGCCGGCATTCTTTATGTTTGAGCACCACAGAGCAGGAGGCACACTGAGAAAACAAATAAATGTTTTATTTTTTTTTCTTTGCCTGTGGGCAACGCCTTCCCCTTTCCTACAGGCACAATACAGTTCCAATAAACACAAGCACAATCCCCACAATACTTCTTCTCTTCCTCTTTTCTCCACCACACCTTTCTGGCCAGCTTCATCCACTACCACCCAACTCTAGCTCTCAGAGTAGTGGCTACTGGCTCCTTTTATAGCCCACCCGGAAGTGCTCCAGGTGTTTGATGATCCATTTCCAGCTGCCCTTCCAGGTGTGTAGGAAGAACCACCCACATGGGCTCAGGAACCACTGCAGCACCCCCTGGTGGCACCCTCGGATCCCAACAGGGTCATAGTGAACTCCATCTCCCATGGAGCCCTGCGGGAATCTGAGGCACCACTGCCACACAGGGAGGCTGCCATATAACCTCCGGGGGGAGGTACTGTTCAGTCCATGCCTGTTCCCACGGACCATATACAAAAGAGGTGTCCCAGCCGGGCAAGGGTCCCGGCCGTCCACTACAATGCATATATATACTGTATATATATATATATATATATTTTTTTTTTTTTCTTGTCATGCATGCACACATAGGGAGCCACGTAAAGACCCGACGCGCAGCGTAGTACATCGTGCCAAAGGGCAAAGTCAGGGTACTAACCTCTCTTTCTTTATCTCTACAGAAAGACCAAAGCAATGCCGCCATGAAAACACCTGGACTCCCTAACCATACTCTACTACTTCTGCATTCCTTCCTTCTCTCTGGTCCACCTCTGATGACATCATGACTCCCATACATCACCCTGGTTCCTTCCCAGAATTCCATCTGTTTGTTTCCGATCCCACCCCATAAATTGCTCCCTTCCGCCATTGCTAACTTGTCTGTTGTACCACTTGAATGCAAAACACTGACCTGTTGCCTGAATTCTACAGTATACGGGGCCGGAAACCCCAAAACTTTATAATTGTGTTTGTCTTTTTATTACAATATATATAGATATATATTGTGACAATCAAGAGTCCAAGACATCCTAAAGGTTTGGGGCAGCCACCCGTATATTGTTTTTTCCAGCTGCAAAAGGGTTGAACTAAGTAGCATGATATGCATATAATAGAGTCCAAACCAGAACTGACTACAGTAGCCCAAGATGGAGGCTTTAAAGGCCTGTAGAGGAACTGATGTCATCAAAATGGCCTTCAGCAAAGGGGCCAGCTTTGTGACTGACATCAGCAAAGGGGCCGGCTCCGGAAATGATGTCTTCTGAGGTGCCGGAACCTTGCAGGATTTCCTAGGAAAGGTCTGTAGGGAACTGAGAAAGACAGTCAGTGCACTCCGCCGCCCCCTGGTCAAATGTTTATTTACACTTACTTAGACCTTTTAGCTGCCTCCTATTTGCATGTGTGTGACAAGGCCCCCCCTCAGCCCAGACCCATCAGGTCAGGCGTCCTGCACCGAGAGGTCATGGGTACAAGAGAGAGAATCAGTGTTGGCATGGAGAGAACCCTTACGATGAATTAGCGAAAACTTGTAAGGTTGAAGGTCAAGAAACCACCTAGTGACCAGTGGATTCGACTCCTTGTGAAGGGCCATCCACTGTAAGGGAGCATGATCTGTCACCAGAGTGAACTCTTGGCCCAAGAGGTAGTACCTCAACTGGGTAATCGCCCATTTAATCGCAAGGGCCTCCCTTTCCACTGCTGCATAACTGGTCTCCCGATCCAATAGTTTCTGGCTCAGGTACATGACGGGGTGAACACAATCGACGCTTTGGCTCAGCACGGCACCCAGGTCTATGTCCGAAGTGTCCGTCTGGAGAATAAAAGGGAGAGAAAATCAGGAGCTTTTAATATTGGTGCTGAAGTAAGAGCCTGTTTTAAGTCACTGAATGCAATGTCCGCCTTGTCAGTCCATACCATGTGATTAGGTGCCCTCTTCTTTGTTAGATCAGTCAAGGGCGCCACTATCTCTGAAAACTGAGGTACGAACTGGCGGTAGTACCCGGCCAGTCCGAGAAAGGCTTCAACTTGGCTCTTGGTTTGAGGACGGGACCATTTTACAATGGCATCTATTTTTGAACACTGTGGTTTCAGGGTAGCCCGGCCACCAGGTAGCCTAAATATTTAGCTTCTTTCAATCCAAAGAAACATTTCTTGGGATTAATACGAAGCCCGGCTTCTCCTAGTGTCCGCGATACTGCAGTGACCTGTTGTATGTGTTCTTTCCACGTGCTGGAATAGATGACGTAGTCATCCAGATAGGCAACACTATACGCATTATGGGGTTGGGGCACTTTGTCCACCAGACGCTGGAAAGTCGCAGGAGCCCCGTGTAACCCCGAACCCCGAATGGAAGAACACGATACTGCCAGTGTCCGCTAGGAGTGCTAAACACTGTCTTGACCTTCGCGGAGTCCGTTAAAGGAATCTGCCAGTACCCCTTTTTCATGTCAAGCGTGGTCAAAAATTCTGCTTGTCCAAGCCTCTCGAGGAGGTCATCCACGCAAGGCATGGGATAAGCATCAAAAAGGGAGACCTGGTTAAGCCAACGGAAGTCATTGCAAAACCTCCGTCGTCAGGCTTACTAACCAAGACAATTGGACTGGACCAGGGACTATAACTTTCCTCAGTCACTCCTAATTCCAGCATCCGCTTGATTTCCAGCTCCACTTCTGCTCTCCTTGCCTCAGGAAATCTATAGGGGTAGTCTCGGACTATAACCCCCGGTTCAATCACTATGTTGTGCGCAATCAGAGAGTTCCTCCTGGGTCATTCACTCACCACCTCAGAAACGGACAGGATAGCTGATTCCAGGTCCTGTCTTTGTCTATAAGTTAATTCCTCACCGAAATTAAGGGTGTCTATGTGAGCAAAGAAAGAGCAAGGCTGAGCGGAGGAGGAATCTGGCTCCCTCTCCTTCTATCGCTTGGTCTACGATTCGGTTTTTTCTCCAAATAGTTGACCAATCCTTTTCTCTCCTTAATTTCATAAGGGCCTTACCAATGGGCGAGCAATTTAGAATGGGAGGTGGGGACTAATACCATGACACGATCCCCTGGATGGAATTCTCGGAGTGTCATGCCACGGTCATAATAACGGGCCTGTGCTGCTTGTGCCTCTTCCATATGCCTTTTTAGAATAGGTCAGATTTTCCCAAATCTATTGCGTAATTGTGTGATATTTTCCAAAATATTTGTAGAGGGAAGAGCCTCTCCTTCCCAACCTCTTTCAAAATATCCAATATACCTCGGGGTTGTTGTCTGTATAACAATTCAAAAGGTAAGAACCCCGTAGAGGCTTGTGGTACTTCCCGACAGGCAAAGAGAACAAGGGGGAGGAGTTGATCCCAATTCCTCCCATCCCCGCTGACCACCTTGCAAAGCATCTATTTGAGAGTCTGATTAAACCTCTCCACTAGACCGTCGGTTTAAGGATGATACACCGTGGTCTTTAAGTGCTTTATTTTCGGTAACTTGGCTGTTTCCCTGAACATCTCCGAGGTAAAAAGCGTTCCTTGGTCCGTTAGGACTTCTTTAGGAATTCCGACACGCGCAAATACTCCTACTAGTTCCCGTATGATTGCTTTAGATGTAGCTGAACGCAAGGGAACAGCTTCTGGATATCAGGTCGCATAATCCACGAGGACTAATATATATTTATGTCCTCGGGCTGAGGGCTCTGAGGGTCCTACAATATCGACCCCGATTTGTTCAAAGTGGACATCAACTAAGGGAAGGAGAATGAGAGAAGCACAGCCCCTTCCCCCCCAGGAATTTGCCGTAATTGACATTCTGGACAAGAAATACAAAAACGGCGAACCTCCTCATTAATTCTCGGCCAATAAAATCTGAGCTTAATCCGCTCTAAAGTTTTTTCTGAGCCTAAATGCCTCCAAGGAGGTGGGCGTGAGCTGATTCACAAACCTGCCGCCGGTAGGTTCGTGGGATTAACAACAGTTTCCGGTACTCCACCCCATGTTCCGTGACCCGATATAATAGATCATGTTCTGTTACAAAGTGAGGTCCTTGTGGCATGGGCTGGTGTGTGCATTGGCCGTTGACAAGAACTAATGCATTTTTTGCAAATTTTAGAGAGTCATCATTCCACTGCTCCCTTTTAAAAGGAGCCAGTGTTTGTCTAAATTGAATGTCTTCTGAGGTGCCAGAACCTTGCAGGATTTCCCGGGAAAGGTCTGCAGGGAACTGAGAAAGACAGTCAGCACACTTCGCCGCCCCCTGGTCGGATGTTTTATTACACTTACTCAGACCCGATAGCTGCCTCCTACTCGCACGTGTGTGACTATATATATATATATATA
>JANRMT010028174.1:68453674-68464233 GCA_026402145.1 Polypterus bichir lapradei
TATATATATATATATATATATATATATATATATATATATATATATGAATTGTCCTTATTTACACATGTTCATCTAATTTTGTATGTCAACATGGGGGAAGGTCTTGGGTGCAAACGGGTTCTCCTGAAAGAACAGTGAAAAATAGATGGAAAGTTCCTTAGTGTTTTATTGAGGGTGGGAGTTTATCTCAAAGGGATTTAATCAGAGGACTGATTATTTTTATCCCAACCTGTAATTTAGGGGGTGGGGTGTGTGATAATCTGTATGATAAAAATAATTTTGTAACGTATAATAACTAATTATAACATTGTTTTATTTAATAATTAGTTGTATAAGGTGCACTTACCTGCATGGGAAGTTCATTTAGGTTTAAGGGAGGCTCTGGGAGAAAGAACGGGCTGGCAGCAACATAGAGGCATGAAGTGTTGCTGGGCAGTTCAGTTCTGAATGAAGAGGCCTATCACTTGTATCAAACCATTGAACCCTGGCACACCTACAACCCGGTGCTGAGTGAAGGAAATCTGTATGTCACAGCAGGGTTACCAGCAAGAATAGAGAGGTATTTAAGCTGATCATGCAGGGGTAATGTAAGGTGTGAAGTCCCAGAGAGAGAGTGAAAGAGACAGTGAAACTTTAGAAAGTTGCCTGAAAATAGAGTGGCACATGCATGTACTCTTGCTAGTAGGTACGCATTTGTGCACAAATAGACATGCCAAGAAATGGGGAGACTGGGGGTGGAACTTTTCAATGGCTGATTGGATTGTGATTGAACAAGGGAATGAGATCAACATATAAAACTGAGAGACACCCATCAGGGATTGCCTTTTAACCATCTGGATTTGGAGAGTAAAAGGTAGCTCAACAAATTAAAAGTGGAATCCGTTGATATCATTCTTTTATATATAGTGAATTTTTTTATCACCTTTAATTTGACCCACTGTAAATATTGTACAGATTCACCACCACATATTTTGTTATTTGTTGTAAATATTCTTTGTTATTAGTATTGTTTCCTTTTTGAACATTTTCTTTGGGTTTGTGCATCCATTTTGTCCACCACTGGTCCATTCGGGTAAGGTACACATGTCTAGAATTTGAACGTGTTCAGAGGTGCCAGTACATGAAGCATCACATGCACATTTATGTATGGGTATGAATGTTGGACACTATCAAAATGTGAAGAAACATCTGCAAACATCTGAAAGAAAGATGTTGGGGAAGACGAAGATGCCACATAGAAAATAAGGACCAATGCTGAAGTCATTGAGTTATATAAGAACAAAAAACTAGTGATGGAAGTGAAAATCAGATAACTGCAATAGCTTGGATCACATGGAAACGTTGGATCATGACAGAACCATTAAGAAATGAATAAATATTTACCCACAAGGCCGCAGAAACAATGGACGACCAAGAAAATGTTGGCTAGAGGAAGTGGGGGTTGATCTGATGAAACTCTGAGTGAGAGGATGGAGGAAAAACAAAGCAGCAGACAGAGAACAAAAAGAATGCAGAATCATTAAGACAGACAAGGCTTTCTGTCTGCTGCAGCACCACTGGGAATGAAATAAAATAGGTTCAAATCTGGGCAAGCCAGCAAATTTCTTAAATATCTGTCCAGCCAGTTTTAATGAAGTAACAGACTAACGCAATTGTAACTTTACTTTTATAGATTCAATGAGAAGTGAAACAAAATGACACCTTTTACTGGCTAACTGAACAAATTACAATATGCAAGCTTTCGAGGCAGCTCAGGCCCCTTCTTCAGGTAAGATGTTGTCTCATTGCATCCAGAATGGCTGACATGAAGTAACACCCTACTACTTTATATACATTAAAAGAATTATTCACATTTTAATTTGATTTCTGCACCCCAGCCCTGCAAAGGCAAAACACCATGGTGACATATGCCTTGGCCATATATTTTTAATTGTGAGGTTATCATCTTGAGGTTTCCAGGCCCTAACAAATTCCAATGGCATGTGCTATATAAAATGTTTTAATATCACTGCATAATTTAATTAACATCATTTCTGTTCACTGGTTTACAAGGTTGCACAATTATGTTCTGCCTTTACCAATTCTGTTTTTATTCTCCCCATCTGACACCATCTGCTTGTTATGGAGAATCAGAATTAATGAACAATGGAAATCATATTAATGACAGCCTAGTGTTTCCAAGTGATTAATGCCATATATAGAAAGTTCTTTTTCATTTTTATTCAATAAAACCAAATGCAGTCTTTCCCTACATCATAGCCTGCATGATATTCAGTATATAATACTTGGGCGAGTCTTTGTTTTTTATTAATTTATTTTCAAAGTCACAGAATTCAAAAATTCAAGTGCACAAATTCTGCTTTGTAAGCCCTTGGATACATACAACATTTTGGATAAGCCTCTCTGGTATGCTTCATTATCATCCTTTAATTACTTGAATACAGTGCCTGCACATTTTGTTGAATGTGTGCATTTTAGTCTCATAGCTCATCCTGTTTAATTCATCACACAAGCAGTTACATATAATCACTGGATAATTCAATGATTATCTTTAAGCCTTGCCTTTCAGGCCTGGCAGGCTCCATCTCTGAGAAAATTCATCAATGGGATCCTTTTATCCTGTTATTGTTCTGTTTTCACTGTGTTTAACTTTCTAGCTTAAGGCTAGCATCTTTACTGCATAACAGAAAATGAAAACACAAAAGCAGAAACCTTAGCAATTATGCTCATTTCTGAGAATTTAAGAAGAAAAGGTTGCTGTAATTTTTTAAAACAGTATAAAATCATGCCCTCCAGCAAGCCAAGTCAGTATCCACCTGATCTAAAAATATACACAGTGTAGAATATCTCAGGACCAAATATCAGACAAAATGTGTATGGCTTTTGTATACATAAGGTTACAATATTTATTACAGTACAACAGGATCCTTTGTGACCTTCTAATGTACAATCAATCAATCCTTTTGCTGACTTTCTTAATTAAATTAAGATTCTGAAAATACAGCACATGAACTAAGCAAAGGCTTCTTTAAACATTGGTACTTAAAACAGAGAAAGTCACTACAGTTGTATTTACATGCCCTTTAAAAAGAAGACTGAAGTAAGAAGTATGATTTAGAACATCAACTCTTGATTTGCTACAATTTCTCAACTACTGCACATTGCTTATGTAACTGACTTTTACTTGCTTGGATTCACAGCACCACTTTAGACAATACAGGGCTGTTAGTTTTTTTTAATGTCTGTCACCACAGTTACCATCTGCAATTAACCCAGATACACACACTTGCTCTCTTGGTAACATTTTTTTAACTTGTATAGTGATGGAAATTGCACAGGAGATGAACCCGATGAGGGAAGGGAAGATTGCAGGGATTTGTGGAATCCAGGGTGATCTTCTCCAGGTTGGTGGTAAGGCTGTCCTCCTGGCATTGCAAGAAATCTTTGCTTCCATTTGGTAGACAGGCGTCCTGCGGTGGGTTGGCACCCTGCCCAGGATTGGTTCCTGCCTTGTGCCCTGTGTTGGCTGGGATTGGCTCCAGCAGACCCCCGTGACCCTGTGTTCAGATTCAGCGGGTTGGAAAATGGATGGATGGATGGTAGACAGGCGTCATCCCAACTGACTGGAAAATGAAACTAGTCACCCCTATCTGGAAAGGGAAAGGTGATCACTTGATCTGCGGCAGCTACAAGTAGATAGCACTGCTTTCAGTGCCGGGTAAGGTCCTTGCTTGGGTCATCCTCAATAGAATCCATGATAACTTGCTCACCTACCAGCAACCGGAGCAGTCAGGTTTTACGCCTAATAAGTCTGCCATCGACTGCATCCTGGAACTGAGGGTTCACATGGAGCACAAACGCAAATATTAGCAGAATTTCTTTGCAGCCTTTGTCAGTTTTTGTGAAGCATTAGACTGCCCTGTGACACATCCTGAGGGTTCGTGGGATTCCCTGAGGGTTGCTGGATATCATGGCTGGTCTGTACACTGGAAATGTGAGTACTGT
This sequence comes from Polypterus bichir lapradei, assembly GCA_026402145.1. Taxonomy (NCBI): domain Eukaryota; kingdom Metazoa; phylum Chordata; class Cladistia; order Polypteriformes; family Polypteridae; genus Polypterus; species Polypterus bichir. The sequence goes on from JANRMT010028174.1 coordinate 68,457,680, forward strand.
GCAGAGTGGAGGCAGAACCTCTGTGTTTTTCCCAATTGATGCTGGGGTTCGTCAGGGGTGTGTTCTTGCTCCTACTCTGTTCAATGCTTGCATGGATTGGGTGGTGGGCAAGGTCATGGGGTCCAGCGGATGTGGTACATCTGTTAGTCAAGAAAGATTTACTGATCTTGACTTTGCTGACGATGCTGTGATCTTTGCGGAGTCAATGGAGGCTCTGATCAGGGCTCTTGAGAGACTGAGCAAGGAGTCTGAGTGTCTAGGCTTGCGAGTATCCTGGATAAAAACCTAGATCCAGGCCTTTAATGACCTCTTGGGCATAGCCATCAGCAATGTGTCTGTCTGTGGAAAGAGTGTCGACCTTCTTGAGAGGTTTACTTACCTTGGCATTGACATTCATATCTCTAGTGACTCTTCCTATGAAGTCAGTAACGGATTGTGAGAGCATAGTGGGTCATGAGGTCATTGGAAAGGGCGGTGTGGTGCTCCCAATATCTTTGCAAAAGGACAAAGGTCCAAGTCTTTAGAGTCCTAGTGCTTCCTGTCTTTCTATATGGTTGCAAGACATGGACACTATCCAGTTCCCCGAGACCAAGACCGGACTCCTTTGGTACTGTGTCTCTTCGGAGAATCCTTGGGTACCATTGGTTTGACTTTATATCGAATGAGCAGTTGCTCATGGAGTCCCGAATGAGGCACGTTACCTGCATTGTGAGGGAGCGTCATTTACAGCACTACAGTCATGTAGCTCAATTACCCGAGGATGATCCAGCTCACAGGATCCTCATTGTTGAAGATCCTGAGTGACTGGATCAGTCCAAGGGGATGCCCACATGAGACCTGGCTGCAGCAGATAAAGGGTCATTTCCAAAGGCCTTCCTGGGGAGGTTGCCAACCAGGATCCCAAGCTGTTTCGTTATGTGGTGGGTGCGGCAATGCACAGTACCAGGACTTTTGGCAGGACTTGAAAGAGGGTAATTCCATGCCGTACCAGGGGTGGCAGAGTGCTCTGACCAACTTTTTCTTTCTTATGCTGACCAACCATGGGAAATTCTACCTGGACCCAATGACATCACTTCTGGTTCCAGTCCCAATGACATGTTTTCCTCCATCCAGATTTAAAAACGCCCTTTTGTTTGTCACATATCAGTTCGGTCCTGGACTCTGCTGCTTTATATAGACTCTATAAAGAGATATTATTGCCTTTTTCCTTGATTTTCAACCAAGCCTTCAAGTATAAGGGGTGACTACCCCAAACCTTTTTGCAGTGTTTCTCGTTTAATTTGACAGTGGCCTAGTCAGCAGAATTATTGGCTATAAGATGACCCAGGAACAGTACCTGAGAGACATCCTAATGACTATATTAGCAGAGCTGCAGTCTTTAAGGGTCCAGGTGAAAGAATACCGCACCTGATTTGCAAAGAATTAGGTGTGTGTTTTGGTTTGGAAGGATGAGGAGCGAACTCCATCCCAAGTATTGCTAATATTAGGAAATAAACACGGTTGAGAGTGTGCGGGATGGGCTAACAGAATAGTGCGGTTCTTGAAGGGGGAAGCACAAGGGGCTTGTTAGAGACCTTTGAGAAATGTGGAAGAGCCCCAGACCAGCAGGTGAGGCTGTTGCAAGAGTGAAGATTTAACCCTGCCTGGATGTCTCGCCCAGCCAGTTTGGGGACAACCTTTTCAAAACATGAACAATGTCATTGAGGGACATAGGCTGGCTTCATAATTCAAGGGAGCAGAACAGTCCCTTTGTCAAGCCCAGATAGAATGTGTCCCTACTTCTGAGCTTAGCTATCACCACCCAGAGCAAATGCTGAAGCTCTTGGAGATGTGAAGGTGTTCTCTGCTTGGCAATAAGGGGGTTTGCAGGGGGACCGGGAAGGAGAAGTATTGTGCACTGGCTAACCACCTATCTTTCCCTTTATAGAAGTGGCAATTGTCAATGGGAATAAGGTAACAGCTCAAATATCTCCATTGTTGCTCATCAGTTAGTGTTGCCACGACCGTGGTTAAAAAGTAAGGCCAATCTGACCTGCATTCACGAAGAAACCCACTGGTACAGGTCCGCCACATGTTTCATCAATTACAATGACTCGCTATAAAAATTAACAGTAGTGGTACTCCGAAATTCTCCATTTCTGGTGGTACTGGATACTGGTCTAATATTTAAAGCTGTTTAACACCACCCACTCCTAAACAACCTTTGGGCCTAGTGATGGAGAGAGAAAGTACATCCCAAGCTGCCTCCACGCCGTGTATAACGTGGCAATTCCCGGGACGTCGTAATATGAAACATCATCACCAGGCCTGGTGGCAATGTGGGATGAAACCACACCCATTGAGGTTGGTTCAGAAACCCTCTTGTAATTGCACTTCCAGTTTATTCAGACACAGGCCTCCTTTAGAAGGGAACAATACAATACAATACAATACAATTTATTTTTGTATAGCCCAAAATCACACAGGAAGTGCCGCAATGGGCTTTAACAGGCCCTGTCTCTTGACAGCCCCCCAGCCTTGACTCTCTGAGAAGACAAGGAAAAACTCCCAAAAAAAAAAACCTTGTAGGGAAAAATGGAAGAAACCTTGGGAAAGGCAGTTCAAAGAGAGACCCCTTTCCAGGTAGGTTGGGCATGCAGTGGGTGTCAAAAAAAGGGGGTCAATGCAATACAATACACAGAACAGAACAAATCCTTAATAAAGCATAAAAATAAAAATAAAAATTTTAGAAGTACGGAGCAGAATTTAACAGTAGATGATATCACATAATAAGATTTGGATATTTTTAGAGTCCTGGAGACCTCATCCATCAAGCTGCCTCCCCCATTTGGCCAGTCCATGGCTAAAACAGTGCTGGGCCAGCCAATCCGATGAAAGGCCCCCTCTTTCCCATGATTCCTGCGATCCTCCATCAGGGATGACTTTACCATAGGTAGGCAAACAACTAGGCAGGTGGGTCGTGGCACCAATTGCCACATTTGAGTACCGAGAACAGAAACAGAATAGGTGAGGGTTAGTATTCAATTATAACTATCATGTTACTTATGTTTTAGTGCTAATGACTAACAACAGAGATGCAGTCTGTACAGTTAATCAGCAGCTCTAGTCAGGATATGCTAAACTGAAGTAGTGAGTCTTCAGCCGGGATTTAAAGGCTGAGACTGAAGGGGCATCTCTTATAGAAGCGGGAAGACCGTTCCACAGTTTCCACAATGGAACGATGATTCCCTTAAACATTAAAAAAATACAGTAGTTCTGGTTGAAAGCCATCACACCAAACATCCTATGTCACAGGGCCCTCATTTTCTGTTAAACAATGACCTTCTTTATCAGGTAGCGTGGCACGAGTTGGAGGTGTTCCGTGTTCCTCTGGTTCCCATTCCCCTTATTGATATTCCCTTCAAACGTATTGGGGTTGACTTAGTGGGACCCCTAGAACCCTTGGATAGAGGACACAAATATATCCTAGTCATAGTTGAATATGCCACCCGATAGCCCAATGCCCCTCTGCGCACAGCTGCTTCCAATACCATTGCATGAGAATTGGTAAGGGTCTTTGCACGATGCGGCATACCTAAGGAAGTCCTGGCTGACCAGGGAATGCCCTTTACCACACAGACGTTCTGGAAATGGCCAAGTTACTTAAGACAAAGCATTTAAAGACCTTGGTATATCACCCTTAAACTGATGGTCTAGTGGAGTGGTTTAACCAGACCCTGAAGCAGATGCTACAGAAGGTGGTCAGTGAGGATGGAAGGAATTAAGATCAGCACCTTACTTCTTCCTTTTTGCCTATCAGGAAGTCCCACAAGCCTCTACAAGGCGACAACCCCGGGGCATATTAGATATTCTAAAGGAAGCTTGGGAGGAAGATGAGCTCTCCTCCACAAATATACTAGAATATATTGAGCAGTTATATGTTAGATTAGAAAAAAACATTTGCCCATCCCAAAAAGTCATATGGAAAAGGCACAAGCAGCAAAAGCCCACTATTATGATTAAATCATGTCTCTTCAGGAGTTCTGCACAGGAGATTGTGTCATGGTCCTACCTACCACGCCAAATTACTGGCACATTGGCAAGGCCCATAGGAAGTTAAGGAGAGGAAAGGGCTTTTCGATTATTTGGTGAAACAACCCAAATGTCGACAAAGTGAACGGGTATATCATGTAAACGTGCTGAACCTGTGGAAGGATAGGGAACCCAAACTCTCCTCCGATCAGCCCAGTTCATTCTTTGCTCACAAATCAGAACTTAACTATGGCCCCAATTTCACCTCTAAACAACGATGGGAGCTGGAAGTTGATATCCTGTCTCTCCCAGAGGTAGTGAGTGAAAAGCTTGGACTGACCTTTCTGATTGCGTGTGACATCGGGTAATCGTTTGAGAATTCCTGTATCGACTTCCTGTGGCAAAAAGAGCTGAAGTAGAACTTGAGATTAAACGCATACTGGAACTAGATGTTATAGAGAAAAGTCATAATTCCTGGTCCAGTCCTAATGTCTTGGTCCCTAAGCCTGACGGGAATTGGAGGTTTTGCAATGACTTCCATCGGCTTAATCATTTCTCACAATTCAACACCTATCTGATGCCACGAATGGATGACCTCCTTGAACAGTTAGGATAGGCCGAGTTCTTGACCACACATGACATGATGAAAGGGTCCTTGCGGGTTCCTTTAATGGACTCCGTGAAGGCTAAGACTGCATTTAATGCCCCTAGTGGTCACTGGCAGTATGGTGTCCTTCTGTTTAGGTTACATGGGGCACTTGCGACCTTCCAGCGTCTGGTGGATAAAGTGCTCTGTCTTCATAACTCCTATAGTGCTGCCTAACTGGATGACATAGTCATCTATTCCAGCACATGGAAGGAACACCTACAGCAGGTCCAAGCTGTATTACAGGGATTAGGAGAAGCCGGTCTTTGGGTTAATCCAAATAAATGCTTCTTTGGTTTAAATGAAGTCAAATAATTAGGCTACCTGGTGTGCCAGGGTGCTGTGAGTCCACAGTGTTTGAAAGTAAATGCCATATTGCCATATTGGCAAATCCAAGCCTGTCCTAGTTTAGCGGGCTACTACCAACAGTTTGTACCCCGGTTTTCCAAGAGAGCAGCATCCTTGACTGACCTAACAAAGAAGAGAGCCAGAACACTGCAGTGTGATAAAGTAGAAGTGGCATTTAGTGACCTGAAACAGGTCCCGATGTCAGCACCATTCTTTAAAGCTCCTAACTTCTCTTTGCCTTTCATTCTCCATATGAACGCTTTGGACACAGGTCTTGGTGCCGTGCTGAACCAGAGCATTGATGGTGTTAAACACCCCGTCATTTTCCTGAGCTATAAACTTCTGGAGCAAGAAAGCAGTTATGTGACAGTGGAATGGGAATCCTTGGCAATCAAATGGACGATTACACAACTTAGGTATTATTTCCTGGGCCATGAGTTCACCTTTGTTAAGGATCAAACATCTTTACATTGGATTGCCTTGCACAAGGAATCAAACCCGCATGTCACAAGGTGGTTTTTGGACTTCAGCCATACAAGTTTTCACTTGTTCATCAGTGGGACTCTCTTCACAGCAATGCCGATGCTCTTTCTCGGGTTCATGACCTCTCAGTTAGGAACCCCTTAAACTGATGGGTCTGGGCTCTTTGGGGGCATTTCACACATGTGAGCATGGAAGGCAGCTAAAGGGATCAAAAGAGGGTAATTCAATGCCTGACCAGGGCGTGGCAGAGTGCCCTGACCCTTTCTCTCTTTCTTTTATTGACCAATGTGATGACATCAATTCCAGTTCCGTGCCTGATGATGTCTCTTTCTCCATCCGGCTTTAAAAAACACCATTTTGTTTGTCACACATCAGTTCTGTTCTGGAGTAAACTCTGTAAAAAATATTGTTGCCTTTTTCTTTGATTTTCAAGTCTTCAAGTATAAGGGGTGGTGACCCAAAACCTTTTTGTAGTGTTTCTTATTTCATTTGACAATACTAAATAGTATTGCCAGTCAGATTAAAGAAATACTCTTTTAATTTATGCAAATACTCTAAAGGAAGAGCTCACTATTCTGTAACATGTTCATACAAGTGTTGTGTTTCAGCTTCACCTACTAAATTAAACCTTCTGCTAATGACTTGGTGAATCTCTAGGGACTGAATGGTAACTTCTTGCAACATGTCTGATATTTTGGGGTCACTAGTGATCTATAGCCATCTTTTATTAATTAAAGTGACTATTTCAGCCTTTAACTGTGGCCTCATTATGGTAATGAAAAATATTTATCTGCATACAGTGGCAATTAGAATTATGCAAACCTTTTGCAAATAACTGAATTTATGTATAAAGCTGTCTTAAAACATAGTGTGATGTTTTTCTAAATTATATTAATGAGCAAATACAATTCGTTTTAATTAATAATGTACAATTTATTAGACAGAACTTTATTTGTCCCCAGGGGGAAATGTGGCTTTTTACAAAAGCTCTTTAAATAAACCGATAGATAGATAGATAGATAGATAGATAGATAGATAGATAGATAGATAGATAGATAGATAGATA
>JANRMT010028174.1:68464243-68484066 GCA_026402145.1 Polypterus bichir lapradei
ATAGATAGATAGATAGATAGATAGATAGATAGATAGATAGATAGATATACACACACCAGAATGACTGAAAAGAAAGAAAATTATAAATAAAGACAGTCATAGTGAGGCATTATATAGATGTATTGATGTTGGTATAAAGGAGCCCTAGTAGTGATTATTGACACACTTCTGCTGAATGATTTGTTGCCTGACAGTCCTCAGCGTTAGTGTGTAAGAAAGAGGATGGGTGGCATTGTTCATGATGGCACTCAGTTTTGTTTTAATTCTCTCTTTCACTAATACATCCAGGGGGTCCAGTGTGCATCCCATAACTAAGTCTGCCCTTTTAATTAGCTTGTTGATTCAATGGGCCTCTCTTGAAGTGATGTTACCACCCCACCACACCACAGTTTAGAAAGTCGCACTGGCAATCACAGACTTGTAGAAGAAGTGATGTCACTTCCCACATTAAAGGAACACACTCTCCTAAGGAAAAAGAGCTTGCTCTGCCCTTTCTTATACAGCTCATCTGTGTTCTGAGACCAGTCCAACCTGTCATTAATGTGGACTCTCAAGTACTTGTAGGAGTGGACCACCTCTACTGTATATACACTCCTTGAATAGTGACTGGGCATAGAGGCTCTTTGGTGCAGCAAAAGTCAGTAGACCAGTTCTTTGATTTTGCTGATGTTAAAGATGCAGACAATTCTCTTTGCACCAAGAAACAAAGTTCTCCACCTGTTTTCTATACTCTGTCTCATCCATTTTATCAAGTCACACCATAAGTGCAGAATCATCTGAGAATTTCTGCAAGTGACATGGCCTGGTGTTATATTTATAGCTTGAGGTGTACAGAGTGAAGAGAAAAGAAGACAGGACTGTTCCTTTTGGTGCTCCAATGTTGCTCACATCTGCATCAGAAACACAGTTCTTGAGGCTCACAAACTCCAGTCAGCCCAACAGATAGTCCATTATCAAGCACACCATAGGCTCATCCGCCTGCATATCTCTGAGCTTACCCCTTAACAGAGATGGCTGGATGATACTGAAAGCACTACAGATATCAAAAAACATAATCCTCACAGTGCTGCCAGCTTTGTCCAGGAAAGAATAAGCCTTGTGAAGCAGATAGATAATTGCATCCTCCACTCCAATCTTTGTCCGATAAGCAAACTGCAGTGGGTCCAGGTGGTCTACCACAAGAGAACCAGCCTCTCCAAGGTCTTTATGATATGAGATGGAAGTGTCACTGGTCTGTAGAAATTTGGTGAAGAGGTGTCTGTTTTCTTTGGAACAGGAACAGTGCAGGATGTTTTCAGCAACAGCTGCATTTTCTGGAGCTTTATGGACAAACTGAACAGGTGACAGAGGACACCACAAAGTTTGTCAGCACAGGTATTAAGAACTCAATGACTAACTCCATCTGGTCCCACAGCTTTCCTTGTGTGTATCTTCCTTAGTTGTCCCATTCTTGGTCTTCAGTTATGGGTAGCGCATACTAATGGTCAAAGGTGGACTTGTCAATGGCCATTTCAGCTAATGTGATACAAGTTGTTTATGTAGTAGGGATGGTGTGGGGAGAGTGGTCATTGGAAGAAAGTTGCAGTGGGAGGGAAAATTTATTAAGAAATTGGTTTAGCACATTAGCTCTGTCCACATCCCCTTCTAGCACCTGAGCCCTGGATTGTTTGAGTTCAGTAATTATGCAGAGTCCATTCCAGAAATCCTTCATGATATTCTGAGTGAGTTTGTTTTCTATTTTAGCTTTGTAAGTGACCTTTCCTTCACTCTGTTTTTTTCGTTAGCACACACTGTACGTCCTTCAGAGCCTCTTTGTCACCAGGTTTGAATGCCCTCTTTTTCTAATTCAGGAGACCTTTTAATTCTTAGTAATCCAGGGCTTGTTGTTTGGAAAGCAACACACAGTCTTTGAGGTCACCGCTGTGTCAAAACAGAAGTTAATATAGTCTGTGATGCAGTGACAAAGTTCCTTGATATTGTCCAATGTGACTGACACATCATTTCCCAGTCTGTCATTTGGAAGCAGTCATTCAAGGCCATTTCAGTCTCCAGGCTCCAATTCCTCACTATCGTGGAGGTAACAGGTGTTCGTCTAATAAAAGACTTGTAGCTGAAAGTAAGATGACTCAGACTGAGGCCAGATCTCCCTAACAGAGCCAGTAGATTACACTTAAAACCATCTTTAACATTTGAATACAGCAGGTCCAGTTTGTTATTTCCTCAAATGGATCAAGACACAAAATAATGGAAATGTGTCATAGTTCCTTCCAAAGTCACATGTGACCACATATAATAAATGCAGGGTCAGAATGAGTCATCATTAAAGTGTTGGTGACATAGTGAATCATTTCCAGTGCTAATTCCATATTTTCCTTGGCTACTATCAATGACAAGCCAGAAACCAGGTCAAATCTAATCTTAAATAAAACTAGTATCTAGTAAAACAAGAAACAACACCTGGAAGTAAGAATATTATATATACAGGCATTCCCCGGGTTACATACGAGATAGGGACTGTAGATTTGTACTTAAGTTGAATTTGTATGTAAGTCGGAACAGGTACATTATTTTAATAAATTAATGTACTAAATGTAATGTAATAAATATTGTTGACTGACTGTAACCAAGTGCTCTGCCAATAAATGATGGAGTTTCACCTCTCTCTGACCTTTTTATTATTTCTACTTTATTTTCAATGGTGATGGTTTTTCTCTTCTTTACTGTATCACCAGCACTTGCATTAGATTTGTGTTTCAGAGACATTCTTGAAGGGTGAAGACAAAAGGTTAAGATGAGCTCTTCTGCACAGCACTGTCCACATTATCACAGCAGGAAGGCACCCGTTGTCAGTATATCAGATGTGTTGACAAGAGACAACTTCCTGCTATATGCGTAACAATACAAGCAGGCTTACTATTAAGAATGACTGGGGGTGGTGAGGGGGGGTTCATCACTCACCCACCACATAGTCACCTCCACTACAATATGCTGCCTGCAGCATCTCCCCACCGATAACGAACACAGTGCGGCCAAAGGCGGGTAGTGAATCGCCCAACCCCAATTCAACAGGCAGCCATCCGAGGCACACTACAATGCTACCCCCGCTGCCCCGTTCACCCACAATGGCCTCCGTTCAGCCACAACAGGGTCACTGCTTGCAGCATTACCAGCCGTGTGTGCTGAACGGGCAGTGAAACGTCCACTTCCGCTCCATCCAGCCTGCGACCAGTCAGGAACAGTAGCTGCGGCGGCGCAGTGAGCGGGCAGCAAACCATCGTCCTGCACACGAGCGATAACTGTGGCCCTGGTGACTATGGACCACAGGTCACCGCTTGCCGCCGGGAGCCACCCAAAGGACACTACACTGCGCGAGCAACGAAATTGCCCCCCTCCAGCCACCGCTTGCAGCATCCCCAGGCTGAAGATGATGGAGCAGCAGTTACTGAGGCGCATGCGTCACAGCTGTGGCCTCGTTCATAAGTCATAGGTTGGATGTCCATAACTTGGGGACTACCTGTATATATGTGATGCGGTTTGCATATTTGTAGCTAGATATCCACAAAGGGAGAAAATAAGTCACATATCTTAAAATAGTTTTTATTTCTTTCGACAACCTACCATGGGTTACATCTGAGGAAAATGATTAGACATACAGGAATCAAAGGCAATATATATAGCAAGTGAAGGGTGGGCGTGGATGGTTAACAAGATGGTGTTCAGAAGGTGTTGGTCATAAAGTCTTTTTTATTATTTGGATGTTCTTCTTTTTAAGCCTGCTATATGCTGGGTTGAAATCCAAGTATCTCTTAATGGCATTTTCATTAGAGATCCAAGATTTAGCTCTCTGGCACTCTTAGTATTGGCCATGAATTTTACTTTCACAGTGCCCCAGATAACGTGTGTTAAACGCTACCCCAAGACATTCATTAAACAATGCCTATATAGGAGATGCCCCAGACATCAGCAAACAGTCACCTCCAACTTGGTTCCTCACTGCGCTTTGTGTCAGAAAGTACAGCATGCATCCTGTCCAGATCTGGGAAAACAGAGGAAATTTCAGAATAATACAAATGGGCCTTCTTCAGGGAACAACTAATAGATAAAAACTTACAGATGTTCTGCAGCAATTAAAGTAAATTAAGTCTTGCAAGCTGAAGCAAACAGTTTGCACAGGTCTCCCAACTTCTGTTGATTATTTAAAAACCTTCTGTCTGTCTTAAAACAGAGATGGAATATTGTGGCGGGCGGAGGGGGGTGTGCCCAGCTGGGATATCGAGAAGGACCGGGAGAGGGACTATGCCTCCCCCGGACCACAAGTGAGCAGCCGTCCTGGTTTGTGTGGGAGCCACAGGAATTGAGCATGGAAGAGGTGCTGGCAGAAGTATTACCAGGGACACCTGGAGTGCTTCCAGGTGCTCTTGCAGCACTTCCGCCACACCAGGAAGTGCCGCAGAAAGCTCACCAGGAGGCACCTGGAGCACGTCCGGGTGGGAATAAAAGTGGCCGCCTCCCTTCAGTCATCAGCTGGAGTCAGGTGGAAGAGTTCGAAGCTCGGAGGAGAGGAGTGGAGGCGGCAAAGAGAGGACAGGATTTAGAGAGACCTGGACTGAGGGTGTGTGGTGCAGGGGCACTGGGTTGGATATATACCTACATACAATTTTTTACACTTTATCTTGAATGATTTTGTGAAGTCAGCTATCAGCTGGAAGAAATTTTCTTTCCACATCATTAGTAATTTGCCACTTATTCTTGAGTGCACAATCCATGAAAGTCTTTTCCTATAAGTGTACTATAATCAAATTGTGACATTTTGGTGGTTTGCTCTCTATTCCCAGTTCACTTTATGCACAGGTGGACTGGTTCAGTGCCTGGATTGCTCATACAGTATATTATTTTCAATGTTTTTCAATGATATGTGTAACTCCTAAAGAGGCACCGTGAATGCAGTAGCTAACATTACTGGCTTTAAGAGCTGCTTGAATTTCAAACCGAATCCAGGTTAAAATGTGCCCTTTATATAATTTTCTGCTTCTTTCTCCCAATGTCCAGAGACATGTAGTCAAGCAAACTGAGGTTTCTGTGTCAGCTGGCTATGTTTTGACAAAACCTCTGGTTTAGTATCTTTCTTAATATTTTAATTTAAAACAAGGATAGCACACTATTAAAGGACAGCAGAAACTATTTTAAGATATCATTTAAAATGTATTCTTTTAAAATAAAGTTGTCAAGGCTTCTACTTGAACTAAATGTCTCAGTAATCTATTACAGCTTCCTGGCTTTAGTCCTAAACACACTTCTCCTTAATTTCCACTGTCCTCTAGTATGTGATTCGCCATTACATTGAAAAAATTCTGCTGGAACTACTTTATTAATGCCTCTGAGAATTTTGAAGACTTAGATTAGGTCCACACACAGTCTCCTCTGCTCAAAACTAAACAGGTTTAATTCTTTTAGTCTGTCAGAGTAGGACATGTCCTTAAGTCCTGAGATGCACTTGGTTGCACTTCTCTGCACAGCTTCAAGTGCTTTTTTTGTAGCGTGGTGACAAGAACTGTACAGAATACTCCAGATGTGGTCCCAATAGAGCATAACATTCCTTGATATATTTTCAACAGTCTTTACAATATAGCCTAACATCTCACTTGCCTTTTTAATAACTTCTGCACATTGCTTAAATGGTGAAAATGCTTTGTCAATATAAACTCTAAATCCTTTTCAGAGGTTGCCATCTCTAGGACGGTGAAGTATTTTTTAATCTATGTTTCATCTGCCTAAGTATGGCATTTTTGCACTTTCCTACTTTAATCTGCATTTTCCAAGTGTTCACCCTGTTCTGAAGTTTGTCCACGTCTTCTTGAATTGTTTTTGCTGCCTACTCAGTGTCTGCCATTATACCAATTTTAACATCATCTCCATACTTCACAAGTGTACTAACTATACTGAAATGTATGTCATTAATGTAAATCAGAAAAATAGTTGGGGTCCTGTTGAAATATTTTATGATTTAATGAGGTTCTGCATGCAAACCTGTTTTAGTAAATATAGCTTTACTTTGAAGTAGTATGCTTTTCCTATATAAAACACAATCTAGTAAACCTGTCTTTATCTTTTTGGGTCCTTTTAAACCATCAGTGTTGTGGCAGAGATGGCTCAGCAAGAGGAGATGACTGGGAGTGAAGGTTCCTCCTCTGAATCTGCATTGTCTGAGCTGAGGAAGAACCTGAGAGAATCATGAGTCTCCATGTCTTCCCCATCCTTTCCCAAGGATCTCATTTGTTTAGGCCTGTGTGAGCCATACTAACAGTAATGCCCTTGATACCATTTAATAAGGAATAAACTTAGTGTGAAAGTTCATTTTTTAAATATATTAATTCTATCTTTGCACAATGGTCCCGCCCTTACGACCCGGAAGTGCTTCCAACAGGCAATGCCTTGGAACTGAAAATACTAATGGGTCTTCAATGAAAGGAACCATAGCGCCTTATTCAGGCAAGTCAGAGACAGGAAAGAAGGCAGGCAACCCTCGTCTGGAAGGGGTAGGAAAGAAGAAGATAAAGAAGAAGAAGAGAGAAATATAATGCTGTGCTGAGGTATTCTATTAGATAAAAGTTTGTGTTTTGTACCTGAGACTGTGTCAGTTCATTCATGTCTGGGGCCTGTTGATTACAGAATATACTTAAAGGTTGTGCTTGCAAATGCTAATTTTCATTTTTAAGCAAACAAATGATCAAATTAAAAGAAATGATTACATGGAATTCTTTATCTGGTCATATTTTATAAGCAAGTCCTTCTGGATCAGTATATATTGAACGATAAAGATACTCAAAAAGTCCAAAATGTATGCTGTTGTACAAAAATATTTTAAACAAGAACTTTTGGAAAAGTCAGATAGTGTGGACAAATGTAAAGTGCATTCAAATGGAATCAGGCTTTTGATCTGTAAACCCTTATTTGTTGCCCAAGAGCCCCGTCTCTATTTCAAAAGCTTGATCCCATTTAGATGTACTGCTCAAGATTTCTAGAAGTATTTATTTAACGATATTTAACATAAAATGCTGAAATGTTTTGGAAATAATGAGCATGCAATTGAATAAATGACATGTAGATTATGCAAGAAGAGTAACCTAACATTTTTTCATGGAGTTTTAATAAGTCTTAGCTCCTACTGAAGCCTGTTGTGTCAAATACTTTATGATCTCTGCTTTCCATGAAAACATGAAATTAAAAAATCACTAAAAATATCATGGGTAAGTAACAAATTAAAAAAAGCTATACATTTTTGATGGAGTGTTTCTTTAAATATTTCTTATCGTTGTTCATCTGTACAGTTAGTAAGTCAGTCATTTATTTTTTAACCCACTTAGTACTGACCAGGTCACAGGGGTCTGGTAGAGACTTTTCCAGCTAGAACAGGGTGCCAGGGAGGCACATAGATGTTTTTGACGATAAAAAAAGCCTTTCTGTGATGTCAAATACTTTGTGAAATATAATTCTGTTGAAATGTGAGTGTTCTTTTCTGAGCAAATGATACTTTACACTTTATGTACTTGTTACCTATTGTCGAGGCTATGGCCCCAAGGTACCATGGCACATTATCACACAAGTAAGACAAGCGGCAAATGCTACTTTATGTTACTTGTTTATTGTTAAGTGTGTAGCTCATGTTCAGTATGTCCCCAGGGTTGCATGGGATTGTAGGAATAAAATTAATAAAAACCTAAAGTATCTCTGATGACAACCAAACATTAGACACAAACCTGAATTAGTGGAGGGTGCCTGGCCATTTGCCATACTCTTCTGTTCTCAGTTTCTTCCTGAATTACAGTAAGTACTCACCGAATAATAGGCCATCCCCAGAGAAGGCAAATGTTCTCAATGTCTATGTGACTCGGGTCTCAAGTGGTCTTTTTTTCAGAAAGACCTTTATACTCTGGATTCTAGGGTGTCATATAACTCATCGTGCTGAATTTCTAAATAAAACATAATTAACCCAGCTGGAGTTCTAATTATCAATTAAGCAATCTGGGCGTTCATTTATCAATGAAATGCTTTAAAGTGATGCATATAAGCATTTTCTTGAACTTCCATATACAATGTGATTTATCAAGAAACTGCTTCTAAGAAAAAATGTTGACAGATATTTATTTTTAATATAAAATGTCATATGAGTCTTAGGTAAATTCGTGATTCACCCACTGTATTACCATAAGCAACTTTAACAGTCATGTCATGCCAACAATCATATCATTCTCCTTACCCTCCCTCCTCTGACCTTGACATCACTAGAACTTCCCTCAGGTGCTTTGAATCCTACCTCTTGGGCAAAGCCTACAGTGTGCCCTGGTTAGGTAGATATGTCAAGGGTGTACCAGCCAAGCACAGGAGTGCCCCAAGGATTGGTGCTGGGCCCTCTCCTCTTCTCTGTGAACCTCTTCACTTAGCTCTATCATCCTGTCCCATGGTTCCTCTTATCAGTGCTATGTTGAACATAAGCAGTCGTACATGTTGTTCCCTCCAAAGGGCAACATGATATCAACTAGAATGTCTCACTGATATTGCAAACCCAGATAAAGAAGCACCATCTCAAACTCATTCTGGCAAAGATGGACCTTCTTGTTACCCTCAGCTCGTCTGTCTATTCAGCACTCCACCTCTATTTAGCTCGGCTCATTATCGCTAACTCCTGCCAAGTCTGCATGCAGCCTTGGAGTGGTTATCAATGACCAGCGGTCCTTCACTGATCATGTTGCAATTCATGTCTTAGTGTCTTATAGAGTCACTCTATACATCTTCCACAAAATCAGAATGTATCTAACAGAGTATGCAACACAACTCCTGGTCCAAGCTTTGGTCTTGCCATGTCTGGACTACTGCAGTTCTCTGCTGGCAAGAGTACTGGCATGAGTCACCAAGCCATTGCAGATGATTCAAAATTTATGGTGTTCAACCAGCCGAGTTGGGCTTGTGTCACTTCTCTTTTCAGATTACTATATTGGCTCCCTGTGGCAGCACATAATATGTTCAAACCCTTGAGGCTTGCTTATAGAGTAATCAGTGGGTCAGCACCTACATATATGGAGACACTTATATGTGAGATCCTATATTAACAAGAGGTGTGGGAACGCTGGCACATGAGTGTTACTGCTGCTCCTCCCTGTTAACAACACATTTTGTTAAAATTCACATTAACCTTGAAATGTTTGCACTTCTTTCACTTTCTTTTACTGTATGTACTGTAACTGTAGTTAATGGATGCGATTGGTCACCTTTTGTATTGAATTTGGATTTATTTTTGCGGACTTTACCTTGACCGAGTTTGCAGCCTCAATCTCAGGGACAACTGATTTGAATCTTTTTGTGGTTACTGGACAAAACTTTCTTTTGAATGCCCACTCCTGCTGGATGCCTGATTTGTGAACATTTTCCTTTGTGTTGTGAAGATCTAGGAACTGGGAATACTCTGTCTTCTTAATTAAAATAGTTATACTGGTTTCCTTCTATATATGCTTCAGCTGGAGAAATAGCCTGATGTTCACATTGACCAGACTTGCAGCGCTATGGCAATCACCGCTGTAATACCCATGGTTACAGTATATATATATGGTTAGGTTAACTAGATTTTATTATTCCCGGACAGAAATTTGTTTACAGCAGAAAAGTACAAAAAACAAGACACTGTTACAGAGATCAAATAGATTAACAAAGTAACAACATTTGACAATCAATGTTACTACATAAACACACACTCAGTATAAAGAGGAATAATTACTTTCAGTAGTGCATAATATAATAATGCAGCATTTAACATTTAACAGCATCCCTACAAATAACAGAATTTAAAATGCTTATAGTTCTTGGGAAAAAATGAGTTCTTAAACCTGTTGGTATTTAGCTTTGGAAGGCTAAATCTGCAGTCTGATGGCAACAGCTGGAGGTTAACGCAAAGAAGATGACTACTGTATAGAATGGATAGTATTGAGTTGGCTTTCTTTCAAACACATTTCTAATACATTTCAGTGGTAGAGGTCTGCTGTGAATTAATAATTTTACTTCTAATTTTTATAATGTTGTTAAGATGATTTATATTCTTATTTCCAAACCAACAGATAAAAGCAAAGGTAATAATAGATTGAATAAAGGACATATAAAAAGAAAAGAGTCATTATGTTTTTTTCCACTTTAAAACAGCTGAGTTTCCAAAGAAAGAAAAGTTGTGACTGCCCCTTTTTACTGATTTGTCCTGTGTAAAGATCAAAGTTAAGTTTGTTATCAATGATTGTCCCCAGATAATTGTATCGCTCTAACATCTCCACTGTCTCCCTTTTAATTAAAGTTGAGACAGTGGATAGTGTTGAGCACCTGAAAACTACAGCCATATCTTTTGTTTTAGAAATATTTAATTGTAATTAGGAGCAATCACATCATTGTACAAACTCATCGACAATAGGTCCGTGGCTGTCTTCCTTATCTTGTAAAAGACTCACAATGACAATGACTCATCTGCAAATCTCAGGATGTGTCTATCCTTGTGTAAACTGTTGTCATTTGTATACAGGATAAACAAAAGAGGAGATAAACAGCCACCTTGCGGAGTGCCCACAGATGTTCTTAGTCCTCAGTCTGTTCTTTTGCTGACCTACTCATTCAGGTTTTGCACCAACTGATAGTCAGTTCTGACTCCTGCCAGTTCAATTCAATTTTTGCTTTTTTTATGAATGCCAACCATCATCTACATACCATTCCATAATGAGCCCAGGTTATCAGTTCGTGGTTCATTCTCTATCCTGTCCTTATACTTCAGCTTTATGCCTGCTTTAATTCATGTTTCACCTCTGTCTGTAATCCCTTCTGTGCAGTTAATGTTCCAAGTTGAAATGCCCTATTTTTTTGGGTTATCGATTCTTTTAGATCTCTGGCAATCCATGGTTGTTGACAGAGTATATTTTGGATGATCTCATGGATATTATGACGTCCTAGTAGAATTGTATATAACAGCTCACGGTGTCTGTCAGTTCATCAATGTTAGAACAGGATTCTCTAAATGCTGACCAGTCCGTACACTCTGTTTACATTCTGGCTTTTCTGTCTTAAAAATGGCTTTATAGATTGTAATTGGAATAAGTTAGACATAGAAATGATCTGATGAACCCAACTGTTGTTTTGCTTTTGATATCTGATGAACACAACAGTGGTTTTGCTCTCAATATGGGGTTATATGTTGGATCCTTTCAATTCTAGTAGTTATCTTCATCGGCATCTTATAATATCTCCTATTTTATAATGTGTCAATCCTCCAGTGGCATCAGTTTATAGTTCTACTGGATTCTTGCTAAGTTGCCATCACTGCTCATTTGTGCCAATCCTCCCAGCACATCTCACCTTCTCTGTTGTGCTGCACTGCTTAAGTGTGCTTGTCAGAGAAGTACAGTCGACCCTTGATATACGAACGGCCTGACATGCGAACAACTTGATTTACGACCAAAATTTTTGTTTTGATTTACGACCAACATCTTGCGTTGCGACCCGAATGCAGTGACGTGTATCCGCTTGTGCGATTGTAAACAAACAGCCGAGAGCGTTCGTAAGCGTCAGTCAGAGCCCAAATACATTTGTTTGTGGACGTAATTTCGGTCAGTGCAGTGATTTATCTACATATAATTCACTAAGACCATGGCAAGCAAGACGCATAATTGCTAAGGAAGGAAGAGAAGGTAACAAAGGTAAAGAAAGCGATTGTTAAGGGATGTTAGCAAGCGGGCTGGTGTGGCACATGATGATGTCATCAGGCTGAGTCAGCACCGGCTTGCTTTGGAGCAGTTCAAAACACGCCCAGCTTTGAACTGAGTGCTCGACTACTGTCATTATTAACTTGAGAAACAGCGATCACAATCAAAACGAAGAAGGAAATTGTGCGGAAATATGAGAGTTGTGTTCGTGTGACCGATCTCGCTAATATGTACAGCATGTCGAAATCCACCATCTTGACAATTTTACAAAGAAAAGATTTGCATAAGGAGGCTCCTTCTAAACAATAACCACCTTCCGTTTCATTCTCCTCCTCCTCCCTTCCTGCAGCCCAAAGATGTCAAATTAAATGGTGAGTACAGTATGAAATTGTTGTTTCTGGTAGGCTATGCACTTTTTATAACTTTTTGGTTAGTACATTAGAAAAATTATTGTTTTGGTAAATTATGCACATTATACAACCCTTTTTTATTATGAAAAGGTTAAGTAAGTGTTGCTGTGGGAGGTTCGGAGCGCATTATGGGTATTTTCATTATTTTTTATGGGAAAAATAGTCTTGACTTACAACCAACTTGAGTTGCAACCAGCCCTCGTAAACGAATTGAGTTCGTAAGTCAAGGGTCCACTGTATTGGCTTTCTGGTATGTTGAAATACTCTCATGATAAACTCCTGCATATTAAATAGTTTGTCCAGAGGAAATTGCCAGACTGGAATGTCCTAAAGGGCAGTGGTATTGTGTGGCAGCTGAAATATTTACATTGTGCATCAGGTTGTCACCACCACCGGACCTCAAATAGAAAGTACATCAGCAGCATTTGTTCAGGAATATGCTGTCCTTTTCACGACTTTGGAAGTAAGAGTGTCAGTGTACTAAATTTACAATGTGCTAAAATAAACTCTGTTTATGGATCTGTGCACATCCTTCACTAGATAATATTGCATCGTTTAACACAAGATCTCTTAACGGAAAAGCATGGGTGCTCTCAGAATTCAATATAGACTCCAACCTTGAAATGCTATGCTTAACAGAAACTTGTCAAAACTCAAACAAGTTTATGGTGGTGACACCACCCAGATATATTTACTTCACAAAGGCTTGCAGCTCAAGAAAAGGTTTGAAAGAATCCCAATTGACGGTTCATTGTCTTTCGAGTGTCTGTCTCTTAAACTAATAATGAAATATGGTCCAATCTTATTTGTTGTTCTCTATTGTCTCTCAAAATTTAACCCACTTAAGTCTCCTTTCCCAAAGAGACATTCTTATTGGCAATTTCAACATCCATATTGACATTCTTACATGTAATTTGAGAAATGAATTCCTGTTCTTGCTGGACTGTTTTGTCTTGGTGCAACATGTTGATACTTATCCACTCTGGTGGTCATATATCAGACCTTATCTGCACATCTGACTTATTTGTCGGCAACATTTATAGCAGTGATTTGTGATACTCTGACCACAAAGCAATACTTTTCACTGTCTTAATACCTCTACCTCCTATTACCTATGAACTTAAAATTTCTTTCAGAAACCTTAAAAATATCTGTCCCTCTATCTTAGCTGGATCTATTTCTGATCTTTTTCTGTCTTCTCCTATTCCATCCGCATTAGATGGTCTTTTTGACTACTATAACTCAGCGCTTCATTCAGCACTAGATAAAATAGCTCCTTTAAAACATAAGGAGGTTTCTTTTAAGCATTCAGCTCCATGGTACAACTCTGAATTACAGTCTATGAAAGCAGATGGCCGAAGTCTTGAGAGAATGTCACATTAGACTGGCCTCAATGTGCATGTCCAGGCATTCTCTGACTATGAAAGGCCTTACAGAGCAGCCAAGAGCACATATTATGGCAGAATAATAAAAAGTGGCCATAATAACCTAAAGGTTTTGTTCTCTGTAGTTAATAAACTACTGCAACCTGCATCTGGTCCAACTGCCTCCTCTACTGAAGTTTGTGAAAAATTCCTCTGCTTTTTCTGTAATAAAATTAAAAATCTATATAATTCAACTAACACAAATCCACTATCCATTATATCTTTCCCTATTTTCCCACTCCATCCAGCTCATTTTCTAAATTTGCATACTGGGTCCCAATCCCAACAACACTTCTTAAATCCTGCCTTCATGCCACAATCCCGACTGTTACAACAATAATAAATACATCCCTTGACACTGGCTTTGTGTCAGCCATTTTTAAAATTGCTTCTGTAAACCCAGTGTTAAAACAGTAACATCTTGATTCTGACAATCTTAACTTTTGGCCTATTTCAACTTGAATACAACTTGCCAGCATAAGGGGCCTGAGCAGCCTCGAAAGCTTGCACATTGTAATCTGTTCAGTTAGCCAGTAATAGGTGTCTTTTTGCGTGATTTCTCATTGCATCCATATGGCTAACACGGTGCAACACCCTACTACTGCTGTTGGCTTTGCAACCTAAGAATTGTAAATATCTTACACAAGCTCTTCACTTGTGGTGATCAATTTGGTAATATTGACTATAGAATTTATTTTCTAACAGTCCCCCAGACTGATGTTTACTCGATTATGTTGACTTCTTTTATAAGTGGTAGCGCTGCTGCCTCGCAGTTAGGTGGCCCAGGTTCGCTTCCCGGGTCCTCCCTGCGTGGAGTTCGCATGTTCTCCCTGTGTCTGCGTGGGTTTCCTCCGGGTGCTCCGGTTTCCTCCCACAGTCCAAAGACATGCAGGTTAGGTGGATTGGTGATTCTAAATTGGCCCTAGTGTGTGCTTGGTGTGTGGGTGTGTTTGTGTGTGTCCTGTGCTGGGTTGGCACCCTGCTTGGGATTGGTTCCTGCCTTGTGCCCTGGGATTGGCTCCAGCAGACCCCCGTGACCCTGTGTTTGGATTCAGCGGATTGGAAAATGGATGGATAAAGTTAAGTGGTGAGTTACTTGTGTTTAGCCCTGCTTATCGTTATTAATGGATTTTTGACCTATTGCTTTGCTTTTTATGTTATGTATTTTCTGTACTGGGACTTTTGTACGCCTGGATTTCCTTTTGTTTTTGGCAACCCCATTTTGCTTTTTGTGCTCTACAAAGCTTGCTTTTGCTTCAGTGCATTTTTGTGAAAATAAACTGTTTATTTTTATTAAGACCCTGTGTTTGCCCTGATTACTAGCTGGGGTTTGATTGTGATAGCCATTAGCATTTTTCCAAGTACTTTTGGGATTTTCCTGCTTTGGGACTCCTAGTTCAGAACAAAATGGAATCATATGAATAATGATAAAAAAAAATAACTTAATTGAAACAATGCTAAGGTAAAAAAAGTGAAAATTTGAATGTGGTTAAAAAACAATCATGACAAAAGCAATGTATTATTATTATTATTGAATTTATTTCTAATTCAAAATAATAAACAATACAGGCTTATAGCAGATACTTCCAAACATCATCTGCTTATGTCTTTTCTGTAAGCCTCCTGCTTTAGAGACACTACAACTATTAGTTTAAGAAGCCTGTATAGGAAATTGCATGAATTCCTGTTTCTGATCTTAGCAAGATCCCCTTTAAATCTTCTAGTTTATCCCCATGTGGTCAATGCAGATAATGCAGGATTATGTGGATAATGCAGGCCCCACAAATAAATATTCGGGTGCTAACCCGGTGGTCCACATTTAACTCAGTCACAGAAAATGTAACAAAAAGAGCCACTATGCATACCATTAGAAGCAACAAAAAAAGAAAAGCCAAATATAGGAAAGCCGCCTGGCTAAGATAACAAGATTTCAGTTCTCTTTTCAAGAATCATAAGGAGGAAGAGATAAAAGCAGTAAAAGTTTTAAAAAGTTGGAGTAGAAGAAAGAAAAGGGACACCTTCAGTCTATATTACTATGTCGGACTCCAACGGATTTAAAAACAGAAATTGGAAGATATGTCCACAAGTGATATGTGTTAAAAAGGAATAGAATTGCAAATTTATATAAAATGGTGAGGAGACTGGCCTTCCTCAAAGGGAACTCAAATAAACCTTACAATAATATTCTTTGTTTTCAACAGTAATGCAGACTTTCTAGCCCCATTAGGAGTCTCTGAAATTAGCTAATATGTAAGCCGAAAGGGCAAAAAGCCCTCCCAGTGCAAGCCTTGTTTATCTGGGAGCGAGGTACCTGGAGCTGTATTGGGTAAATAAAATATCATTATTTGGAACACATGCATTTCATGTGTGTTTTGTGTCTACAAATATCTATCTATGTGTAGGATGACAGGAAATGCAAGAAATGTTGAACACATACCTAAAAGACAAACTTTTTTCATGTTTTAGTACTAATGACAAAATGTTGACATGAACTGTATAATATGTGAAGACTGAAGTCCAAATATCAAATAAGTATTTTCACAAAGGTACAAATATTACAGAACAAGTGCACTTTTATTCAAGAATAATAATAATAATTCTTTGCATTTATATAGCGCTTTTCTCATTACTCAAAGCACTCAGCAATTGCAGGTTAAGGGCCTTGCTCAAGGGCCCTAAAGAGCAGAGTCCCTTTTGCCATTTACAGGATTTGAACCCGCAATCTTCCAATTGCCAGTGTAGATCCCTAGCCTCAGAAAAAACAAAGAAAAAGGAATTAGGTTAGTGTACTTCATTGTCACGATTGCTTTGGTAGTACAGCGGTAAGAACTGCTGTCTCATATTCAAAAGGTTGCGGTTCAAGCCTTTCTGCATCCCAAAATAAACGTTTTGAGTTTATTGAGCAGCGAGCTGCTCTTATTGTTACTATTATACAATAAAAACATACATTTGATCTGAGTCTCTAATAACCAGTGTAAATGTATGGTGCTTGTAAAGGTTAGCGTTTTTTTGTTTTTTTTATTCAGTTTTAATTTCATCAGTAGTGTTCACGCTTGTCCTGATCTGACACTGCTGTTTTCAAATAAAGACGTGCTATAACAGAGGTGAACTCAGAGGAGGATGAGGGTTCTACATCGAAGAAAGAGAACAGAAGCCCTCCCCGCAAGAAACGTCCACTCACATATAAGAACAATGCAGCTGCACCAGGCGTAAAGGCAAAAGATGGCACCGTTTGGATACAGGACAAGGGCCGGCTTCATCCTGCCAGTCAGTCTGCCCCACACCTGTCCTTCAAAGAAACAGCACAGTTTACAGAGATCACCAACATATCGTGCAAAGTCCTGTTTGTGATTATGTTTTGTCATGGTCTTTATATGAAAAACATTTATATGGAATTCTAGTGTAAACTTTGTGTCTATGCTTCCAATGTACTCTATTTTCCAACACTACAATTTAAAGCAAAAAAAATACGCATTCTTTAAATATTTTGGTAAAAGTCTCAACCAGATGTTGATATATTGCATGAATTATTTACTATGCTAAATATTTCATAACTGTTTTGTGCATGAATTACATTTTCCAAATTAGAGATGAGACAGAATTCCTAAGATTATTTCTTTGCCATCCACCAACCCAACAGAAATTAATAAGAATATCAGAAGGCTGTTTAGTGAGAGTGACATTCACTCCCAGTAATCAAAATCATCCTCAGTGACTGAGGGAAGCCCGTGGCAAGTGCGGAAATAGTCCTAGCTTTGTGGCCTTCAAACTCATCATGTCTCAGGTGAAAGGAAGCATGAAGTGTCAGGTATGATGCAATTGGTTGGTTTCACTTCCTCACTTCAGTTAAATCTCTTACTGCTCCATCCATGAAGGTGGGACTGTTTTAAATACTAAGGAAAATGACTAGTTCCAAGGTGTTTTCATTTGCAGTGAACTGGTTAATGAATTTGTTGTTCTATCGAGATAATTCATACAGTTCATCTGTGCTGGTAAGTGAAAATGAGCTCTCACTCCCTAAGCTTCCAGCTCAATGTATGGCCTTTTCAGTTCCGTGTAAGTTGGCTGGTGTTATCAGCTCTGTTCAGGTCAGGACGGTCTGTCCAAAAGCAGTGCAAAATGGGATTATATCCGATTGCTATTATGAAATTAAGGTTGCATTTGAAGATAAAAATTACAAACATTTGACTTCCATCCCGAAGCTGAATATAGTGTGCAGCATTTTAAGTCATGAGAAAGTGGCATATTGCAAGTTATGTGACTGCTTTTCGCTCTTCAAACATACACAAAATGGTAAATATTTGAAATTTTGATATGCCAGAGAAATGCAAATATTCCAAAGTGATTTTAAATTTGAAATATGTTTAGTTGACAAGCAGTGTATTTTAATCAGAACAAATGCTTAAATCAATATTGTTCAAGTTCAGATTGAATTTTCTGTATTATATGTGTTCCTTAGCCATGTTAAAGCTTTTAAAATGTGTAAAACATACAGTATGCACTTGTTCAATGTGTCTCAAAAACAAGTACATGCATTTCATAATACAATTCCTTGGACAAAGCGTCTTACCTATTAACTGACTAAATAAGTTATTGACATAAATTAGGTATCTTCATTTGTAAAATTTCTTACATTGTTATTTTTTTACCCATTCATCCATCCATTATTGAACACGCTTTTTCTTATAGATTGCAGGATTTGTGACTGGACACGCAGTAACGCAGGCCTGGATGTTGCTCAATTACACTCAGTCACATATCTGCACTTATTTTAAGCTTTTAAAGACTCAAAAATAAATCTACCGACAAATAATATAAAATCCAGTTATTCAACATTTCATGCTGCTGTAGCTATGGATCCATAAGCTGAGATGGTGGGGTGTTGTACCGTGTTAGCCATTGTCTAGCAAAATGGCACCTTTTATTGACTAAAAAGATTACAATATGGAAGCTTTCGAGGCAACTCAGGCGCCTTCTTCATGGCAGATTGTAATCTTTACAAGCAAATAAAAGGCGTCCTTTTGCTTGACTTCTTATAAGCTAAGGCAAGGGTGGCAAACTCCAGGCCTCGAGTGCCGCAGTGGCTACAGGTTTTCATTCTTACCATCTTCTTAATAAGTGACCAGTTTCTGCTGCTGATTACTTCTTTTAGTTAACTTGACTCATAGTTGTTTCTTTTTCTTTAATTAGCAGCCAAACAATAATGAGACACAAAACAAGCCACCACATGACCAGCTCCCCTGTGCCCGTCATACAATATCTGAAATTAAAGAGAGGTGATGGTCTTGGTAAGGTTGATCTCTCAGGTCACCAAAACATTTTGACGGTGCTCTTAGAAAGAACAGAAAAACAACAGTTTTCGAAATGTGTGCTGTGGCAGAATGAGAGCAGCAACAAGCCATGGAATTAAATAACAGGTTTAATTAACAGCAAGAATTGGCTTCTAGTTAAGAAAGTGATTGGAGTGAAATTGGTTGGAGTTTGAAGCCCCAGTTTAGCTGGTCATCTGTTAGCTCGTTTCACATCTCATTTCTGCTTCGCTGTCATTTAATGATGAAAGTAATCAATTCAGAGGGCTGAACTCTTCTAACAGGGCTATTAAAGTGATGGGTAAAAAGTTAGTTAGCAGTAAAAACTGGTCACTGATTAGGATAAGGGCTAGAATGAAAACCTGTAGCCACTGCGGCACTCCAGGCCTGGAGTTCGCCGCCCCTGAGCTAAGGTAATAGACACAGAGAGAGCGCCAGAGTCTGCCAGAAGCATAGACGTGACAACAAAGTCTGCCAGGAATGAGGACATAACATCAAAGTCTTCTGAGAATGCCCCAGAAGAAACCAAGCGTCTGCACCACAGCCCTAATGTGCAGAGCTGCAGCCTGCGACGCATCCCCTTTGTCTGGAGCCACTGCCCTTGTGCCTGGAATTACAGTCTCTTACTGCATTCCCAGGGGGAGTGCTCTTCCTGAACTGGTGCCTGCCTTGTGTGACTCCAAAAGGCTCACCTCTCAGTTTATCTGTTTCAGACCTTCTGCCCCAGATGGTGGTGGTCATCTTGCCAACCAGTTTTTGCTGCCATGTACTGGTGTCCAGCTGCCAGTGTCCTTAGAAGAAGGCACTCCCGAGTCGCTACCTGCCCTGGAGCTTCTCTCTTCATCTGCCCAGCTTGGCTAAAGTCTTCCCTTCTTGCCATCCCCACAGGGGGAATGGTCTGTTTTTAGACTCATGAGAATGAGTTGGAGTTTCTGAAAATCACCCCTTAGGGAA
>JANRMT010028174.1:68486630-68502139 GCA_026402145.1 Polypterus bichir lapradei
ATATATATATATATATATATATATATATATATATATATATATATACAGTATATATGTATGTTAATTGGAGACTCTGATCTGCTGTCAAAGTTTGTTTAGGATGAGTGCAGTAGACTGGCATTCTGTTATAGTGTCCTGTGCTGCTCAGTCCTAAACTTGGATAATATATGGCATTAGTTGTTAATCAAAAAATAAATGAAAGCCTTATTTAAAAAATTTAACATTCTTGGGATCGAGGCATTTCAGCTGATCGCCACTGTTAATAATGCCTAAGAGTAAATGGTGGTCAATTTGAATATTTTAGCTTCTTCTCCATGTGCCAACAAAATGCTTGATGTTTGCACAAAAAAAGAATAAAAAATCTTAGTTTTTTATTTATTGCTTATTGTTATTCCTTATCTTTTCAAGCTTTAAACACTTAAGTAGCACAACATAAATCCTGCTTCACCATGGAAGGCAATGTTCTGTATTAGATGCATTTGTCTTACCTGATGGGTGACAGAATGTGTGAGCTGCTACTCATCATGGACTCTGTTGCTATGGCTGTTCTAGAGCAACCAATTTGATTTTAAAGGACGGATAGTTTTATAAATTTAAAAGGAACATAGTTTTATTTATTTTAACATTTTTACCATGGGATTTGTCATTTTAAAATTAAAAAATGTTTCTTGCTGTAGAGAAAACTGAATGAGCTCTGTAAGTTTAAAGCACAAATCCTGTCTTTGTTCATCTCAATGTAAAATGGGTGGATTAGTCAGCAAGTGTTGTATAAAACAAAAAAAGCATTTTTTTTATCTGTGGAGAAAGAAATCTATGAAAATGCTTTAGAAAAATTCCATGTTTCTGATGAAAATAAAAAAAAAGATACAAAATAATCTGTCTTATTTTAGCTAAGCTGTTTTAGGCTGCCCCACATTCATATTTCACTTTCTGATTAATGAAATGAGAAGACTGTGCATTCTAGTTCACCGCTGACAACTGCCCCACTTTTCATTTGGAGCACAGTTTTCTGTTCATAATGTTTGAAAATAAAGTTTAATATCAACACTAGGTACAGTATTTGCTAAACTGATATTTTACTTTTGTTCAACTTGAAAGAAACAAACAGATAACTTTTGCCTGGATCTCCCGATACTATAGATAGATTATAATAATATATAATATATATGTAATATAAATTATAATAAATAATTTTACTACTTAACAAAGAATATTAAAAACCATAGGTAACCATATATACTAAGTATACAATATGAATATAAAAATCTGAAAAATCACAATAGGAACTATAGTAGACTCTCCGGGCTGAAATGCCAAAAAAGACAAAGTCCATGTGCATAGAGCTCCAACACAATATCTCAGAGCTAGGGGTTTAATGTCCAGTTTTGAATGACTTCATTCTTGAGCAGGCTGCCTGATGCATTCTGGGAATACTGTGTATATATATATATATATATATATATAGACTATTGGGGGTGCTCCAGCTCTCCAAAATCCAAACACAACAAAGGCTTTGACACAAGTTAAAACAGGTGGATTTTATCTGGGGAAACTCTTACTGGCAAGTGTTTCCCACACCACAAAAACAGTTCCAAATCACACAGTTCCAAAGTAGACAGTATTAAAGCACTCTGAAACTCTTTGTCTTTTTCCTCCCTCTGCCATTGGTCACTGCCTCCTCCACTCCTCCTCACAAGCTTTGTCCACCTTCCTCCCAACTCTGGCTCAACTGAAGTGTGGCATGCAGCTCCTTTTATTCCAGTCCCCGGGAGTGCTTCCAGTGATATGAAGCTGCGGCTCCAAAGCACTTCTGGGTGAGGTTGGAGCCCTATGGAGGAGGGACTCTCAAACCCTACAGCTCCCAATGGCAGCCCCCACGGGACCCAACAGTCCATTGCGACTACAGTATCCAATATTCCTTGTGACACTCATGCGGAGATCAGAACCTGAGTTCACTGCCATCTAGTTTCCTGGGGGAGATAAGCTGTCTCCCCATGTCCTTCCATTTTGAGGGCATACCAGCCAGGTAGGCATGCCAGCCATCCCTCACAATATTTACATACTGTATATATCAATATAAAAAAATGCCAATTGTATCCTCCATGACAAATGTAATGAAACTGTAAAAAGGACCACCTTATAAAGGCACACCAGGAACAGAGGAGAATACAGAGATTGTGAGAAAAAATATACAATAGAATACAGTGCAAAAAAGAGGAAAATTATTTATCACTGTGAGTATCAAGATAGATGTCCACGTGTGTAGCTAGATAGTAAGAGTAATACGGTGTAACAAGAATGAGTCAGAGACATCATAAAGAGTTAGGGCATCCACCTGTATAATATTTTCTCAGCTGCAAAATTGCTTTTTTTTAGTAGCACGATGTGCTTAGGTCAGAATCCAGAACAGAACTGCCTGTACTGAAGCAAGATGGCAGTTTTAAAGGCCTGGAAGGGAAATTACATCATTGGTGCAGGAACTGGGAGTGGCATCCTCGTGCCAGGAAGTGACGTCGTCTTTGGGGCCTGCAACAGGCGGGATTTCCCGGGAAAGGTCTGCAAGGGACTGAGAGAGATAGTCAGTACACTCCACTGCCCCCTGGCCTGGCGTAGAATTACTAGTATTTAGGCCCTTCAGCTGTTTGCCATTCGCACGTGTGTGACAACGGATTACCAAAATGCAACCCAGGGAGCATCCAACGTCAAACCTGATCAACGGAATTGACAGTAGCAGTATCAAACATACCGCATGTTTGTATGGAAATGTGCTATATAAATAAATGTTGTTGTTGTTATTGTATGGTTTTAGAAGTGGGTGTATTTATGAAAAGCAGCCTATTTCATTTAACTTGTTCATGCATGTTCATGTTTAAATTTCCAGAAGGCTTCACAACGTAATAACTCATTGTTAAAATCTTCTCCCCAGGCTGGGGATGGACAATTCCATTAACATATATTTCAGATCGGTGACACCAGAGGAAAAAAATCAGTAGAATACGAATGAAATAAAATTTGGGAATGGCAGCATGGTGGCACACAGACACCATGTCCTGAGTTTGAAACCTGCACTCCGACTTTGTTTGTGTGGAGCTTACACGTTCTTCCCATATCTATGTGGGTTATAGTCCAGCTACTTCTGCTTTCTTCCAATACCTCTGAAAATGTACATTTTTGATGACTTCAGATCGACCAAGTGTGACTATCAGAGAGGGTTTGTGCATAAATGAATCCTATGATGTCCATGGCTATTTCGTGCATTGTATCCAATGATTGACTCAAGTAACTGTGAAATAAATTATGTGTGTTAGAGAGTCGTATTGTATGAACTGGGGAAGACTGTACTTGCTGTTAAAATTTACCAAGGAAGATGCTCTGGGAAATACAATTGCTAAAATTATTAGAAAAACTACCTGAATTGTATTGATTATTAATGAAGAAATGAAAATATTATGAAAATGAAATACAGATTTGAGTGTATGCGTGAGACTGACCGCTGCACCTTCCATAGTCGACTCCTGCCTTGTGCTCAATATTGTAGAATAGGCTCCATTTCCCACAGAACTAAAAAATGTTACATCATAAAATGGAGGGATCTCTGGATTAATATACAGTACAATGATAAGACTGGTCCTGAGAATGTACGTCATCACTTGAAAAGAGTAAATCATGAACTGAACATTAGCTTGGCTGTCATTGTGTACTACAAAGCTGCAACCGAACTCCACTTTTATCTGCTCTCTGAAATAAAGTAGTAATGCAAGCACACTCCGTTTCAACAGATCGGTTTTGAGAAACTGAAAATGTGTTTTGTTTTATATTGGTGATTGGTGTAGTTAGTGGAAACTTACATTTACTTTTAATTTTTCTGAAACCTATGTTACACTGTGGGGTCAGTAGAGCCTGGGAGATCTGCTGCCAAATTTGAAATGGCAGCACACAAAACATTCACACGCACACAGATGCACAAACACTGGAATCCAGCATGGCTTTATTTCATGCCCTGTTTGTCAGAAAGCATTCCTATAATCTGCTCGATGTTCAGTGTCAGCTATACTGATGTATTGGCTCTGACAAGAAGCTTCTCTGTTCTGCCCCGATAATACAAGCAGCACTACTTCAACTAATGCACATTACTTTGTGCACATAGAAAAAGTCATGCTTTTCATCAAAAGGAGAAAATTCTGACGTGTTTGAAAGACACCTTGTTTAGTATCTTCATATTTGTGGAATAAATAAAAAAGAAATGAAAAGAAGAAAGGTACATTCTACTTGAAACAGAAGAATGATGTATGGTATAAGCAGACATTCTCCGCATATGTTAAAAGAAGATTACATGAAATCCCAGCTGCAAAAAGAATCTTCCATTTGGTGCACATGAGAAAAAAAGCTTCACATCCAGTGCTGAAGCGGCTTTCATCTGTCTGTGGCTCTCTGATTCCAAAGAGAGAGTGCTGTTCAGTGCTGCCATACAATACCATAGCTCTCTGAACAAAATACAGCAATGAAGTGTTTGCATTACATTTAGATATTTTCTATATACAGTATATATGTAGATACAGTATCTGTATATGTAGATACAGATTAGATGCAAATGTAGATACAAATTGCAAAGAAATTACTGCAGTTATTTGATCTTGATACAAATGGACACTGCGGACATTGAACTATTTTAATAAAAGCACCAGCTTGGCCTGCAGTGGGCTGGCGCCCTGCCCGGTGTTTGTTCCTGCCTTGCGCTCTGTGCTGGCTTGGATTGGCTCCAGCAGACCCCTGTGACCCTATGTTAGGATATAGCGGGTTGGACGATGACTGACTGATTGACTGACTGACCAACTTGGCTTTATTATTAATGGATTATGGATGATTATGGGCACTCTTTTTCACTTTCCCAAAACCTTCAATACAAGCTTGGGTAACTAAATTATTAAAATATGTTTAAAAAAAAAAAAACTAAAGGAAGCTGATAACAACAACAACAGCAACAATTTATTTTTGTATAGCCCAAGATCACACAAGGAGTGCCGCAATGGGCTTAAACAGGTCTTGTTTTTTGACAGCCCCCCAGTCTTGACTCCTTAAGAAGACAAACTCCCAAAAAATAGCCTTGTAGGGAAAAAAATGGAAGAAATGCAAACCAGAGAGAGACCCCCTTTCCAGGTAGGTTGGGCATGCAATGGGTGTCAAACAATCTGGCAAATACAATACAATATAATACACAGAACAAAACACAAGTCATCCTCTTCACAGAGCTAGATGGCTAATCTATCATTGCCATCTCAGGACAGACCAGAGAAGAAACAAAATACAAATTACACAAATAAAAATAAAAAAATCCTGGACTTGTACCCCATCTATCTAATGGTGTTTCTTTTATAGTAACCCATCTATAAACAACACAGATACCATTTTGTCTTTTTTGTACCTTTTTTCAACACCTTGGAGGCTCTAATGCCAGCACCTGTGTTAACTGCACCTGCCTTTACTCTCCCCTTTTTGTCTTCAGACCAATGCACTGCCACTCACTTTGCAAACTTCAAGCCTACTAGAGTTAATGACCAAAAATTATTTTAAACCACAGTCAGGGACCACTTTTAGGATAATTCCCCTAATCAGATTGTTTGTTCCTTATTGTCTCTGTCATTCTAAGGACCAGACCACCATGAAAACTTTGCATAGAGCACCCACTGTACTGTAATGTGCTTCCTTGCTGTGTTTGGCCAGACTAGGGGACTTCTGTTAATTTGTCACCTCTTCCCCATTGACGTGATCCTATTCACAATCTCTCTGTCAGCATGAACTTTACTGCTGCCTGGAATATTTCATTTTTGTAAATATTTCATAATATTTCATGTTTGTAATATTAGTCACAACTGACACCTTTTCACACTACAAGGAAAAAGTCTGCTATGATACTGCCTGGTTGCTAAGCTTATGACGCACGGACATGAAACAGAAACATCAGTCTTTAATTTATTTTGCATTTCTGCCATTCAATATCTACCTAATAATGTACAGTTGTGTTGAAAGTTTCTAAACCCTTTAGAATTTTCTATATTTCTGCATAAATATGACCTAAAACATCATCAGATTTTCACTCAAGTCCTAAAGGTAGATAAAGAGAAACCAGTTAAACAAATGAGACAAAAATATTATACTTGGTCATTTATTTATTGAGGAAAATGATCGAATATTACATATTTGTGAATGGCAAAAGTATGTGAACCTTTGCTTTCAGTATCTGGTGTGACCCCCCCTTTGCAGCAATAACTGCAACTAAATGGTTCCGGTAACTTTTGATCATTCCTGCACACCGGCTTGGAGGAATTTTAACCCATTCCTCCATACACAACAGCTTCAACTCTGGGATGTTGGTGGGTTTCCTCACATTAACTGCTCGCTTCAGGTCCTTCCACAACATTTTGATTGGATTACGTTCAGGACTTTGACTTGACCATTCCAAAACATTAACTTTATTCTTTTTTAACTATTCTTTGGTAGAACAACTTGTGTGCTTAGGGTCGTTGTCTTGCTTCATGACCACCCTTCTCTTGAGATTCAGTTCATGGACAGACGTCCTGACATTTTCCTTTAGAATTCTCTGATATAATTCAGAATTCATTGTTCCATCAATGAAGGCAAGCCATCCTGGCCCAGATGCAGCAAAACAGGCCCAAACCATGATACTACCACCACCATGTTTCAGAGATGGGATAAGGTTCTTATGCTGGAATGCAATGTTTTCTTTTCTCCAAACATAGCGCTTTTCATTTAAACCAAAAAGTTCTATTTTGGTCTCATCCATCCACAAAACATTCTTCCAATAGCCTTCTGGTTTGTCCACGTGATCTTTAGCAAACTGCAGACGAGCAGCAATGTTTTTTTTTGGAGAGCAGTGACTTTCTCCTTGCAAACCTGCCATGCACACTATTGTTGTTCAGTGTTCTCCTGATGGTGGACTCATGAACATGAACATTAGCCAATGTGAGAGAGGCCTTCAGTTGCTTAGAAGTTACCCTGGGGTCCTTTGAGACCTCGTCGACTATTACACACCTTGCTCTTGGAGTGATCTTTGTTGGTGGACCACTCCTGGGGAGGGTAACAATGGTCTTGAATTTCCTCCATTTGTACACAATCTGTCTGACTGTGGATTGGTGGAGTTCAAACTCTTTAGAGATGGTTTTGTAATCTTTTCCAGCCTGATGAGCATCAATAACTCTTTTTCTGAGGTCCTCAGAAATCTCCTTTGTTTGTGCCATGATACACTTCCACAAACATGTGTTGTGAAGAGCAGACTTTGATAGATCCCTGTTCTTTAAATAACACAGGGTGCCCACTCACACCTGATTGTCATCCCATTGATTGAAAACACCTGACTCTGAATACACCTTCAAACTAACTGCTAATCCTAGAGGTCCACATATTTGCCACTCACAAATATGTAATATTCGATCATTTTCCTCAATAAATAAATGACCAAGTATAATATTTTTGTCTCATTTGTTTAATTGGTTTCTCTTTATCTACTTTTAGGACTTGAGTGAAAATCTGATGATGTTTTAGTTCATATTTATGCAGAAATATAGAAAATTCTAAAGGGTTTACAAACTTTCAAGCACAACTGTACATAACAACTAGTAGAAGTTTATTAAACATCTGGCATTAGAGATGCAGGGATTTAATAGAAAGCAAAAGGAAAAAGATGAGTATTCTGACTTGAACTAATAATAATAATGATTCTTTATTACTACTCAAAACACTTTTTACATAGCAAGTGGGGAACTATTTCAATAACCACTAATGTGCAGCATCCACCTGGATGATATGATAGCAGCCATTTTGCGCCAGTAGTCTCATGTCATATTAGCTGTTATTTGATGAAGGGGTAACAGAGGTAGACAATTAGGGATGATTAGGAGACCAGAATGAGCAGGCCATGATGGACAATTTAGCCAGGACATCGGGATACACCCTACTCTACAGAATGTCAGGACCTCGTTTTTTAAATCTCATCCAAAGGACGGCACCATTTTTACAACATAGTGTCCCTGTCACTGCATTGGAGCATTGGGGTCCACACACATACCACAGGGTAAGCGTCCCCTGCTGGCTTTTCCAATATGTCTTCCAGCAGCAACCCATGCTTTTCCTGCTTGGTCTCACACCCAGGTGCAGGCTGGGCCTGAACATGCTTAGCTTCAGGTGGATGACTTGTTCTGTTAATAAAGTCAAATAGACCAAGTTTCAAAGATGCTGGTTAACAGTGTATTTCTCAAAATTCTTACACAATATAATGACACAAAACAAGTCTGGTGAGCAAAAAGAAGAGTTGGGGAATCATTTAATGCCAGAAGTTGTTAATGGAGACAAGGTCAAAACAAAGAGTACTCTTGGGTTCTAATAAAGTAAAAGACTTAGTCACATTCAAGTACAAGAATGACTGACTCCTTCTGATACCAGTTTGTTTTACATCGCTAGGGGCAGAAGTTGCTCGCAGGAGACAGGAAGTTAGGTCACTCGACAGCCGACCAATGTCCCTCTGAACTATGGAAATAAAAGATGCTCCTTTAGCAAAAGCACCCACTCTTGTCCTGGTGGTGGCACCTGTAAGGTTCAAACTTGGAACTACTTCGTAACCCTCAGGTTGATCTCCTTATAAAACACTAGCCACTGTAAAAGAGCATAATCAGTATCAAGTGTAAATTCCCTACCAAGGAGGTAACACCTGGGTTGGGTAATAATTTATTTTATGGTGAATGCCTCACATTTCAAAGTCTCATATTTGCATTCTCCGTCAGGCAGTTTCCGGCTGAGGTACATTACAGTGTGTTCAGAACTGTCAAACATCTGGCTTAGCACTACCCCCAGGCCAGTGTCAGATGCGTCAGTCTGGAGACAAAAAGGGAAAGAAAAGTCAAGTGCAATTAACACAGGTGCTGGCATTAGAGCCTCCTTAAGGTCTG
This sequence comes from Polypterus bichir lapradei, assembly GCA_026402145.1. Taxonomy (NCBI): domain Eukaryota; kingdom Metazoa; phylum Chordata; class Cladistia; order Polypteriformes; family Polypteridae; genus Polypterus; species Polypterus bichir. The sequence goes on from JANRMT010028174.1 coordinate 68,495,591, forward strand.
TGAATGCTGCATTAGTGTTTTGACTCCACACCATCATGTTAGCAGCTCATTTACTTTTTTTTTGTTTTTGATAACTTTATTTCAAGAGAGCAGCAAAGTGTACAATCAGGCTGATAAAATTTGCAAATAACAAATAACTTCAAAATCAATCTAGGAAAAACAGAGGGAAAAATGAGCTGTTTGGTAAAGTTTTCTGTCCAAAATGATGTCAGCTTGATGCACTCCCAGAATGTGGCCCAGTGAGGAATGGATCTACATTGCAACACTCACAGGTTGGATCTTGCCCTGGATACATTTTGGACAATTTTAAACAGGGTAAGTGTGATCAATGAAAGTTTAAGTTGAATTATTCAGTACTTTGCTCATGTTGAGCTAGAGCGTATTCTATGTATAGCTGACTTTTCTGAGATGTTAATTGAAAGGTCTTTTTCCCACTGTAACTGTAAGATTCTTTGACATTTTTTATATATATATATATATTGCTGAGATGCTGTCTGAGTCTACAAGACAGATCAGTATTTCTGATGGAATAGAAATGGGTGGGAGGTGTTGGAAAATGTGGGTAGGTTTCTTTAAACGAAATGTCTAAATTGAAAATAGTGGGAAAGTTGTGTTGCAGAGAAGTTAAATCTGCTCATAAAATGTTCATAAGGTGCCCATTTTCAAGGAAGTTCAGTCAAAGGTGAAGCTCTTTATGAGAACCAAGGTGATAATAACGTGCTAGGCACAACAAATCTTAAACCTGTTGCTGAAGCCTGTCACAAAAGGCTTCATCTTTGGAATATTGGCCTTTGACCCTGCCCTCTACATAACATAAATATCTAGCCCTGTTCAACCCCAAAATAACCTTTGAGTTATTTATTTTTTGGGTTAAGTCTGCTTCCCACATTTCTAGGGGCATGGCCTCTGAGATCGTAACCCGTGATTAATGACTTTCAGCTCATTTCCTTATCTATGGATAGCAAAACCCTTTAAGAAAAAAGAATAAAACAACCTTGTTAAGTCTTGTTTTCCATATTACTTTCAGTTTTGACCCTTTTGGTTCTTTCAACTTTAATTCCTGGTTCTTGTTTTGGTTACGTTTTGTTATTAACCTTTTATTTTATTGTTTAGTTTACTTTCTTTCTTTTTTATCATCTTCCTTCCAGGCTGTAAAGCATATCTGTCAGTGCACTAACAGAACAAATATAGTTAAATAATTTATTTCAAAAAGATTCACAGGGACAGATCAACAACAAAAGCAAGAAAGAAGATAAGTAAAGGCTATGCAAAAACGCAAACCAAAAAGCAAACAAATTCAGTCTGTAATCTAGTAATCAAAATCAAATAAAAAGTATAAAATCTGTTAACAAAAAATAATTATAAATTAACCCAGAGGTTCTGTTTTCGGTGAACATGACACATCCATTCATTCAAAAAAAAAAAAACATATAAAAGAGAAAACAAGAATGCTGGTAATTCTGATATTTACAAAATAATGCTTAGAACCCCAAAAATATATAAAACACACTTGAGCCAGGTCTGATAATCTGGCTATACCATAACAATGACAAAGCCTAACATGACACCACACACTGACTAGAAGACGATGGCCACTTCACCATGTGACTACATATCTGTGACATCACAACATGGTAGACACTCCATTTTAGGATTTTTTATGTATAATTTATTTTTGAATGTGTTTTGTCTTTTTAATAGTAGTTTTAATTTTATTATGAATTCATAATGTTTTTTTGGTCACATTATTAGGTTACAATTTCATATTTGTATTTTTTTGTGTTTGCCATTATTTTGTGCCTTTCTTGCATGGTGCCATCTATGCTGTTGGCAGTAATGGAGCCTCACTGTTACCAGTTAATCACATTGGTGAAATGTGTGACATTATTGTCCTGCTGCTATTTATGATAGTGATACACCATTCTTGACATCCATATTTCTGGATAAAAAACAATTTGATGTGCATTTTGTTTATTTGAGAAGTTTTATTTTTTATCTGTCCAACTTGATGTACATCTATAGCATACTAGCTGTCCCCTGCGGCTCCGCCCGTGTAGTAGTGAAACAGGACAAACTTTAAAAATCATTTAAAAAATGTAATAATTTGTATCGAGAAGAATTTATATTGATAGCTTTCATATAAGAAGGCCTCTTGATATACAATATTTTTGGTTTTGCTATCAGGGACAAGGATGTAGCTGTAAACTCTCTTTGCCAAAAATGTAAAACATTGGCAAGGTATCTCTGGCCAAGCAGAAGGTAGGTATGCTCCAATGTCAAATGTTGCCATTGTATGTGAACGTATTTAGCTGTAATGAGAAAGCGTTACTCTTTTAACAATCTCTAGATGATAATGTCTACTGAACAAACAGGTAGCGCTAGATGAGCAGAGGCAAGGTATGCTCCAACACGTGGTGAGTGGTAGAGCAACTCAAATGGAGGCTGGTGCGTGAGTAATGATGGCCCCGCCAGGCTGCCTACTCCTGAGATCCCACCTCCCCCTCCCCTCGGCCCGCAGTCCGTCTCTCAGATTCGCAGTATGGAAGGACAGCAGAAATGAATGCACATCCCAGCTGGGATAGTTCATTTTCCCAGTTGAGAATGAGAATATGATGGATTGGGTCTTTGGTAGACTGCCTTCCAAGGACAATTGTTCTGCCAGTCTCATAGTTGGCAGTTCTCCTGTGGCTTGGACACCTACAGAGCTTGATGGGAGGTGTAGTTCTGAACTGTTTAATGGCAACTGGGCCTGGACCTGAAGTGCTTCCTGGATGCAATGTTCTGGCAACAGAAAAACCCTAAACTCTGTGGTCACACAGTGAAGAACTCCTAGACCAAGCATAAAATGAGCCTCTTCACCTCACTTTGAAAATCGAAGTTGTGAGAAGATAGACAAAGCTTGTGAAAAACGGGAAAGGGGAGGGAGAATTTTGTTTGGGAGACGCCTGTATAGGTATTATTCTGAAACTGCTATTTGTGCTACTGTGAGGTTTGGGGCTTTAAGACGCCTGCTGTGAGGTCACAATATATATGTTACATGTATGATCCAACTTCCAGAGACACTTATTGTAATAAACACCTTTTTTTTTACTGACATTCGTAGTCACTCTGTATGGCAGCAGTAGTATTAAATTATAAGGTCCATCTATAGACTAGATCTCCTAGTCTGAGAGAACTGCTAGAGAAAGGTCACATGGATAAAACTGAGCTGAAAAGTCCATACTGGATTTGTTTGAGTCTATACGTTGCTAACAGATAATTGCAAAGGCAGATCTTTTTTTAACAGGTAGCCTACAGTGCCTGTGACAGAAACATCATACTCATACTAAAGCAGTCTCCTAAACCATAAATATACGTTTAACTTATTTCCCTAAAATAAGCCGACTAGCCTAAAATTACTAGAATATTTGATGCAGTTGAAATATAATTATCATTTTTAAACAATTACCCATGATTCTTGTTTACTGCATCCATGCCAACGTATACCAAGAACCCAATGTCGCCATCTGCTCAATGTACAATGTCAGAGAGTTTTTCAAACGGGAAGCTAGCCTATAAAGAATATTTAGTGAGCCAGGACTGAATATGAGGAATGGCATCAGTAAATTCATAGATAGTAGTAAACACCGGAGGATGATATTTTTCATGTTTTAACATATACAGTATTTTGATGTAAGCCCATTTGGGAGACGCTTATATTTTGACTTTGAACTAAATCAGTGTTTGGCTACGCTTTCAAAGTCTACAGTTACAGCCATACTGTCATGTTAAGAGCTTTTTCTTTTGCCATGCCTGTGTCTGCTGCACTATTGCATTACCATTGTTATTATTATTATTGAGGTTATAGTTTTGTTTTATGACAAAGAAAGCAGCACAATTATAAGTTTCAAACAAATATTTTGTACATTTATTTTTCTTATTCCAAATAGCGTGAATATTTCCAATAAACTGAAAATAAAAAAAACTAAAGAAGCATCAAAAACCAGTTCCCTGAAACACACTGGAGTTTTGAATGCTTAGTTTATGTAAAAACATTACGGCAATTCAGTAACAATGGTATATGTCTAAACTCAAGCAATACCTACGTGTTGTCAATGGTAGGCTGTTGAATTATTATTATTTATGTTGCAGCCTATAATTTTTGCCTCTGAATGTTAACGATAAGTCACCGCCTATGATTACAATCTAAATTGTACTCTCTACTCAAGAAACAATTAAACTTCTCACAGTTGATTACTAAACAACATTACCCAGGAATACACAGATACTGCACTAACCATTGCTGTTGTTGATAAGTTATACAATTACTCATTTATACTATGAATACCCTGAACAAAATGCTGTCTCTCTGTTCATCCCACATATTCTGAATCTGCTATAAGATATTTAGTGCATATTTGAACACCAGGGCAATGTGTGAAATAGCATAGCATTTTGGAAGTAATCTGCATAGCCATTGTCATGATATTCTGTGCATGGTCTGTATCTCTCAGTGAGCTAATCTCCCCTTCCAGGCCAATGGGCACAATTGTACTGGGGATATTTTTTATACGAAAATAGTTTCAAATCATTTACACTCAACTTAACAATTGACAACACTGTTTGCAGTGTAACAGAAAGAGAGACAATGAGAGTATAGGATAAAATGAACTGGAACAGGTAAATGGTTTGGAAAAAAAGGAGGAAATCAATTATTTAATGTGAGTAATTTGCTACATGTTATTTATTTATAAGTTATTTGTTTGGGCAGAGTGGTGGCTTTGAGGCTAAAAGTTTGCATTGGTAATGGGAAGGTTGCTGTTTCGAATCCCATAAACCCCAGAAGTGACCCTATCTACTTTGTTGGACCCTTGAGTAAGGCCCTTAACCTGCAATTGATTCATCCTGGGTATGATGTTAATTTGTATCCAACCCTGCAAGCAGGTCCTCTAACTTACAGGGTAAACTTGGAGGTTGGTGGCTGGAGTGCAAACCCTTACACTGTTCCAGTGTGGTGCTGAGTTGTCCCCCGCTGCTCTTGTGTCCCAATCCAGGTGGTGGGTACGGCAACACGCTATAAGTGCACTCTCTCTCTCCAGTTCTCATTTGTGTGACACTGTGGTGTAGCATTGCTGACTCACAGCAACCAGACCCCAGTTATTTTCTGTTTGAGGTTTGCATGTCTTCCTAATGTAGATATTTACTTGCTTGTATGCATCTTTACATTCTGGAGAAAAAGAAAAGAGTAGCCAAAGAAAAAATCCACACAGACATGAGGATAACACACAAACTACACATATTTAAGTCTCTGCACCTCTGCACAGCTTTTAAAACAAAAAAATGAGTGTCTGATTCTATTACTTTCATATGTAATTAATAATTAAGGGAGAATCTGAAATAGTATGGTTGAATGTAATCTATCACAAAGACATTTTAAACGCTGATCCTGGACTATATGAGTCCTCTTGCAGTAGACAACCTGGACCAACTGCAGTTTATTGGATTGGAGTGGAGGATGCAATTATCTATCTGAACCTTGAAGCTTACTGTCACATGGACAAAGCTGGCAGCACTGTCACAATTATGTTTTTTGATTTTGCCAGTGTCATCAGTACCATCCAGCCATCTCTGGTAAGGAGTAAACTCAGAAATACGCAGGTGGATGAGCCCATGGTGTCCTGGATAATGGACTATCTGTCAGGCAGACTACAGTTTGTGAGAGTCAAGGACGGTGTCTCTGACATGTATATGAGCAACACTGGAGCACCACAAGAAACAATCCTTCTTCTTTTCTCTTCACTGTGTACACCGCAGACTATAAATATAAAACCAGGTCATGTCACTTACAGGAATTCTCAAATGATTCTGCACTTGTAGGGGGTGTTGCTAAAGGGGATGAGACAGAGTATAGCAGTCAGGTGGAGAACATTGTTTCTTGGCTCAAAGAGAATTGTTTGCATTTTAACATCAGCAGAACCCAGGAACTGGTTATTGAGTTTGCCGCTCCAAATAGCCTCTATGCCCAGTCACTATTCAGGGAGTGGATGTAGAGGGGGTCCACTCCTATAAGTACTTGGGGGTCCACATTAATGACATGTCAGCCTGGTCTTGGAACACAGAGGAGCTGTATAAGAAAGTGCTGAGCAGGTGTCTGTGTTCCTTTCATGTGGGAAGTGACACCTATTTTATAACTGCTGTGCTGGTAACATCACTTCAATAGAGGCCCACCAAATCCACAAGCTAATTAAAAGGGCAAGTTGAGTTATGGGACACGCTTTTGACCCCCTGGAGGCCATAGTGATGGAGGGAGTTAAAACAAAACTAGGTGCCATTTTGAACAATGCTGCACATCCTGTCTCTGACACACCAACACTGAGGACTTTCAGCCAACAAATTATTCAGCAGAAGTGTGTCAAGAAGTGCTACTGGAGTCCTTCTCTTTAGTCACTCATGTGTGTGTACAGACTGCAGTGTGTATATATTTTTATATATATATATACTGTATATATATATCTATCTATCTATCTATATATATATATATATATATATATATATATATATATATATATA
>JANRMT010028174.1:68504683-68520625 GCA_026402145.1 Polypterus bichir lapradei
ATATATATATATATATAGACTTCTCCAAAAAAGTCAAACTTCTGGGATATTGATCTGGTCAGTTAAGTAGCAGAGGGGACTGTTAATCAGCAGTTTCAGCTGCTTTGTTGTTAATGAAATTAACAACAGGTGCATTAGAGGGGCAACAGTGAGACGACCCCCCAAAACACGAATGGTTTAACAGGTGGAGGCCACTGACATTTTCCCCTCCTCATCTTTTCTGACTGTTTCGTCACTAATTTTGCATATGGTGATGGTCAGTGTCATTACTGGTAGCATAAGGTGATACCTGGACCCTACAAAAGCTGCACAGGTAGTCCAACTTCTCCACGATGGCACATCAATACATGCCATTGCCAGAAGATTTGCTGTGTCTCCCAACACAGTCTCAAGGGCATGGAGAAGATTCTAGGAGACAGGCAGTTACTTTAGGAGAGCTGGAAAGGGCCGTAGAAGGACCTTAACCCATCTGCAGAACCGGTATCTTCTTCTTTGGGCAAAGAGGAACAGGATGAGCACTGCCAGAGTCCTACAAAATGTCGTCCAGCAGGCTACTGGTGTGAATGTCTCTGACCAAACAATCAGAAACAGACTTCATGAGGGTGACCTGAGGGCCCAACATCTAGTGGGCGCTGTGCTTATTGCCCGGCACCGTGGACCTTGATTGGCATTTGCCATAGAATACCAGTATTGGCAGGTCCATTACTGGCGCCCTGTGCATTTCACAGATGAGGGTGGGTTGACCCTGAGCACATGTGACAGACATGAAAGGGTCTGGAGAAGCCGTGGAGAACATTATGCTGCCTGTAACATCATTTAGCATGAACGGTTTGGTGGTGGGTCAGTGATGGTCTGGGGAGGCATATCCATGGAGGGACGCACAGACCTCTACAGGCTAGACAATGGCACATTGACTGCCATTAGTTATCGGGATGAAATCCTTGGACCTATTGTCAGACCCTATGCTGGTGCAGTGGGTCCTGGGTTCCTCCTGGTGCATGACAATGCCTGGCCTCATGTAGCAAGAGTATGCAGGCATTTCCTGGAGGATGAAGGAATTGATACCATTGACTGGCCCCCACGCTCGCCTGACCTAATTCCAATAGAACAATCTGGGACATTATATTTTGGTCCAGGTTGCACTTCAGATTGTCCAGGAGCTTAGTGATACCCTGGTCCAGATTGGGGAGGAGATCCCCCAGGACACCATCCGTCGTCTCATTAGGAGCATGCCACGATGTTGTCAGGCATGCATACAAGCACATGGGGGCCATACAAACTACTGAGTATGATTTTGAGTTGCTGCAATGAAATTTCGGCAAAATGGACTTGCCTGCTGCATCATTTTTTCACTTTGATTTTCGGGGTGTCTTTGAATTCAGCCCTCTGTAGGTTGATAAGGTGGTTATTTATTTAGGCAATGTGACATATTAAGAGTTTGAATTGCACTGGTAAAATTGCTTGTGAATATGCAAGCTTCATTTGGTCTTACTGAGCATTATACTAAAGTATGTAATATTGAGAAGACATATTATCATCCATTGAAGCCACCAAAGTGAAGTTATTTTAGTAAGCCATTTTACACAGGGATAAATAATCACTTTATTGATGCTTTGTAAATGTTATTATGATCAAAAGAACCCTTTGTTAATGTCCTGTTACATAATTCTATGTGACTAATAGATGTATTAAATGTAGTACTTAAACTAAAGTGTTAGCACTGTTTTTACTATATATTACTACAATACAAGTCCAAAAATAATGGGGCAATGCTTTATTCAGCTGCCTCTTTTACATTTCCTAAAAATCTAGTCCACAGCTTCCACCCACATTGATTATGATTTGTCAAGACGAGTCTTAATATATCTCAGAGGTGCTACAGAGTTCCACAAAACTGCCAACAGTGTTCTATTTTGGATAAAGGTAGGCACCATCTGTTAGCAAGTGTGTTAAACTGTGAAATTATTAACTCTAGCACTTGTCATAAGCTGTATTTGGAATAAAGCAAAAAAGGGAAAGATGAAATACTTTATTAATTAAAATATGGTTATAATAATTAAAATGAAAGATAACTAAAACTGATATAGAAGTTGTTTCTGCAACCAGCAAATTCTTTCATAAGAGGCACAGGGAAACTTAATAAACATTATACAAAAACACATCACCAAAATTAACTTCCGCATATCATCACATATGATTCCTATCACCAGGATTTATAACATTCTTTTTTATCTTTTCGTGCTTAGTTTCAAATAATAATCAGTGAACAAACAAAGGCTCAGTATCAGGAGGACAAACCAAAACATTACTTAAGAATTGCAGGTCAAAAGGAAGAGCAAAAGGTCCCAACAGTAACTATGAATCATTTTCCTAACTATTAGTCAAACAGCAATTTGTTTTTAATTTGAAAAGCATGGAGGCTGTGTGCCCCCGTCTTAAACATGTGAGGCGTGATGACATACCAGGCAATGTGACTTATTCATTATATGATCAGCAGCAGGTTATGTAATAAAAAACAACATAACTAAGGCTATGCAAGGAACAATACAACAAAAATATTGGGGACACATCCAAAATAATCTGAAAAATGAATGAGTAATAAAACAAAGCAGAATTACCTAGCAAGCAGTTCTAAAATGATTATGACAACTGATTGAAAGGACAACTCTGTGGTCTTCTGCTAGGGATGGAGTATAGCAGAGAGAAAACAAGTTATACCATAGACCAGTATTATGGTCAAGCCAAGGTTCTACCCCAGCTCATGCTTCCTTTTGCTATTTTCATTATCATTCATTGTTTTCTGTTTGTGATAATACTGTTCTGCGGGGTATTTTTCGTACGTGGATTACTCGTATAGCTGGATGTAATTGTTGATGATTTGGCATGATCCTGGATCTGTCGGTTTTTCGAAACTCTTGCTGGATGTGTTGTCATAGCAGCACATCCAAATCCTCAAACCTGTTTGGAGCAGGTTTGTTCTATGTAAACAAGGATTAGCTCACACACTTAATCAGTGTCCATGCATGGAATTCATTCAGTCATGGCTTCGCCATTCATGAATGAGAAACCAATTGATATCAGTGCGCAAATTATAAGAAGAGAATTTCATATAGAGAGGGTTTTGCGCGATCGGCAATATCCTTTATTGCTCCCGGAGGAAATTCTTTTCGAAAGATACCGCTTTAGCCAGGGGAGAATATTGTACCTCAAAGATTTATTAGCACCTTATATTCGAAGTCAAACTAGGTGAAGTCAGGCTCTCACAAGCACACAGACAGTATGCATTGCTTTGAGGTTTTTTGCAAGCAGCACTTTTTTATATACTGTAGGTGATGCGGAAAATCTATCTAAAAGTGCAGTTTGCCAGGCAATTTGTAAAGTCCGTTTGGCTCTGAAATATTTCCTTCGGGTTTTCATAGTGTTTCCTGGACACCTGCGTGTGGAGACAATAAAAGAGGCGTTTCATGCCATTGCAGGTAGGTAATACACAGGCAAAAACACCCACATTTCCATGAAGAATCTCACAATCAGCCTAACATTCTCATTACCCAGGATTTCCAAATGTGATTGGAGAACATGGGACTGATCAGAGTGGAGTTTGATCAAACATTATTTGGAAAATGTACCTCTCCTCCTGATGAATAATCAGAAACACTGTTTTCATCAAATATTTGACCTTCGTCAATATCTCGTTGGTCAGACACAGGTTCTAGGGATATGACATTCCCTGCAACTGACCCAACAAAAAAGGGGGCTATATGGAACATACCTATAGCACACATTGAGGACAAATATATGCAATGACCATCCTTTACCTGAAATGAAGTGACCACTGCATCTTGCCACTAGTTCTGAGGAGGAGCTTCCCCCTGGACAGCCCATCAGAAACAGGGCGGTGGGTATTTTGATGAAGAGCCAACTCTTCTGCAGGGGTTAGGTCTGGACCATGTGGACCTCCACCTGTTTTTTGCTTGTCTGCCTTCTTCTTATTAGTATTAAAATTAAAGTTTTTTATATTATATATGATTCTTTATGTCAACAATTCTTTAAATAGTTATATACCAATATTTAGCAGTTTGAAGTATATTCTTGTACTTCATTTTAACCTGTTCCCATGTTCTCCTTGTGCTCACGTTTGATCTGGAATTATGACGTATTAAATAATAATTAATCTGACACATAGGAAATGAAACCTGCATTCAGTAAGTACAATGCACACTACTTAGCGTTTAATTTGTTGGCCACTTTTTGCCAGCTGTCGTTTCTGGTTTGGGCTGCTTTTGCAGTGTTACCCCTTGTGCATATTAAATCTTGAAATTCTTTATATCCTTTAAGTAAAAGGTCCTGCTCCACTTGTGTGAAAAAATGCGCCCGTTCTTTTGTCATTTTGTTACAGCCTATCAAAGACTTGCTGATTATGTTTTCTAGACTCAATATATAAGGGCTTTTCAATCAGCGCAGTCGCGCGCAATCATCTCGGATGCTTAGATCCAGCTAGACTAATCTACCACACGGCTGCATTTGAAAAACCGACTTATCCCGGATGAGTAACACCGGCATTAACTCATCCAAGATGAGATGATCTCGGATAATTTAAGCGATGTACGGAAAATACCCCCCTGTTCTTTCCATTTATTATTTGTTTATGTTGTGATTCAGCCAGGGTTGCTGTAATTGCTGTTGTTGAAATGTTTATCACTGTCTTGTCCAGTTTATATGTTAACATTGTCAATCATGTAAATTGTTTATGTATCTTCTGTTATGTTCCATGTGTTTTTTTGAGTGGTCCACCAAGAGGCAGGACCACCTAACCATCACTGTAAGGGATTGCCTTCAGCCCTATAAAAGCTGAGGAAAACCCACAGTCCCCTGCATTTCATTGAATTTGCTTGGGGTGTTGGTGAGTTTATTTACTAAATATTGTTATTGTGCTTTTTATGTTTTCCTGTAGTTTTTGAATCCTTGCTGTATTTTTTGACACTGCCTTTGGATTTTGTATTGGGACATTATTTGCCTTGTATTGCCTTATGTGCTTAGGAACTCTCTAGTTCATAACAATTTAATTATGCATTATCTGTTATTTTTATTCTTTTTGGTTATTATTTAATATCTATGTGTGCCTTACAATTCTTTCCTACTCCCTATATTTTGTGGGTAGATTTCCTAAGAGGCGGAGTTACCCATCCATCATAGTCAAGGGACCACCCCAGTCCTATAAAGAATTCTGGGAACTGAAGTTCAGTGTGGTTCATACTGAATGTCTTCTGAAGCTTTCTGGTATTGTAAATATTGTGTTCTTAGTTTTTGAATTCTGATTATTGGTTTTTGCTGTGGATTTCAGAATCCCTTACAGATTGTGCTTTTTGGAATATTAGATGGCCTTTGGCAACTTTTTGCTCTTTAGAACTTAATTTATAGTTTGCTCTTTTTAAAAAATAAGTATCTTTTATAAAGATTATTTGTGAACTTGTCTTTTCTCCAGCCAGACTAGTGAGACATACCTCATCCTTTTTGTTTTGAATTTAAAAGGCTTACCTCCCTTCTAAAGACCTAGTCAGACCTGAAACCTCCTGTTTTCCAAGGATCAGGTTTGACCTGTGGTGAGATTATTTTATGTGCTCCTACAGAGGCTTCAACCCTTTGCTATTTTTTCCTGACAGATAAATGACAACCAGGGAGTGGTAAAAAATCATAGTCTGGGTGAAAGCCAATATATAAAAGGTGAAATCAAATGGTATCAAAACTGAAATAACATAGTAAAGTGTTTTGCCTAAATCTGTTACATTTTTATTCCTAACCACCAAAACAAATACTTCTTTGTTTTTACGAATCCAGAATCTTGGACAATCAGGAAGCATCCAATATCAGTCTTTATACTGTTGATCCAATGACATCCTGTTTCACAATTTTCGATGTTCTGCTTAACAAAATGATAAACAAAATGGTGGTGCAAAGAAACTTAAAAAATATTAAGTTTGTTCGAAGTGAAACAGAAAGCAAAAAGTAATATTAAATTTGAATATTCCATACTTTAAAGCCGTTAATAAAAATTGCTATAGAGAAAAAAAATAACGAGATAAAAATTGAACCTGATCATAAAATATGACTGCAAAGAGAAGCAACATGACAAAAAACAGAGCTGGTTTCCTTTGTACCTTACTAATAGGGGCACTTTGTCCAGGTAAATATTTTTGAGGAAAAACTATCTAACTTCTATAAATTGTGTTTCTTAAAGTGCACACTCACAGAGACAAATAAAGTAAATTTAATTTATTGGAGGGTTCAAAATCTGGGAAAAGACACTGTCCTTAAAACTTATTGTAGTGAAAAAGAAAGGTACCACCAGGGTCAAAATTTTGGGTTTCAAAGTAGTCTATTAGTCAGTTTTTGACAAAATGGGGTAGGTGTGGAAAATTGTGTTGAGTCTGGACCAAGGGTGTCTAAAGAGCAATCATACACATATTAAGCTTCATATATTATATTATGGTAGAGTTATAATGATAATTACAGTTATAAACTGAGATAGGGACACAACAAATGAAGTGTAAAAAGCAAGCACAGTTATTAATCAATGCTGACTGTGAGGTGCACAAACAAGGTCAACAGATACAAAGCAAAAGGCAACCAAGAATATCAGAAACAGAATAATTTAAAAAAATTAACTATAGAGTAACGAGAAAAAAACAAACATGAGGGAGTTTTATAGAGTCTTCAAGCCACAGTGATGGAGTACATTACATTTGTTAGTGATCTGCTTAAAGGGTCACAGCTTGTGTTAAATAAGCTGCAATAATGTGGCAGTACAGTCTTCATCCCTGCAGCCTTCTGGACTGAGGTTGCGGATTGTATTGTGATGTGGTGCTTGATGCTGATCGTTCATTTATGTTATTTTTATTATTAAATATAAATAAAAGTACAGCTCCACTCACAAATTGTTTTTAGAACAACATAATTGTCTAGAAGACAATTGTCTAGAAGGCAAGGACAGGAGTTATTCTGACCAGTCAGCATGGGTTCAGAAGAGGGAGGTCGTGCTTTACTAACATGTTGGAATTCTATGAGGTTGCAACAAAAGCATACGATCAAAGTGGAGCATATGATGTTATTTATCTGGACTTTCAGAAAGCATTTGATAAGGTGCCACATGAGAGGTTGGGCATCAAGTTAAAAGAAGTGGGAGTTCAGGGTGATGTTTTTAGATGGGTACATAATTGGCTCAGACACAGGAAGCAGAGGGTGATGGTGCGAGGAACCTCATCAGAACTGGCCAAAGTTAAGAGTGGTGTTCCACAGGGGTCAGTGCTAGGGCCGCTGCTATTTTTAATATATATAAATGATTTAGATAGGAATACAAGTAACAAGCTGGTTAAGTTTGCAGATGATATCAAGATAGGTGGATTAGCAGATAATTTGGAATCTGTTATATCATTACAGAAGGACTTGGATAGCATACAGGCTTGGGCAGATTTGTGGCAGATGAAATTTAATGTCAGTAAATGTAAAGTATTACACATAGGAAGTAAAAATATTGGGTTTGAATACACAATGGGCAGTCGGAAAATCGAGAGTACACCTTATGAGAAGGATTTAGGAGTCATAGTGGATTCTAAGCTATCAACTTCCCGACAGTGTTCAGAAGCCATTAAGAAGGCTAACAGAATGTTAGGATATATAGCACGATGTGTGGAGTACAAGTCCAAGGAGGTTATGCTCAACCTTTATAATGCACTGGTTAGGCCTCATCTTGAGTACTGTGTGCAGTTTTAGTCTCCAGGCTACAAAAAGGACATAGCAGCACTAGAAAAGGTCCAGAGAAGAGCGACTAGGCTGATTCCAGGGCTACAGGGGTTGAATTATGAGGAAAGATTAAAAGAGCTGAGCCTTTACAGTTTAAGCAAAAGAAGATTAAGAGGTGACATGATTGAAGTGTTTAAAATTATGAAGGGAATTAGTACAGTGGATCGAGACTTGTATTTTAAAATGAGTTCATCAAGAACACGGGGACACAGTTGGAAACTTGTTAAGGGTAAATTTCGCACAAACATTAGGAAGTTTTTCTTTACACAAAGAACGATAGACACTTGGAATAAGCTACCAAGTAGTGTGGTAGACAGTAAGACGTTAGGGACTTTCAAAACTCGACTTGATGTTTTCTTGGAGGAAACAAGTGGATAGGACTGGCGAGCTTTGTTGGGCTGAATGGCCTGTTCTCGTCTAGAATGTTCTAATGTTCTAATGTTCTAAAAGACATTACTGTTTTTTGGAAGAACAAGGCAATCAGCATCTTTAACAAAATAAATGGCATATTTGATTTGTAATATCTAATTACCGATGGAAAAAGTAGTTATAAAACTGCCATGATGTCTTTTATTTAAATTGTGCGATTTTACTGTCTTTATTATTGTTGTTGCTGGTCAGGATAGCATTGGAGAAAGCACCGGTTCATTATACTTTATTTTCAATGTTATTACTGTTTTGTTTTTGTTCTTTTTGATATTTTTTACTCTTTTCATGACGTCATTATTGCACCATTTTTCTTTTTCAAATGGTGTCAGCCATGTGGTGTTTTCG
The DNA here is from genome assembly GCA_026402145.1 of Polypterus bichir lapradei. Classification (NCBI taxonomy): domain Eukaryota; kingdom Metazoa; phylum Chordata; class Cladistia; order Polypteriformes; family Polypteridae; genus Polypterus; species Polypterus bichir. Next base: position 68,513,255 of record JANRMT010028174.1, read on the forward strand.
TTAATTTCCTGTGTGCGTTTATATTAATAGAAGAGACATAAATTGCTACCTACTAGGCTGAATGCATTGTGACGCCTGATTTTACGCCGCCATTATAAAAGATGGCAGTGCACATAGATTGGCATCTGAGCTTTTGGATTGAGTTGCATGAGCCTATACCCAAAACTACTATAAAAATAAAATGCAAATAATAAAAAGGTTTAATTGTGGTACCAAGTAGGAAAGATCTCTGACAACAGTTTGGAATACCGTTTTGGTTTGGATGTAAGGAACATTAGAGAAGAACAAAGAAATGTATAGCTTGATTACAACTGTGCTAAGATTATCTGACATTGGTTTTTAAGAGACATTTTAGCTTTGAGAAAAACTTAATACTTTATGCATCTTGGATGTCTTACCATAATAATAGCAATACTTCCACTGGGTCATTCAAACAAACTTTATAGCGAGAAACAAACAAAATAGAGCCAACAGTTTAAGCATCTGAGTGTCGAAATCAAGCTATCCATCTTTCTTTTTATTATACGTAGATTTGCCTTTGAATTGTGGTGGGGAGTCATTTGCCAGCATTGCTACGAAATCTGGAGACTGAAATAATTAATGGATTAAATTTCTGCTTTGGGTCATAGTAACTTAGTCACTAAATTCATTTAGCACCACTTTGTGTTCGGTATTTTCTTTTTTTTAATGTGCACCTTGTTATGGGGCACTGTATGGAGGGGACTGATTGATAATATTCTGAGCACAGGGTTGTGTTCTGTATCCTCTCCTATTCTCTCTCCACACCAATGACTGCACCACCAGTGACCCATCAGTTAATCTATTGAAGTTAGTGGATGATGACACTCTGATAGGCCTGATCACAGAAGGGGATGAGGTGCCATATCTGAAGGAGCTGTAACAGCTGGCCAGTTGATGTACCCTCAGCAATCTTAACTTGAATTCCCTAAAAACAATGGAAATGATTGTGGATTTTAGGAGACACTCCTCATGTCCTGCTCCACAAGTTATAAATGGTGTCACTGTCAACAGAGCGGAATTGTTTACAATTCTTAGCACAAATGTCAATCACAGTTTGAACTAACATGAAAACATAACTGCTCTTATCAAAAAAGCTCAGCAGCAGATTTTTTTCTCCATCAACTTAATAATTTGGTCCAAATTAGTGCTGGTACAATTTTATTAGGCTGTCTTTGGAAGCATCCTCTCACTTGAAACATAAGCTAGAGTGTGTTATTTGGACTGGGCCTGGAATTGGACTCCATTTAGATTTTGTATACATCACAGGTCCAGAAACGTGCTGGAGATGTAAGCAAAGACTACACTCACCCAGGCAATCTCCTTTTTCAGTTATTACTATCGAGGAAATGTCACTAATGGCAAGAGCTACTAGACATAGAACAAGTTTTTGCGTTATAGGGTGGAAGTGCAATTCTCCTTAACTGTATTGTTTTCTATATTTGGGTTTTGTGCAAGATATTTTTCACTATTACTGTAAATAATGTGTTGATGGTATCATGTATTGCATAATATTGAGTTGTTCAATTGTATTTAACGTGTTACGTGTATGGGACTAACACCAAGAGAAATTCCTAGCAACTATGATCCCTGGCAATAATAAATAAACCTAAACCTAAACTTAATAAACTAAACCAGGGGTGTCCAACTCCAGTCCTGGTGGGCCGCAGTGGCTGCAGGTTTTCATTCTAATCATCTGTTTAATCAGTGAGCTGTTTTTGCTGCTGATAAATTTTTTTTGCCTTAGTTTTAATTGACGTGACTCAGGTCCCTTAGCAGCCAAACAATAATGAGACACTAAACAAGCTGCCACATGACCAGCTAACCTGAAAATAAAGAAAGATGATGTTGGTCTGCTCACGTCACCAAAACATCTTGATGGTGGTCTTAGAAAAAACAGAAAATCAACAGTCTGTGGTGGCAGAATGAGAGCAGCAACAAGTCATGATATTCAATAACAGCTTTAATTAACAGCAAGAATCGGCTTCCCAATAAGAAACTGGTTGGAGTGAAATTGGCTGGATTTTGACGTTCCAGTTTCGCTGGTCATCTGTTGGCTCGTTTCACATCTCATTTCTGTTTGGCTGCCATTTAATGAAGAAACAATTCAATTCAGAGGACTGAATCCTTAAAAACAGGGCTATTAAAATGAAGGGAAAAGGAGTTCATTAACAGTGAAAACTCCTCGCTGATTAGGAAAAGGGTTAGAATGAAAACCTGCAGCCACTTTGGCCCACCAGGACCAGAGCTGGACATCCCTGAACTAAACCATAAACATTGTGGCACAGTTTTACATCTGAAGACATTTTGGTCTGGTTAAATTTTTCACTGTCATGAACTGGCCATATGTTAATTATTACATTCACAGGACTTTGCTCTAATTTTCTCTAATTTGTTTATTTGAATCATACTCCTTGTATATCCTGATATATGTTCATCTTTGTAAATGTTATCATGCTTGGTAAATTACTATTATTATATTATAGTTGCTGTAAATATGTGTATTCACAGAAGAGCGGTATGCAAGAATAAACAGAATAAACTTAATTGAATTGCATTGAGTTAAACGGATGTTAATCTGATTACGAGTGCAGTGTGGCATAATGATCAAGCACTTGGGAAGTGCAGTCTGGATCTGCTCCTGCAGAGCTAAGAATAGGCTGATGCAGTGCCAGCCTTTTTAAGGGGTTAGTGTTCACAAAAATGTAATGAAAAGATTAGAATTAAGCAAGCTGTTGAGGTGTCTATGGAAGCTTAATGAGAATGGAAGATGAAGAAATAGAAAGATACAGTGTAGTAGCCCGTAGTATTAAGCAGTAGCTGATCTAACAGTCCAGAGACATGCAGGTTAGGTGCATTTGCGATTCTAAATTGTCTTTAGTGTGTGGTTGCTGGCGCCCTGCCCATGGTTTGTTTCCTGCCTTGCGCCCTGTGTTGGCTGGGATTGGCTCCAGCAGACCCCCGTGACCCTGCAGTTAGGATGTAGCAGGTTGGAGAATGGATGGATGGATGATCTAAAAGTTGTAGACAGACAGCACATCTTGTTTCCTGTGCTGACATTTACATTTTTTCCAATAGCTTTTCTTAATTTTAAAACAATCAGATACTATAGTATTACTTACTACAGGTAGGTGACACATTCACAAAAATGTTGTTACATTTCCCCTACCTTCTAGTTCAGAGGTTTTCAATATATGAATAAAAATTTATTAAACACAGCAGAAACAAGTTTGACAAATGGATAACCAAAAGCAAATGTTGACAAAGGAATACTTTGTTTGAACTTGAAAAGAAGAGTTGAGGGGTCATCACATGGCAGACAGGAGAACAGTAAGTAGCATTTAGGCGTGCTGTATAGACAATCTGTGATGTTTAAATGTCAGAATCGATTTCCTTTTAGTAGCCATGTTTATTTCGATGTGTCTTATGGGTTTAGTGGGCCAGCTTTCCATGTTTTTATTAACTGTTCAATAGCAATCCTGGCAAATAACCTAAAAATATTTTTTTCTATTTCTATTTGTGTGTATGTCCGTTCATGTAATTTGCTGCTCACTTGTTTTAAATAGCATTTATTTTTATTAGATATGACATTTCCTTCATAGTGTTTTTATTGTTTAATTTCACCATGGCTAAAGCTTCTATTCTGCCTATAAATATTTTTCTTGAATCATTAAACTTGTCTGGTGAAAAAAAAACTGTCAAAATTATATCTCTGAGAAAAGAGGATGTGCAGTATATTTGAATGAGGCAGATAATGTGAGTACATGCACGAGTACATTCTATAGTATTATTTTGCACTGCGGTTCCTGTAACTATGTGAGGCATCTGTGGAATTCAGTGGACTCCATGTGACAAAAAGATGAGGGATTGTATTCATACTGCCTCTGCCACAGAAATCTGAGAGACAAAAGTTATGTGCAGTATACTGTAGAGAAACCCACACATGTCAGTTTGGAGTTTAAATTGCATCACAGGCAACGTCAGCTGTAACTTGCAGTAAGAGCTTTACTCCTGGTCCTTCTTCCTCTTAAATCTCCAGAGATATTCAATTAATTTGACAAAATATAGATTTTTAAGCCTTTTTTAAAAAATAAAATTTACAACTGTTGATGCTGTATTTTTGTAGACATCCCATAAATCTGCAGCTAAAGCAATGTTTAACTCCAATGGGAAAAAAAGATACACATTCCATTTTCAGCTGCAACTCTTCCTCTTTGCAAGTATCTGCTGCATTTTGGATTACATAAATATCATTCATATGGGCTTATCCTATATATATGATGCTTGTAACAGTAACAAAATCCCTCATTTGATGTTTCCAGTCCCAAAAGCTCTGCTGCAGATCTTTATCTAGCTTATCCCAAGCTGGGATTACATGTGTGCTTTCCATTGTTGTCCACAGCTTTACAGTATATTGTTGTTGGCAGACAGCTTGTATATTCAAGATGTTGCCTATCAATGTAATTTGTTTATTTTTCATTCTGTATGCTCTGTCATCTAACCTCAGCACCATTAGTCATAGGTAATAACTAATCTAATGACACATTCACAACATGCACAGCATTAAAATAAAAGTTCACTGTGGCAGTGTTGCCCAGTGCCAGACATTTGCCCACTCCTTTGTTCTGGTAATAATGAAGCAAATGAATGGTGAATAAGTTCTTTTCATCACAGTCTCACAATATGACGTTGGTTCACTCTTTTAGCCTTGGGGGGCCCTGACATATGAGAAGGTGCTGAGTGATACATTTTAAATTTAATTTGTCCTTTGGTAAAGCCAAGGAAGCATTAGGTAGAAATGATATAAAAGTAGGATAATTTTTTTTGCTCATGAAATTATGTTAGCCCTAATATATATATATTACAATAGGCCATACACTTACTCATTCCCTGAAACCTAATACCCTCCTTTTGTTTGCCAACTTATTTTTTTTAATTAACGAATTAACAAGATGAGAGTTAATCAACCCAAGAGCACAATAAAACAAGCCAGAGACACCTGGCAGCCCCCTTCAGGCTGATATATTTTAAGACCTGTAAGAAATGTAAGTTTTTTTTAAAGCCATTCTTTTATCATTGTAAGTTTGGAAACATGGATCAGAATGGTAAAAAAATAACAGAATTAAAAAAGAACACTGCAAAACAACAAACAAACAGAAAAACTCCAGAATTAACAAAAGCATTTATTTTAAGACTAGCAAAATACCCGTGCTTCGCAGCGGTGAAGTACTGCCTTAAAATTTTTATTAAGAAGAAAATTAAACCTTTTTAAACTGAGGGAAAATATACCAATAATTATTTGTTAAGGATCTCTTTGTATGCCACGTTGTCAGTTCGGCCCTCCAGTTGCAATATGAACAAGCTGTAGCTGTGCGCTGAGCTTACTCTTGAGCATGCAACGTACAGTTGGCCATGTGAACAGTAATCTTGTTTCAAATCTCACAGCTTGGATTGCTGCTGTCATAATCGGTTTGAGTTTCATGGTTTGTTTCAGTTACGACAGTATTTGTAGGACTTGTGTTGAAGAGACATTCGGCATCTGTCAAGCGTTGTAAGTATACAACCAGTTTCATTGATAACTTCACATCCAGCTTTTGAGAGTTTAAACATTTCTAAACATCAAAGTGTCCACTACTGAAATCGTCACCTGTGAAGCTAAGATGTTTAAGAGGCATTGGCGGTTGTCCAAAGGTGTAAAATATTTGGCCATTTCGGTACACTTAAGCATTTCACTCTTCTAGTGCTCCTGTGTAGTATAATTATCTCCTGTACCGTCATCAGTCCACACCTTGAACCTGTCCCAGTCATTCAATACATAAGACACAATGTTCCTCCGGATATCAATAGTGAGCCTGATATGGCCATGCAATATGTAACAAAGAGAATGGAAAAGGCAGGTGCCATCTCCGGGCATGGAAACCACTTGGTAAGTGACAGTTCTTTGATCGATGGTGATTACCTCGATAGACATGTTAATGGGGGTACGGTTGGAATGATAAAGGAAATGGGTACCTGAACAATGTAAAGGAAGTCTAAAATACCTATGCAATAACTATAATCGTAATAAATGAACAATAAAACAGCGGAGAAGCCGTGGATTAAATAAAAAGGCTGTAATTATCAGCAGGGAGACGTGAATACCGTGGTGAAGCAAGGAAGGGAATGTAGAGACTGGAGCGACAGACGGCCTTATATAGGCAGGCAGCCAACAACATGGGAGGCGTTGGGATGGGGCATCCAACGCCGCCTCACACGGTGACCGAGCTGCAGGCTATGGACGTATATATGTACGTAAGTAGGATTCAGTTAGCGTTGGGAACCCGCGTACCAAATTTCTTGAAGATGGGCCCATAAGTAACAAAGACCGTTGAAAAGTTCAATATGGCAGCCGACAGTGGCATCATATCACCGAAATAAGTACCAAATTTCAGCCTTCTACCTATGAATAAGAAAGTTCAACATGGCGGACATTGTTGACCGTTATGACCGTTACGCGTAGAATTTTGAAATGAAACCTGCTTAACTTTTGTAAGTGAGCTGTAAGGAATGAGCCTGCCAAATTTCAGCCTTCTACCTACACGGGAAGTTGGAGAATTAGTGACGTTGGAAACTTCAATATGGCGGCCGACAGTGGCATCATACCACTGAAATAAGTACGTACATCGGTTTTGGTTAGCGCAAGGAAGCCACCTACCAAATTTCGTGAAGATGGGGCTATAAATAAGAAAGTTAAACATGGCGAACATTGTCAACCGTTATGACCGTTACGCGTAGAATTTCGAAATGAAACCTGCTTAACTTTTGTAAGTAAGCTGTAAGGAATGAGCCTGCCAAATTTCAGCCTTTTACCTACATGGGAAGTTGGAGAATTTGTGACGTTGGAAAGTTCAATATGGCGGCTGACAGTTGCGTCATACCACCAAAATAAGTATGTACATTGGTTTCGGTTAGCGCAGGGAAGCCGCCTACCAAATTTCGTGAAGATGGGGCCATTAATAAGAAAGTTCAAGATGGCGGACATTGTTGACCATTATGACCGTTACGCGTAGAATTTCGAAATGAAACCTGCTTAACTTTTGTAAGTAAGCGGTAAGGAATGAGCCTGCCAAATTTCAGCCTTCTACCTACACGGGAAGTTGGAGAATTAGTGATGTTTGGAAAATTCAATATGGCGGCCGACAGTGGTGTCATACCACCAAAATAAGTACATACATCGGTTTTGGTTAGCGTAGGGAAGCCACCTACCAAATTTCGTGAAGATGGGGTCAGCCATCTACCTACACGGGAAGTTGGAAAATTAGTGACGTTGGAAAGTTCAATATGGCGGCCGACAGTGGCGTCATACCATCGAAA
>JANRMT010028174.1:68523342-68568632 GCA_026402145.1 Polypterus bichir lapradei
TCTATCTATCTATCTATCTATCTATCTATCTATCTATCTATCTATCTATCTGTCTCTCTGTCTGTCTGTCTGTCTGTCTGTCTATGTATCATTAATCTGTTAGAAATTCTTTAAACAGGAAACCATATAATTTAAAAATAGGATTAGTAAAAGATATTTATTATTATTTCAGATGCAGAATGATGTTTTTTCAAAGGAGTAAATGAGAAACAAATTTTAAAATTATGCCTAAACAATAAAAAAAAAACTGTAAGAGCAACACAAACAGCACATAGTTGTCATGGTCTAAGCACAAACAACCTTATTTCTCTTCGAACTGTCGAATCAGACTATCAGAAAATAGTGATGCAATGTCGGTGCATACATAAAAAAAAGACTCAGGTAAGCTCTTTGTTTTGTAAAATAAATCTAAAAGACCAGCAATGAAACCAAGGTAAAGGAAGAGGAAGAGGTGGAGAAAGGAGAAGAGTACAGTAGGTCAAGGGGTAAGAAGAAGATGAGGACATCAAATTATTGATGAGAGAAGGGCAACGATTATTGACCAGGTTCTGATTTATGATGTGACCATGAGAGAAGCTGGGCAGATGGGCCAAGCTGCTTGTAAGTTCCATCCATAATCACAACAATTAAGGGAAGAAAACAGGCACATTACTGCACTGTACTATTGTTTTATTGACTATTGTGGGACATATACTCACCGGCCACTATATTAGGTACACCTGTTCAACTCCTTGTTGACACAAACATCTAATCAAATAATCACATGGCAACAACTCAATGTATTTAGGCATGTAAACATTGTCAGCATGACCTGCTGAAGTTCAAACCGAGCATCAGAAAGGGGAAGAAAGGGAATTTAAGGGACTTTGAATGTGGTATGGTTGTTGGTACCAGATGGGCTGGAATGAGTATTTCAGAAACTGCTGATCTACTGAGATTTTCACGCACAACCATCTCTATGGTTTACAGAGAATGGTCCAAAAAAGGGAAAGTATCCAGTGAGTGGCAGTTCTCTGGACGAAAATGCTTTGTTGATCCCAGAGGTCAGAGGAGAATGGCCAGACTGGTTTGAGTTGATAGAAAGGCAGCAGTATCTCAAATAACCACTCATTACAACTGAGGTGTGCAGAAGAGCATCTCTGACTGCACAACACATCGAACCTTGAAGCAGGTGGGCTACTGCAGTAGGAGACCACACCGGGTGCCACTCCTGTCAGCTAAGAATAGGCAACTAAGGCTACAATTTGCATGGGCTCACCAAAATTATAGATCAGAAGATTGGAAAAAGTTACCTGGTCTGTTGAGTCTCTGTTTCTGCTGCAAAATTTGGATGGCATGGTCAGAATTTGGCATTGACAACTTGAACGCATGGATCCATCCTGCCTTGTATCAACAGTTCCAGCTTGTGGTGGTGGTGTAATGGTGTGGGGGATATTTTGTTGATATACTTTGGGCCCCGTAATACCAACTGAGCATCATTTAAATGCTACAGCCTACTTGAGTATTGTTGCTGACTATGTCCATCCCTTTATGACCACTGTGTACCCATCTTCAGATGGCTACTTCCAGCAGGAATGCATGCCATGTCACAAACCTCAAATCATCTCAAACTGGTTTCATGAACATGACAATGAGTTCACTGTAGTCAAATGGCCTCCAGAGTTAGCAGACCTCATTCCAACAGAGCACCTTTAGGATGTGATGGAACGGGAGATTTGCATCATGGATGTGCGGCCAAAAAATCTGCAGCAACTGTTTGATGCTATCATGTCAGTATGGACCAAAATCCCTGAGGAATGTTTGACGAACCCTGATGAATCTATGTCAAAAAGAATTATGGCAGTTCTGAAGACAAAAGGGGGTCAAACCCCGCACTAGTACATAATAAAATGTCCGGTGAGTGTACATGTGAGTTTCCTTGTATTTTCCCATAATTTTAATAAAAGTTTTCCTGTATTGTGAAGGAAGAGAAATATGCCCCATTAATGACATATATTTACACTGGACCAGCAAAATTCTATTTCAACAGCTATACTAGTTTTAGAGAAATACAAAGACAGATAAAAGAGAACAACAACATTTTCTTAGGAATTCAAAGGGTGGGCCTTAGCACTCTTCTCCATGTTCTCCAATGTACCAGAATGCTGACAAAGCAACCTTATCTTGCTTCATTCCAGTGCAACAACGATAAGGTAAAAGAGCTGAAGTTTCAATATGTGCAAGTAAGACCACTTTACAATGAACTGACATGTCTATAGCCAACTGTAACTTTCAGTATATAGTCACAGTAGTACTATTTACATACTATTTATTTATAAAAACACTGTCTCAGACTTCTGAAGCTATTCTTCTTTACAAAACCCTGCAGTCATTTCAGATTAATTTCTCTTTTTACAGTAAACACTGTTATCAAGACCCTGTTACTTACAGTCACTATCAATTAAAAGGAAGTTCCAAGCTTATAAGAGGGTGCTTGCTGCAAGGGTATCCCCAGGATAGCACAGGGAAGGGTGAAGACTCAGAGAAGACCTCCATACATTGAAGACAGAGCCACATTGACAGCTAGAGGTACTCTCACACTGCAAAAAATGCATATGCAAAACCTAGACAAAAAACACTTTAAATGGGATTTGTTTTGTTTTTATTTAGCAAAAATATCTGCCAATGGGGTAAGCAAAATTTACCTGGCAAGATTTCTTACAGTTTTTCTCAGTTGCTTTGGTGCATTTCTCACAACAGAATTGCAGTTCTCAAAACTGCTCGTTCAATTCCCACAACCTTTAGTCAGTTGTGCACATCATAACAGCAATTTCTGGGTGTTTTCATCATTTTGCAATTGCTTTAGTTCACTCAGGCAGATGCTTATGTGCAATTCTCAGCTATATCATGCATCAGCGGTTGCTCATGTCATGATGATCAAAATGCATTGTGTAGCCCTCTTTTGCATAGTCTTACACTCCAGACAAACTTGTAATTTTTTCATTGTGTAAGTCATTGCAGTGAAAAGTGTTCAACAAGATATCATTGGCTGTCAAGTGTATTTTATAGGTTTCTACAAAACTTTTTTTGGTTTGTATTCACAATACTAATGATTCCTGCACCACCTTAAATTGCTCTCAGGTGATCCATTATTCGGGGCAGGTGTGAGATCTTAGATCAATCAGTCTCAGTTGCTTTGGTGCATTTCTCACAACAGACTTAACATTTGCATAACAGCGAGTGCATTTTTCAAAACACTTAGTGCAAATGGCAAAACATCATCAATGGCAAACAACATCAAAATACAAAACACCTTTCAGTATGTATATATTGTTTTCGATGTTGTAATTTTTTTTCCTTCATTTCATATGTTATAAATAAAGTATTGAAATGCATTTTTTTGCTAGGCTCTAAGTGCAGTGCATGGTATGTCACCATATACCTGTGCAATCAATAAAATATTCTTCTTGATTCAATCTCCTGCAATCGGTGTTTTGTATTTTTATGTTTCCTGCCCTTGTCATTCAGATGTTTTGTGCATCAGAAAATGTTTAGATTGTGCCAATTTTATATTGATAACATGACTTTACATTTTGGCTGTCATGTCCGTAGACGATGATTCATGGACTTGGCATTTTGATGGCACTGACATATTCAGCGATGTAAATACAGTGGAACCTCGGTTTACGAGTAACTTGGTTTACGACTGTTTTGCAAGACGAGCAAAAATTTTTAATAAATTTTGACTTGATAAACGAGCGATGTCTTGCAATACGAGTAGTATGGATACACTTTATCTGCTGAGCGTCATGTGATCACAACTAAGCTGATGGTGGTTCTCTCTCTCTCCTTATCTCGCTCGCTCGCCCAGCGCGTCTCTCTCTCTCTCTCTCTCTCCTTATCTCGCTCGCTAGCTCACCCAACGCGTCTCTCTCTCCTTATCTCGCTCGCTCGCTCGCCCAGCGCGTCTCTCTCTCTCTGTCTCTCTCCTTATCTCGCTCGCTCGCTCGCCCAACGCGTCTCTCTCTCTCTCTCTCTCCTTATCTCGCTCGCCCAGCGCGTCTCTCTCTCTCTCCTTATCTCGCTCGCTCGCCCAGCGCGTCTCTATCTCTCTCTCTCTCTGGCAATCGTCTCCTATTCTCCGTCTGAGTCTGTGTGCCTCACTCATATAGTCCACATCCGTACGAGCGTATACTGTTTACTACAGCATTGTGACTGTGTGTGTGTGCGCTGTGAAGTGCGAGTCCCCATCTTGCTCCCCAAAACACGAAGCTGAGTCTCAGTACTTTAACACAAGCTTTATTCAGCTTGAAACAGCAACAGCGCTGTTATTTATTGTAGCGGGATCTTTATAATGTTCCTTGTATGACCCATTGACGACAGGCGCTTATAGCATGTCTGCGATCTTTTTGGATGCGCTTATACGGCGAACTGCAGCAGCGCTGGGAGACTGCGATTGCTTTGTGACGCTCTTCCGCGTGTCGTCCCGTTGGGTGGAATCCCATATGAGTTTAGAAACTCACACCAGCCATGATTCTTTTTAAAGGTAACGTGCAGGTTAATTTGTATTATGTATTTTACTTTATATTTTGTATTAATCATTTTTATATGAATAGTTTTAGGTTGTGGAACGAATCATCTGAGTTTCCATTATTTCTTATGGGATAATTCGCTTTGATATACGAGTGCTTTGGATTGCGAGCACGTTTCCGGAACGAATTATGCTCGTAAACCGAGGTTCCACTGTACTTGCTTTTGAGGCATGGATTAAGGATTTTGAAGAGGTTACCTGCTTTTGCTGGTCATCCATGATGTTTTGCCATTTGCACTAAGTGTTTTGAGAAATGCACTCGCTGTTATGCAAATGTTAAGTCTGTTGTGAGAAATGCACCAAAGCAACTGAGAAAAACTGTAAAGTAGCTAAAACAATGTAAATACAAATTTTTTGATAAGTCAATAATTCTAACAATAAGGAAAAGAAGATTTAATGTCTTGATATTAATACTTTTCACTTACTTAAATTTCTTTTTTTGCAGGCAGGACACCGGTTGTAGAAGCACAGGGTGTGACTATGATGTGGTATTCCATGTACTCTATGTGTGCCACATGCCCTGCAAGTGCATTCCTGTAAGGAAGGCACCAACATGAATGTGAGAATGTGCTGACCTAGGTGGACTCAAGGCAGGGATATCTGCACCTGTGACAAACCCATTACTCAGCCTGCCCATTAGATCGACAGCATGCAAGCCTTTTCCAGTTATGCCCGGAATAACAGAAGGTTTGTTGTTTTTGTTCTCAGTTTTTTTTTTTTGTACTTTGTATTCACACCCTTTTGCCTATCCCACTCTATCGGTTATTGTTTTCAGTACAAGCCCTGTATTGTTCTGTTCTACAAATAATGACAGCTTTCCTTGAACACAGCTCTTTTTTAAACTTTAGAGCCATTGTAGACCTTTGGTCTTTCTGGCCTCTTAAGTGCTCGTGTGTGAAAGTGTTTGGGTGGAAATTACTAAACAGTTTGAGAGATATGGAGAAAGAAAAGGTAAAAAAAATACATAATTATAATCATGTATTTATGATTTATTATTGTATTGCACTGCATTTCAACAATTCATTCAAGAGGTTCTAAAATAATCTTGGCAGGTAGTAAACAAAGCCCACAAATATTAGTTCTTACCTGTACTTAACAGGATTGTTGAACTGGTCAGTTACTGTCTGTTGCCCCGTTCTAAAAACCAATCAATAAACCTACTTGCAAAATTCTGTAACCAACATTTTGAAGGGTCGAAATTTTTTTTTCTGTTTTATCATACTATTACTTTCTTCCTACTTCCAGTGTCATGTTTACATCTGTTCCTTCTATTAATATATTGTCAACCTGCCAATTTTTTATACCTGTCGATATCATAAATGTGTACTAGTCAGCGCTGCACTGTCTTTATTTGTACCACAGTCTGTCTTTGGACTGTCCTGCAGTGGTTGCACAAGCTTGCACACATGCACTTTATGTTAAAATGTGTAGTTTTTCAGTGTTCTGTGTAGCACTGTGGTCCCAGAGGAACGTTGTTTTGTTTCACTGTGAACTGTACTAACTGTATATGGTTGAAATGACAATAAAAAGCTAGTGTTACTAACAAAAGCTCTTGAAAATGTTCAACACAATGTGAAAACTAAATTGTGAGCCACATAAATCAACAAAAAATCCCCGAAAATAGCAATGATAATTATTTGAAGATTAAAACATAACATTATAAAACTCATAGTATGGCCAAATATTCACGACTTGCAGATACATAATGAAAAATAATTCTCTATACTCCTTTGATATTATTCACAAATAAAGGATTACATTTAGAAAGGAAAATACTGTATTGTCATGTTTTAGAAGTGTGTTTAACGAAGAGATTGATTATTATTAACAATTAGCTTTGCCCCACGACTCTGCCCGTGTAGTAGTGGAACAGGACAGTGAGGAGGGCCCTGCCCAGCTCCCCACTCTTGACTTCACACTTCCCTCTCCCGTCGGCCCACAGCCTCTGTCTCAGATTGGCGCGAATATATCGCTCCTGTAAGCGAACTATGATTCTTAGCATGATAATAGAAGTTGCAAAATCAACTGGAACGTTCAAGCAAATTATAGAAAAAAACTAAATCCATTAAGTAGTTCTCTCGTTCACTAGCTAAGCAGAGGTAAGCTACTCCCCGAGGCTGGCGCTTGAGTGAGGAGGGCCACGCACCACTCCCCTCGGCCCACTGCATTTCTCTCGGATTCGCACAAATAAATCAGTACCGCAAGCAAACTATGATACATAGTACAATCAGAGATGTCACAAAATCAACCAAAATGTTCAAGCAAATTATAGAAAAAAACAGATCTAAATCAGTTAAGTAGTTCTCTCAAGAAAAGTGGACAGACATATAGACAGACAGATGTTGGATTTTATATATATAGAGATCATCATATATAAGAATTGGTCTTTGGGGGATGTTTGAGAGCCATCCTGGAACCCAAATAATCATCAGAGGACCCCAAATAACAGCAGAACAGGGAAATTTATTAATAAATAACGAGTAACTACAGACAGGGCAAACAAGAGGGTAACAAGAAAAGCATAAGCCTTCGGGCCCTAATTGAAAAAAAGAAGTACCTAACTCCCCCGTGGGGTGGCTCGTCCACTAACCCATATTTCTCCTGCTCACCCTCTTCGCTTTCGTTTTGTCACCTCTAAGCTTTCTTACATCTTTCCATCAGCTGAAACTTTGTCCAGCTGACACCTCTGAACTCCAAGCTCTGTGTGAAACTGGCCTGAATAAATGTACATTTCTTTGCTTGGCAGATGCTTTTATCCAAAGTGACTTACAAATAGGGTCAACATAATTGAGTAAAAATTAGTCTGGAGGATGTTTAGGGAATATGCAGTACAGGTCAAGGTTACAAAACTGATCATCACAAATGAAGAGCTTAGAACAAAATACAAGCTTGTTATAATTCTTTAGTTATGAAACCTAACAAGACTATTATCAATTAGACTGAAATTCACCAAACAAGAGAGTCTTCAAATGCTTGTTACACACATTAAGGGAGTCCGAAGTTTGCATGGAGGTGAGCAGCTCATTCTAGCAGTTAAGAACTACACAGGAAAAGATTCTGGATTGAGAATTTATGCCACACAGAAGTGGCATCACCAGACACTCTTCATCAGCAGACCTGACAGGACAAGAAGGGGCATAAGTCCTCACAAGTGTCTCCTTACAAGTTGGTGCTGAGCCATTAACTACTCTTAAGCATGTTTCAAGGTTCTGAACTTACTATCACTGCTACAAGTAGCCAATGTAGTGTCCTTTGCACTACTTTTAGCTTACATCTGGGTTACCCAGAGTCTATTGAAAAGCCTCTGATGTTCCTGAATACTCCCTCTTCCACCAAGACATAGTGGGCACTGCCAACTTGGTTGCTGTCTGCAGAAACCTTGTAGGTGTGGTAACACTGCCTTCCAGTGGTCATGAGAATGCCAGCATTAATAACATCAGGACTCCAGTCTGTATTGGAAGCACACCCACCCTTATTGAACATAAATGGTGTTACTACCTTCAATACCTTCACAAAGGCCTTTAAAAAATATTTAGCCTTTCAATAAAGTAAAGCCAAACCCGAAATAAAACTTGAAATATGTACATTTTCCCATGGATTTAGTTATATCGGATTTAGAATCAGAATCACTTTTATTCGCCAAAGTTTAATGTATAGGAATTTGACTTGGTAGCTTTGGAGGTGCTTTTAACAAAACACATTATCACTTATAAATAACATAAGTTAAACAAATCTAAATGAACATTAAATAAATATACACAACATAAAAAACAGCTTAAAGCTAGGAGAAATGCAGGAAATATGAATGTGCTGGACGATTGTACTCTCAAGTCATATTTACTTTCTGTAGTGCCTTTCATAGTGGATAAGAAAATGAGCACAATGTAATTTGCTAGGGACATGAGCTCTTGTAAGGTCCCTTTCTCTTGGGCTGAATGAAAGCTGAAACACACATCCCAAGACAAACCTCTAAACAGGTGGATGAGAAAAAACATTTGGAATTCAGAGAGAGAGAAAAATATAGCCTTTAACTTTAGCGTTTAACTGGCTTAATGTCATGGTGTGGTATGATTATGGGTCCTTAAAGGCCATCAGTGTTTATCTCCATCGTCAAGTCTGCTTCCAGCATTGCTAGGGGTGTGGCTTCTGAAGCGAGGATCCACGTGTAATCGACACAGCGGGATAAAAGGATGGCTATGACGACAAATCCTTATCCGATCTGCAGAGAGCAAATCTCTGAAATATTCAAAGTTTATCTTTGTGCTCTTTTCTTGTGTGTACTTTTGGGTTTGACTCTCTCATTCTCTCAACTACAATTATTGTATCTCACACAGGTCTTTGGTTTTATTTTGCTTTATATTTTCTCTTTGCTTTTCTTTGTTTTTTACATGCATCTCCTGGATTTTGCTCAAAAGTTTATTTTCCACTTCACTGACAGAACATATTAAACGCTGTAAAGACAAGGAGACCATCACAATCATCTTCAATGAATCAAGCATTGTCACAAAAGGAACATGTTCAGATTTCCTGTTTGCTGTTGAGTGTCTTGGTGTCTTAGGCCTGTCCAGCTAACTTAGTTTCAAGACAAAGTCCAACAACGACTTGCAACAAGGTGGCACGTAGGAGAGAATTCATATACACAACATATAGGACCTTCTCCCTTTTAACATTTTTTTCAAATATTACATACAGAATTAGCCCAAGAAACAATCTAACTTATATACTTTTTCTTCCCAATCTTTTTTAGGGCATGCAGAATTTCCTGAACATTTCTATACTTGTAACTGTTTTTAGTTCTCTATTGATGTGTACTTTTGAAAATTACTTGCTCTGCAGCCCATATAGTGCCTTTAGGTTTTGCACATTAATATGTAAAATATAGAAATACAGAAAAAAATAAGTAACTCTGCATAATCATTTAAAGCATAAATCACAGTTAAAAAACATTTATTGATTTATATTTGTAGTATTCTTGATTAATTCCTGATTCTATTTACTCTTGATTCACTGATACAATGTCTTACCTGTGTTTCTGAATGGATGAGTAGTAATTTTCTCAAACTAAATAAGAAGAAATCGGAAATCTTAGTGATTGGCAAAAATGGATATAATGAGGTTATTAGAAATAAACTTGATCCATTAGGATCAAAAGTCAAGATGGAGGTAAAGAATTTAGGGGTAATTATCGACTCTGACCTGAATTTTAAATCACATATTAATCAGATTGCCAGGATAGGATTTTTTCACTTAAGAAATATAGCAAAACTTAGACCTCTTATAACATTGTAAGATGCTGAGAAATTAGTGTACGCTTTTGTTTTCAGTCGACGCATTCCTCTCAGGACTACATAAAAAAGACATCAATTGATTGCCACTAGTGCAGAATGCAGCTGCTAGAATCTTAACTAGGAAAAGAAAATCCAATCACATCTCTCCAGTTTTGATGTCACTACATTGGTTACCTGTGTCATTTAGAATTGACTTTAAAATACTGCTTATAGTTTATAAAGCCTTAAATAATCTCGCTCCATCTTATATTTCAGAATGCCTTTCACCTTACACTCCAAATCGTAATCTTAGATCTTCAAATGAGTGCCTGCTTAGAATTCCAAGAGCTAAACTTAAAAGAAGTGGTGAGGCGGCCTTCTGCTGTTATGCACCTAAAATCTGGAGTAGCTTACCGATAGAAATTCACCAGGCTAATATGGTGGAGCACTTAAAAAAACTGCTAAAAACACATTACTTTAATATGGCTTTCTCATAGCTTCATTTTAGTTTAATCCTGATGCTCTGTATATTCAATTAATTATCATTATTATTCGTGGTGGCTCTAAAATCTGTACTAACCCCTACTTTCTCTTCTGTTCTTTTTCTGGTTTTCTGTGGTGGCAACCTGCACCATCACCACCTGATCAAAGCACCATGATGTCCCTACATTGATGGATTAAAGGCCAGAGGTCCATATGACCATCATCATCAGGTTCTTCCATGTGAACCCTGAATACCATGAGGACTGATTGTGAGGTAATTTATGTTAGGTAGAATGCCTAGACTGGGCTGGGTGGTCTTGTGGCCTGGAACCCCTGCAGATTTTATTTTTTCTCCAACCGTTTGGAGTTTTGTTTTGTTTTTTCTGTCCTCCCTGGCCATCGGAGCTTACTTTTATTCTATGTTAATTAGTGTTCCCTAATTTTTATTCTTATTTATTTTGTCTTTTTTCTCTCTGTTCATCATGTAAAGTACTTTGAGCTACATTATTTGTATGAAAATGTGCTATATAAATAAATGTTGTTGTTGTTGCATACTACTCATAATTAAAATTGTTATGATCACCTGACAAAACACAGGCACTCAAAGTTGTTTGGAAAATGTTTCTGTGATGGAAACAATGATGAGGGGATGGATGAATATTAAAGGGAATGTCAGATAAATGCGAGTAGGGGGCAACTACAAGGATCTGATAATAAGGGCAATACAAACCATGAGCGTGAGAGGGTGCTGTCAGTAATACCTTCTCCTTATTTGTCTCTGGGACAGAACAGCCTCCTGACCACTGGCATCATGTTCTCTACAATTGGACTGTAATTCCCGCCCCTTACACCTCAGGCAGGATATAATCAAGTTTGACACAGGAAGTTGGTGTTCATTTGTGGAAGCCACGACTGTGTGTGCATCTCATCACACCAAAAAAGAAAGTGATTGACTGAACAGTAATTATTTGATTTCTAAATTTTCCTGACTTGCCCTAGTAGTACCCTTTTCCTTTCTCTTGTGCTTGTTGTTAGCTAACTGTGATGTGGTCAGAGAAGAGGCCAGTATTAAAGTAGCCAAAATAAACTGTCAGCACAGTATACCAAAATCAAAATGCTAATTCAAAAGTCTAGCAGACAGATTTATGAGATAGCAGGATGCATATAGTCAGTGCTCTCAGTGAATTATAGCAGAGGCTGTTTCAAAAGCTGTAAATGAGAGAATACAAAAAATTAGTTTTATCTACTAAAAGATCTGACTAATTAAAATAAACAACAGTTTGCCAAAAGGCCAAACAGTCTGAAATAAAATCAATCATTAATATTTAAAAAAAAGTAAAGTATACAATTGTAATAAAGTAAACAATAATGCATTTAAAGAATATTTTCATATTTAGTTTACCATACAATGAAAAACGTGCCACCACATGACAAACTAACTCAGGTTAGGACCCGAGTGCAGCCATGCAAAGGGAGACACCTCAGCACCACACTGGTTCAGACGGAAAGGAATCCGTGTGAGTCGTTTTATGGTGGCTAGGCTAATTCTGCCACCAACCCCCAGACTTTTCCCTACCAGTAGGGAGACGTGCTTACAGGGCTGGATGCAGGTTAATGTCATACCCAAGACAGTTCAATTGCAGGTTAAGTGCCTTGCTAAGTGCCCAACAGAGTGGAGTCAATTCTGGTGTTTATGGGATTTGGACCGGTAACCTTCCGATTGCCAGTGCAGATCCCTAGCCTCAGAGCCACCATTCCACCCATAAAATAAAAATCTTGCAAAATCGTAACAGTGGAGTGTTACTTTTAGAGCAATCCCCAGAATCCATGGGTTAGCTGCACTCTTTGCATACTCTGGCAGATTCCTCTGATGACCCAGTTATCTCCACTTCCCAATTAAAGGGCCAAATGCCTTTGACAGTTCCAGGCTGCCTTCGTTTCTGATAGTGTATATCAGACCCCCACCCCGTGTTGCTGCTTACCATTCTGGGCTTTCTACCATTTGTGCTTTCTCTTACATCAGTGCCAGAAAATAATTAATTGAAGGTGTTCTTTAAATAAATATAGCTTATTGCACCATTAATCTACACTATTATTCAGAGGGGTCTCTGATTTTTGGCGGGTTTACCTTTTTGGCAACCTCCCACAGTATAAACCTTTTAAAATAAACTAAATAATTTTTATATTTACTATCATGTAGTACATGAAACTCTCTCATGCATCCATCTCACAGTCTAGTAAGAGTACTTCGATTCTATCCATCCATCCATCCATCTTCTAACCCTGCTTATCCAGTAACAGTTTAAACAAAGATAATGAATATAAACAGAGGTGGTGCTATGGGTGTACAATGGGTACAACTGCACCCGGGCCCTAATCTAAAAGAGCCTGTCAGCAGTAAAGCAAAACAGAGAGAGATGGGTAATTTGTAGATTAAATAGCCTTAACATTCGATGTGAGGGTGTGTTTTTTATCCAGTAGCCATACTAGTCATATTATTATTATTTTAAGATAATTACAGAGATCTATTGGAAAGCACTGATGTGCAAATGATTTTTCAATTGGTCATTTTAGGCACATTCCATCCAAACTAGGTAACTAATATCAGCTAACAGAGCACTGTGTGACCTGAGCCCTTGTAAGACTGAATAACAAACAACTTCACTTTGTACTTACTGTATGCTTGTCATAGTGCAGCAGTTAGTGAAGACGATGCACATCTACGAGTCAGGTTGTGGGAAGAGCAAGGAGTGGAAAAGACAAATAGAAAACAGACAAGAGTCTATGGTTCTCCATTGAGTGCCGAAATCAGTCAGCAGACAATGATTCCCAGGGTAGCACTGCTTTTCAAGTACATCCCCCAAACCAGCCCATCATGGAGACAATACTACAGAGGCAACTGAGGACGAAGCGGTGAAAGTGAAGAATTCAATGCAAGGTAGTAGGATTTTGATATGAATGATGTTTTGATGCTGCAATTTGGCCTGACTTAATAACTGACATAATCAAAATGGAAACCCTTGCATGTCAAAGATTTTGCATTCCCAAAAGGCAATGGACTGCGTCCTACACCAGCTGTTTATTTTCCCAAGTTGGACTCTCACACCATGTCTAGACCATGGTTAGTTCATTCCAGGTGTAAAGGCTCCCATTTTTTTTTCAAGGTTATTCAGGTTGGAAAAGAGGGTCTACTCAGGAGTAACAGGAATAAAACACAACACCAGTGGGTTTGGGGCACCCTGCAACAAACCCAGCATAACTGGAATAAAGAAAAATGGAAGAAAATGGACCAGAGTTCTCTCAGATGACTGACTGTGATGGCGGCTCATCTGGTTAAACGTGTACAGGCAGGAAGAGGCGAGTCCAGGTGGGCGGACCCCAGAAGTGACATTGGAAGAGGAGAGTTGTCAATCGCACAGTGCCAGCCTCTTGATCGGCTTAGAAGCCATCACCAAAGCCCTTAAACTGTCTCCCATGCACATGTGCGTGACACAGGGTTTTTCTAAAAGTGCGATGATTCAAATTGTAAGGTAAACCCATATTTTTTATTTTTAAACAGCTAGTAGCCAAATAAGTATTAAGCACTATAAATGTTCCTGTTCCTTTTGCATGCACTGACACTTTTGCAGGCAGAGTTGCTTTGGGACTTTTGTGTTTACTTGCACCCAGGTCCTTGTGTAGGTTGTGCCAGCACTTATCATAAACACAACACTTTGAAAGCAACAGTTTGCACGATTACCTCCCATCTGCATGGGATTTCCTCCCACATTTCCAAAGACACGCAGGGTAGATTCATTCATGACTCCAAACTGGCTCCTGTGCGAATATGAGTGTGGGTTTGTATGCGAGTGTCCTGAGGGTTGTTTCCTGCCTTGTGCCCAGTTCTTCCAAGATATGCGCAGAATCCCCATGACTTTGAAATGGTTTAAGCTGTTGTGAAGAATATACATGAAAGCTCATGTGTTTATTAGTATAACTGGCTGCTGAGTAACCTTATGGCCTGGTGTGACTGTTAATGGCCCTAAAGTCTTTTATATATCGTATTTCATAGTGCTTTGATTCCAGAATGTATAAAAATCATATTGCAAGGTGTTACACACTTTTGTTCCAATCAGAGTGCTAAATATGAACTGTTCTCAAAATGGTTTACAGTGCCAGCCTCTTTGGTTTGCGGGTTGGGGGGATGTTTCTAGTCTTCTTTGACTTCTCAGTAGGAGGCTGATTTAGCAGAACACCAGTAATTGCTATGGCTTTAGTATAAACATATCCCACTGATACCTCAGAGATGTGCCAAATCTGTCTTTGTCACTGTCACTTGTGAAGTATGAAGAGCCCAATAGTGTCGGTGTCTCCAGCTATTCCAGTTTCCTCCCACATGTCACATGCTTATTATTCTGTCTAAAATGGCCCTGTATAAGCAATTGAGTCTTGTCATGGACTGCCACTCGTTCTTGCCTTGTG
This sequence comes from Polypterus bichir lapradei, assembly GCA_026402145.1. NCBI lineage: Eukaryota > Metazoa > Chordata > Cladistia > Polypteriformes > Polypteridae > Polypterus > Polypterus bichir. The sequence continues at coordinate 68,538,124 of JANRMT010028174.1, forward strand.
CATCACGCTGGCAGGGACGGCCCCAGCCCTCTATGGTGTATTTTGTATAGACACAATGCTTAAATGGCACCCATAGAGTATGTGATTTTGGAACCCCCTTCTGTAGTGATACCGCTAATTGAATCCAAGTGTTTCTGTATCTGTACACACACTGCAATCAGAGAAGCTCATCTGCAGTATCAGTAGAGCCCTTCCCTCATCTTTTACCACATGAGTGTCTCTTCTGTTCCTGACAGCCTCTTTCCAATTAGACAACTTTATAAAAAATAAATATATTACTCTTATATAATTATATTTTTACATTGACTTTGTTTTGAGAATTGTTTTTCTATTTTATTTTTTACCCATTCTGGATTAGAGTGAGCTTTCATTATAACCTAAACTGTATGTTTATAAGCTCCCTTAATATTAAGCATCCTATAAAAGACACAGCGATGTCTGCTGGAGGAAAGCAGCAGTTAGGAGGCTGGAAGTCCCTTGGCACTCTTACTGTTGCTAAGCAACCTAAGCCATGTACCAAAGCCCCTGCTTAACTGTAAATCCACATTTTTTTCAATGGCTCAAAAGAACATCATTCTCTAATATTCAGAATGAAACAATATAAACAAATGTATTTTTAAGGTCTGTAAACAAGTGTATAATTTAAAGATATGCTCATTTTTTGTTAGGATTATTCTTGCAATGAAAAAAAAATCCCTTTAAAAGGTTGTAGAAGTGGAGAGCAATAAGGCAGAGCTTTGCAAAATGAGAAGTGACAGATCAAGAGCAAATCCTTCCAGTGAAACTGAGCGATAACACAGCTAGACAGTGATAAAGGAGTGCTGGGCTCAGTGCCTTTTAGAAAATTGCAATGATTTACATCTGTGCTGTTTTTTTATTTTGAAACATGTCAGGAACCAGTGGCTATTAGTTATTTACAGCATAATTGCTGTTTTGTCTCTTGTGTTAGGTTCATTTTCATCACATCACATAGAACAATTCAGCTTGGATAATTATCTAAAATATTAAGAGGAAAAGAGAATAATAGCAGTTTTGTAATCTCAACATCATGTAATTTAAAAAATTGTGAGATGAATTTGATAATATGTATTGCATTTTAATTAAAGTGTATTATTTGACACTAAATTGGACAAAGTGGTTTATAAATATGATAGGACCTTGCAAATAAAGAAAGATTAACTAGTCTTCAACAGTGACCAGCTTCAGGTTCCTGGGTGTTCAGATCACCGGCTGCCATTCATATTCTGTCAACACCATCTGTATCTTCAAAAAGGTCTAGCAAAGACTCTTATTCCTGAGGAGGCTAAAGATGCTTGTGATGGGAACCAAAACCCTGGTGAACTACCGCTGCATTACTGAAAGAATCTTGACCAGTGTGATTTGGTAATCTGATTTTCCAAACTCATATGCTCCTCCAAAGGACTGTCCATACTGCTTCTAAAATCATAGGGGCTGACTTTCCACAGATTCTTACCATCTACTCCACCAGATGTCTGAGGAGGGCTGCATCCATCATCTCTAATGACAGCCATCCAGCTGATCCCTTTTTTCACTTCTTCCTTCTGGTAAATGCTACTAGAGCCTCACCACATCAGGTCAGGTCAGGTTGGGGAGCATGCACTGGTACAGCGCGTTGCTGCACCTACAACACTTTGAAACAGCTTGGGATCTGGTTGGCAACCCAAGGGCAGACGGCGAGATCCAGTCCCACCCTCCAGAAATGACCATCTATCTGGCACAGCCAGGTGTTACGTAGTAGAGTGGCTCACTATCTTGCCTACCTCAAAGTGCATCTGATGTTTACTCTTCCTCTCTTAACCCATCTCTCCTTTTTTAGACCTCCGTCCTCTGTTCCTCTCACCAGTGGAGTATGTTTTCTTCCACTCCTCATGATTCTGCACAACTGCTAAAACAATGGCTGTTGTTCAACATTAAAACCCCTCTGGACAACTATTTTTGGCATCAGGGATGGGCCTATAACTTCTCCAAGTAGTGCAGTCTTTAAGGACACTGTAAAGGGCCCCATGATGACCAAAGCCCCACACTTCACAACCCACAGTTCAAAAACACAAAAAATGTAAACACATACATGTTGAAATATTTTAGTAACATGCAACTCTCATTTTACTAATGATAAAATTGACTTTCTGCCACCAACTCTCTCCCAATCCTTACTGAAACACCTGTCTTGCCCTGGACCCTGCTCACCCCTTGAAATGGAACACCATTTTAAAGCTCTTCTTAGCAGACACAAATGTTCCTACAGCCCTAAGCCTTTAGGTTTGGGTGTCCATTTTGTCAAAGCAACACTGTCAAATGTTGGACTGAATGACTTCTAAGACCCGGGCAATATGCTGCAGTTTCAGCAAGCCTGCACTTCGCTTTCCTTGATATTTATTCTGCTTGTGGCCTTTTCAGGACACTCCACAAACTTACATGGCACAGAACACTATTGGAGTCCAACCCCTTGCAACATTCACTTTGTTCTTTCTAGTGTGTATTCTGTCAGAACTGTAGTCTTGACCCAGTACCATCTCTGCAATGAATGGACGAATTATTTGGATCTTTGCCAAGGAATAACTACCACAGGGTCTTTCTATAAATATTTGTCAAGAAATCTGTATTCCATCTAAAACAATTGCCAAAAACAATAATGACAATCGTGGATTTCTAAAAATCTGGAAAAGTTATGAAAAGCTAAAGAGGAAGCTTGCAAAAGAGGAGACAAAAATGTTTTCAAAGAGGCTAAATATCATTTAGGCAAAGCCATTAAGTATGACAAAAGTAAATATAAAGTCAGACCGACCGGATTGCTTTAAACGTGATCAGTAGTTACAAATGCAAGCCCTCCCTGAGTTTCTATTGCAGATTTGAAAAGCTCTCCTCAATGATTCAGGACATTAAACCACCTGACATATCTCACTTACAGTCCAACTACACCTCCCCTCTATGTATTTCTGAGCAAGGCCCCCGGGAAAAGTAGTGCGCTGGGGCGCCTGTTTTGATAGCAAAAGAGAAACATACATGGGATCCTTTGGGCCAGTTCCAATTGTGCTCATATGTTAAGGCAGCCCTGTTTCTGAGCATGTCCAAAAATCATAAAACTCCTGGTCCAGACAACATTTCTTCCTTCACACTTCTGATCAGTTAGCTTCTGTATTTACAGAAGTTTTCACTCGGTCTTTGGCTCAATACAAAGTCAATGCCTGTTTCAAAGAGTCTAACAATTATCCCGAGCCTAAGAAACAAAATTCATACTGTTTGTTTACTATGATTACCGTATAGGCCAAAGGTACTGACCTCTTAAAAATTAAGACATTTGAACATAAGATATTTCAGCACATCAAGTTTGTCATAGTTTCATTCCTTGCCACACCATAGTTTCCATACTGGGTCAGTTGAGGATGCAGTAAATATGGCTCTCCACTATGTCTTGCAGCATTTGGACACCCAAGCTACTTATACCAGGATCTTATTTGTGGATCTCATTTCAGCTTAGAGTATATCAGTCATATTTTGTATTAGCCCCAAGCAGAGTGTCCCCTCAGGGCTGTGTTCTACCTCCTCTCACTTTCGCTATCTACACCAATGACTGCACCTCCAGTTACCCGTCTGTTAAACTGTTACAGCTTGCTAATGACACAACCCTGGTAGGCCTGATCACAGATGGGTGTAAGGTGCCATGTCGTAGAAAGGTGGGTCAACTGGCTAGTGAGTGCACCCTCAACAATTTAAAATTGAATTCCTTGAAAACAATTAAAATGATAGTGGATTTTAGGTGACACTCCTCACCTGCTTCTTCCATAGTTATAAATGGTGGCAGTGTAAACAGATAAGAACCATTTCCACTTCTTGGCACCACTATCAGAATCTAAACTTGGATGAAAACTTATTTGGTCTTATGAAAAACGTTTTGTAGCGTATGTTTATCTCCGTCAACTTAAAAAGTTTCACTTGTCCCAATCAAAGCTGTCACAGGTTTATAGAGCTGTTATTGCATTCTGCATTTTCTCCATAAGAGTCTGTCATGGTAATGCATCTGCTTACTTTAAACAAAAACTGCAGTGTGTTATTCGGACAGGAGAAAATACTGTAGGCCTGAAACGGGACTCCACTGAGGGCCTGTATACATCACAGTTCAGGAAACGTATCAGACATACAATCAAAGTCAACACTCACCTGGGCAACTATCTCTATCAGTTATTACCATCAAGGAAATGTTACTGGTCACTAAAGGCACTAAACGCATAGAAACAATTTCCTTTCTACTGCAGTCACTCTGGTTTAACATAGTCTCTACGTCATCTCTGTCTTTATTGTTTTCTAAACTTCTCAATCCAATCTAAATTATGTTTATTTCATATAGGACTTTAGTGATATATTACTGGGCAGGACTGCAGTTCTGCTTTACTGTATTGTTTTATACATTTGTGTTTTGTGCGATATATTTTTCATTACTGCTCTACTGTATGTAATGTGTGTCATGTATTGCATATTGTGTTGTTTAATTGTATTTATCTTGTTATGTGTGTGGATGTAAGACCAGGAGGATTTCTTAGCAACTATGGTGCCTGGTAATAAATAAAGTTCAAGTTCAGTTCAGTTCATTGATTTCATACACCTCATTGTTCTTGATCAAGGAAAAGGAGTTGTGATCTGTCAGCACAAACTGCAATGCAGAAGTCAGCTTTCAGCTCCAGTCAATTACACAGCACACTCTCACCCACACATAACCATTCTTTCGAAAGTTATACTCACATAAAAAAGTAACCCAAGCTGAGAATAAAACTAAGGTTCAAACTTTTTGAGGCTCAATCAGCACAAGTATCTTTGTCAAAGTTGATTTTAATTTAAGTTAGTATGCATTAGAAAGAACCCAATCACTCATCATAGCAATTTAATATTCTCAAAACTGATTCATCTAAGTAAAGATTGTTGAGATTGGAGTCTGTTTCTGCAGCACTGAGTGTAAAGCAAAAATCAAATGCAGACAGAGAACCAATTTATCACCTAAACCACTCTTTGGGATTTGGAATCGGAACCGGAATTCCTAAAGTAAAACCTTTGCATACATGAAGAGAGTGAGTAAGGCAGGGACTGATTACCCTTTAACTTAGAACAAATAAACATATAATCTCATACACACTTAATCTGATTCAGGATCATTGGGGTTGGAGCCTATCCTGACAGCATCAGAGGCAGAGACAGCCATAACCAGTGCACTAGTCAGTCAGAAAAGAGCCCACACTCGCACTTACAGTGGGCAACGATGGAATCACAAAATATCCTAAAATAACACCTTTAGGGATATGGGGGAAAACACCACATAGATGCAGGGAGAATTTGGATAATGACATGGAAAAGGTTCAAAGGACTCTATATCTGAGATTTTCTGTTGTTTATACCAATAATATTAAAATTAAATGAACTAAACAATATATCAGCCTGCTTTCAATTTTCTAACCTGCCTTATCCAAAGCAGGCTAACAGGGAAAATATTTCAGATAAAATGTGTTTAATTTCATCCATGCATCTCTTTTCTGAACAGCAATGCAAGGTTCCAGGGAAAGGACTGTTCGAGCAGCATCTGGCAGAATGTGTGAACTAAAACTGTGGTGTGGTGCGAGATTCTCCTTTTTGCTCTCTTGCCTTTGTTAAGTCTATACTGGAAACTCAAGTAAAATCCTTGAGAAACACTAAATAAGGAACTCAAGATTCCTTAAATCATGTTCTGTACTATTTATAGCAGTGGACGGAGCACACCAGTCAGCGAGATGAAAGCACCTGAGAGAAGACGCCATGTAGTGAAGTCAGATCTAAACACTGAAGCCCTGCTTCTTCTGGTCATGTGATGCCAAGACCAAGAATGAAGAGAGGAGGCAGACAGAGAGCCAGCACTTTTAACTCTAGACACACAGCAATGAGAAACTTTGCCTCATACTAATATAAGCCCTGCCCCTGCTGTAGATTCCTGCTCAATAAAGAAAAATAATGTTTGGCGATGAGACACCCTGGAGACAAGCGAGACTCAGTAAGCAGCTGATATTAAGTACTGTGAGATTTTTGAGACCCCAGAACCCCCCAACAGGCACTCGACAACCCCCCAGCTGCACCGTGCACTGAAACAGGCAGGAATTGTTTGTATGCTGCTGGTTCAACTGCAACTTCACAGGCTCACCACATAACATCTCTGTTGCCCGATGGTTGATGCAGGGAACATTAAAATGGCCACTGACCTGGCTGTGTTCACACTTTCTGTCATCTCTCCTCCAGAATGAACCTGCTTGATGAAGGAGGCTATCTATTGCTTTAATCTGATGATGGGAGCAAATACAGGACAACTGACAATATCACTGCTTGTTTGCTGTGTTTATGTGTACTGACGTGTCAGCTCCTCTTTGAATAAAATGCATGAGACTGTTCCTGTTTTCACAACAATACATTTGTTCCAATTCTTGGAAACGTGGACTCACCTCCTTCTCTCTTGTGCAGGTCTATCACCCGCACATCACAAGATGTTCAAAAGAATACTGGACTGTGATCTTAAAGAGAATAAGACTCTTCCACCCTGTGAACACTTGATATTAGAACATTAGTAGAATTATTACAAAAATTTGCCATTCAACCTAAAACACTCACCAGTTCTATTAACCTATTCTGTTAAACTTTCTTATTGATGATTTGCTTTTATTATGTTTTAATAAATATAATCTTGGGTGTTGGGATTAAAAATCAATGGTGGGAATTTGCACTCTGACTGAGTGGCCCCAGGGCTCAAACTCCAGCCTACACCCTATGTCAGTATTTTCAGGGTGTCTTCGGCTACAGAATTTGTTCAATATACAGTACACACAAAAACAAAAGACACGCCTTTGTATGTCCGTTATGCTTTACTATACAGCAGCTCTGTAGTTGTTGTTGCAGCCTGTGTTTGATGTGTCCTGAGTTTGAGTTTTAAACCATTTTCTTTTTTGCTATACCAGCTTCCTGACAAAATTCTGAAAGAACATTTGTGCTCTTTTTGATGAACTGTTGCCTCCATCATTAAAATTCTTTCTGCTTGTAAATGCTTCCAGGGTCTCTGAAGTAGCTCAGTTTGTTTTTATTTTCACAAAAAGCATTATGCCCTCATTTTTCTCCTGAAACATAATTTGGTAATTCACATGTACAGAGCAAAGTGAGAAGGTGAGTTGTCACAAGTGGTTACTCAAAAAATTCCCATAACAAATGCAGCAAATGCTAGTTGCATTTATCAAGCAAAAAACCTGATGATAGAATTCAATTGAGTTAGCTAGCTCACTGCAGCCATCTACTGGTGGAGAGCTGATTTTCTATTGGTAAACCATCGAAGGCAAGCATTGCATGGCCAGTCACAGTACTGGTGAGGGCTGCACAGGACATTTGTACAGGTCTGACCAACTGTGCTGAAGCATCCATTCCTAGGCAGATCAAGTGACACTGAGAAAACTAAATGTAGAAAGAAAATGGAAAAACAATTAATATAGTGGCAAAAAAAAACTGTTGTGTTCAACAACACCAAAATAGCAACAAAGGGTGAACAGGTCAAAAAGATAAACAAAAGCCAGAGTAGGGCTCCAATGGGTTTGCGCTTCAGAAATAAACCTCACCCCAAGCATCCTATCCCCAAACTCAAATGGCAGTCTTCCCAGACCTCAAAGGCCTAAAATGGGACTAAGACTAAAAAGTTCATTAATTTCAAAATATCCAAACAGCCCCATCAGGGAAGAGGACAACCATAAACCTTTGTTTTTCACACAACAAATGAAGCGATGTTCTTTAATATTTCAATAATGTAGTAAATAACAAAAAGGAAGAACAAAAATACAAGGCAGAGACACAAAAATAATTAAAAAGTATTTACCTAAATAGTCAACACAAAGCAAACCACTCCAGATGGTCATCCAAATGTAAAATCTAAAAACAGTACAAAAATAGCTAGAAACTAAAAATCCAAACAATACTTTCTGATGCTTATTCCACAACACTGAGTGACTTAACTGGCCCTACTCCTCAGCCAGAATAAACAGGCTAAGGGCAGACCTTCAGCAACGAAGTTATGGTCGGGGTCCACCCTCAAAATGCAAAGGATTTAACCAGGAAACACATTGCATAGTATGTACACAATGCATAAAAACTTTACTAAATAATGTTTAAACGAAACAATATTATAAACAAAAATTACAAAATGACAAAAACACATGTAAAATAATAATTCAAAATAATAGACTTAACCAAAAAATAAAGGAAAACATTCCTGGGTAAAATCTTAAAAAGACAGAAATATGAAAAAACTTAAATATTTGAGTGGAAGATGCATTTATTTATCTACTCCACAAGGCTTACTCTTACTTACTTGATAAAGCTTTCAGCATTGTGAGGATTTTTTTTAATGTCTTCAATACCATTCAGCCATCCCTATTATGGAGTGTGCTCAGGATATGCTGGTAGATGAGCCTATGGTGTCCTGGATAATGGACTGCCTGTTGGTGTCCTGGATAATGGACTGCCTGTTGGGCAGGTTGCAGTTGTTGGGGCTGAAGGACTGTATCGCTGGTACAGATGTGAGCAACAGTGGAGCACTGCAAGGAACAGTTCTGTCTACTTTTTCTTTGCCCTGGACACCTCAGACTTTGAATATAACACCAGGTCATGTCATTAGCAGAAATTCTCTGATGTTTCTGCAATAAGGGAGGCCAGGGGAGAGCTTTGTTACTTTGTTCAGAAAGAACATCAGCAAAACCAAGGAACTGGTGATTAACTTTTGCCACACCAATGAACTATTCAGAGAGTGGATGTGAAGGTGGTGCATTGCTACAAGAACATGAGGGTCAATGACAAGCTGGACTGGTCTTGTAACACAGATGAACTACTGTATACAAGAAAGGGCAGAGCAGACTCTTTTTTCTTAGGAGACTGCATTCCTTTAATGTGAGTAGTGACATCTTTTACATATTCTGCACCTCTGCGATGGCCAGTGAGATTTTCTATGCTGTGGTGTGCTGGCCAGCAACACCACTTCAGGAGATAACCACCAAATCAACGAACTGATTAAGAGGCTCAGTTATGGGACACAATCTTAACCAGCAGGAGGTAGTACTGAAGGAGAGAATGAAAACAAAACTGCCCATAATGAACTATCTAACTTCACCAGCCTCTTTAACAAAATAATGCTATGCTAAAATAATGAGACTTCGGCGTTTAAAGCTGAACCTTTGGATCTTATCACATACTGGTAGGTAGATCATTGTAACAAGCCCTACATCTTGAGATCACAGTGCATAACATGACGTTTATCCACTAATGCTTGATGTAAGGTAACAACAACAACAATTTATTTCTTGTATAACCCAAAATCACACAAGGAAAGCCTCAATGGGCTTTAACAGGCCTTGATTTTTAACAGCTCTTCAGCTTGGACTCTCTAAGAAGGCAAGAAAAAGACCCCCAAAAAAACCTTGAAGGAAAAAATGGGCTAAGCAGAACACACAAAACAGAACACAAGTAACCCTTTTCACAGAGCTATTTTTGCCACCTCAGAAATACATCACAACAGTACAAACTACTTTATTCTTGCACAGCACTCCTCACCAAGTGCAGATGCAGAGCACAGTGAGAACTCTAAAGGCAAAATGCAAGAAAAGAATATACCATAAATACAGAACTAGTATATGTAAGGGTACAGATTTGTTTGAATACATCGAAAGCAAAGTAGAAACTAATTAACATAAATTCATCAGTTAATGGTAAGTGGGGAGGAGGCTCAACTATTGATTTGGGATGGAGTGTATTAGCATTTGCTCTAAACTTAATTAGAAACCGGTGAAATGATTTAAGAACAGAAGTTATTATGTTGTAATAAACAAGACAGGGAATGTCAAAGGTTTCAGGCACAACCTTGGGCAAACCCCATATAATTAGATGCTCTTTCTATGCAAAAAAAAAAAATGCGTGTAAGCACACAAAAAGTTTTCTCAAGACCCGAGTCTCATTTAGAAGGCTGCCCAAGATGACTGTTCTTCCAGTTATATGGCATTTGGGCAGGAAGGGGAGTGCCCAGATGGACAGACACCAGAAGTGACGTTGGTGAAGAGAGCTATAAATCTTCCAGTCTGCAGAGCGAGGATAAGAGAGAACATTATCTCACAGCGCCAACTCCTGGACCAGTGGAGAATTACCATCAGCAAAGCCTTTAAAATGTCTCCTATGTGCATTCATGTAACAATGCTCTTACTTCTTAGTCTTGTTTACATAAATGTATACATTAGTGTCCTTACCCTACAATTGAGAAGCAGATGCACAGTAACAGGGCAGATAAAAACTTTTTATAGAAGCTAATATATAAAATATTAAACATCAAATTAACTCAAAATTTGGAGTTTGCATGTTCTCCCCATGTCTGCATGGGTTTCTTCCAGGTACTCTGGTTTCATCCCAGAGTCCAAAGACATGCAGGTTAGGTGCATTGGCGATCTTAAAATTGTACCTCGTGTGTGCTTCGTGTGTGGGTGTGTGTGTATGTGCCCTGCGGTGGGCTGGCGCCCTGCCCAGGGTTTGTTCCTGCCTTGCACCCTGTGCTGGCTGGGATTGGCTTCAGCAGACCCCCGTGACCCTGTGTTAGGATATAGTGGGTTGGATAATGGATGGATGGATAATGGATAGATGGATGGAAAACCCCCATGACCTTGTAGCTAGGATATAGTGGGTTGGAAAATGACTGACTGACTAAATCAAGATTTATTAAATAATTCTGGGTGCTTACGGTTGAGGTTTTGTGCTTATATTTCCATCAGATCAGTCTAAGTTTATAACTTTGAAGTTAGATATAATATCTGCTTTGTATTATTCTACTTGTGATTTAAAGATTGTCAAGGTGATAGTAAATTCTTAAATGACAATAGTGAAGCTGATCTTAAAAATGTCAACGACATATTCAAAGTTTTTATGTAGTTAGTCTTTTGATTTAGGGGGCTTTCTTGAAATATACAGCATAAAATCCTTTTTCAGAATGATGAGCAAGGGAAATTACATATTTGATAAAGGGAATGATAAACATGCATTCAATCATCCACTCATTGTCTAAACCTGTTTATTCCAATTATAGGGGCGCTGAGAGGCTGTAGCTTCTTGGTGGCAAAACAGAAGTCAACCCTTGATGAAATGCCAGTCCAAGACAGGGCACACTCACAGACAGGCCACCTCTGCATTCACTCTCACTGGTCAATAACCTAACATACACAGTTCTTGAAAAAAGAATTCAACTTTATAGTAATGCATTTATTCAGATTTAGAGACATACTGTAGATGTGAGCCAATTATCTCTGTCAGTCTGATTTTTGGGCTTTGGTAGCATTTTCATGTTAAAGTATTAATTGGCTTTGCTGGATGCTCAAAGGGTATGTATGATGTTCATATTGTACAGATGGTGAAAATTCTGCCTGTTGCCCATAATGGGTAATTAAATTAAATATTTGCAGAATGTACATCAAGTATTAATGCAGGTTAAACAGTTTTATTAACAGTGCCAAGGTGTGTAATATGTATTTAAAATTTTGCAGCACGGAATTGATGAGTGATAATTACATAACAGTATGACACAGTTAATTTAGAAATAAACATAAATATATTTTTTTCTACTCATTGAATTAATTTCATGGAGAAAGGCACAGAAATGCAGCTAGAATATTTACAAAGGAAATGGACAAAAAAAATAGATCTAAGGATAGATTAAAACCCACAGAGAAAAAACATACACTTTATTACTCGTAGTTCCTCTAAGCCCTTTTAAAGAATTCTTTCCTGGAAGGCTGTGGTCTACATGGACCACTTTAATAAGTCTTCATTTACTGTTTCACACGGCCATTCTAATTAATAAGCTGAAAAGTACACTTTCTGATTTAATGAAGCAAACTGTATGTTCCCAAGGGGAACAAAAGGCATAATGGTCTGGAGCAAAAGTCGAAAATTTATGATAGATGAATGGGAACTTTAGTAAGAGCAGTTGTTCATTAAGAAAACTGGTGGCAGGGTTAGCCAACCTACCTTTTTTATTAATGCTATAGGTTGAAAGGGATTTTTTTAGGAGACTATAGAAGATTTGAAAAAAAAAGACTTTTGCTGCCTTCTAGTAAAACTCCTGAGCAATTCTTGGTAATGCACAGTTCACAATTACAGCTATACAAAGCACCAGAGCATAACACCAGCAGACTGAGGTTTCCCAGAATAATGTGTTTATTAAATTAACTTGTCTAATACAAATTCTTTTTTCAGACTGATTTAGTTACCCTAACCACCTCCTCCTCCTCCTCTGACCAGATGAGCTCTCACCATCCGTACTCTACAAACTCTAAACTCATCTGAGTAGCCACAGAAGTTTCTTTCAAAGACCACCCTAGGAGTATTTCCTACACACCCAGAGCACAGCTCAAAAGCACCTCTGGGTTAGATAACGCCTCTGTGAAATAAGGGAGTCTAAAATTCCTCCTAAAAGCCCAGAAGGCACCCAACAGGACTCTACCCTAAACTATAATTCCCAGGCAGCCCTGAGGAGATATAAACTAAGACAGCCAGGAAATTGTGATGCCACTGTGTGGCCCAGGTGAACACATTGTTACAATGAGGGTGTCCTCACACTAGGCTCGTTTGTCCCCCCACCCTACTCCCCCACTGGCCTGCACTCACACTGCGTTTTAACGTTCTGGGCCCAGGAGTGCTTTCGTCATCATCATGTGTCTTTGTATAAAGCCTAAACAAGATCGGAACGCAGACTGACAGCACACATGTCAAAATGATTATCCTCATTTTGTGTTTTTTTGGAGTCATGTAGAGGAGGATAACGCTCTACCGATTTATGGAGTGCGCAGCGCAGAATTTTCGTGTTAATTGTACTGCACATATGAGAGTCTTTTACAGAGACAAATTATGTTAAAGGAGGAATTTGCAGCTTTTTTGCCAACTACAATTCACATAAGTCTATAAGGTGAGAATAAAAACCTGTTTATAACTCAAATGGTTTTGAATGAAATGATGTCACACCATTGACGTCATGTCCATGTTCTGTGCTTGAGCACATTTAGTGATCACACTGTTCCCAAATCCTACTGAACCATGTCTGGACCCACCTCTTCCAAGCGGTACAGTTGGTCCGGCATGTAAAGATCACACTAGTCAAGCGAACTAGACTTTGGGGGGTTAAATGTGGACAAACATGCTTGAGCACAGAACAAATTGGTAATGTGAGAACACCCTTAGTGTTTCTCCCCTGTCCTTCAAATATTTTGCCAAAATTGTCAGGAGAAGGCACCAGCAAACAATCTGGACAGGTTGCACCCCATTTATACACATTTTGATGGATGGCTGGGGACTGTGCCCTGCCAGGAGACCTGAAAGAGCAGGGGACCTAGAGAAGGGCAATTCATTCCCCGGGACATGAGAGGGCAGCCCCCCTGGGTTGCATTGGGGCCATGGGCTTGGGTCTTTAAAGCTCCAACTTGTTGGGGTCCGTGGGCACCACCAGGGGACGCCTGGACAGCTCCGGAAGTAAGGTCTGCATGACTTCCACCACACCCGGAAGTGCTGCCAGAAGAGTAGCTGGATTCATAGGCAGCACTTCTGGGTTCAGTATAAAGGAGGCCGCCTCGCTCCAGTAGGAGAGCCGGAGTGGGAAGGCAGAGGACAGAGCTTGCAACTGGAAGAGTGGAGGCTGCAGAAGGAAAAGAAGTAAAAAGGACTGAGTTGTATGTGCTGGTTTGTACTTGGTTTTGTAAAATAGGAAGATGAGAATACACGTGTGTGTTTTGGACATTGCGTGTCCTTGGTGTCTGTCTATAGCCGGGCTGGTCTTCTACAACATAAACATACTTATTAGGACCATTATACTAATATTAGGTAGGACCACCCCAACTCTTCATTCTATAGATTTCACATGATGTTAGAAACATTCTTTTCATTCTGATCCATGATGACATGATTACATCAGGCAATTTCTTCACATGTGTCAGCCTTACATTCATGATGCAAATCTCTCACTCTCCCACATCTCAAAGGTGTTCTATCAGGTTCAGGTCCAGCAATTGGGAAAGGCATTGAAGAGTTTATTGGCATGTTCATGAAACCAGTTTGAGACAACTTCTGTTTTGTGATGTGCTGCATTATGATGCTAGAAGTAGCCATTAGAAGATGGGTAAATTGTTGCCATGAAGGGGTACTCATATAGGCCTTGGCATTCAAGCGATGATTGTTTGGCAACAATGGGCCCAAAGTGTGCCAAGAAAACATTCCTCGCACGATTGCAGCACAACCTCTGACACAGGCAGGTCGGGTGCATGGATTCATACTGTTGGTGCCAAATTCTGACCCTACCATCCGTGTGCCCCACCAGAAACTGAGATTCACCAGACTAGGCTGGGACCTGTGACAGTGGTTTACATAATGAAAGAAAAGAAAATTGCCTTGCAATCGAGGACCCCCAAGCAAGATGGGTTGAGAAATAAAACGCACCTAACAGGCATATGCTCCTTGTATAAAGAATGAACAATAATTACAACAATGACGAAGCAATGATGAAGTGAAATGGAAACACTGAACTTAGATGGCTGTGATGTGTTTGCACATAAATCCCAACAGTTCTATTCAAACCAATGTATGTTTCTGAACCGACTTATACAGTATTTCCAAATGGATGTATCTCAACCAATGTATATATCTAAATAGATGTACAGGTATATATCTAAGCCAATCTATTTAATCCATGTCACACACATGCGCATGGGAGGCAGCTTAAGGGTCTGAATAAGGAGTAACTCCATGCCAGACCGGGGGTGGTGGAGTGCACTAAATCTTTTCTCTCTTCGCTGCAGAACAGTTATGGGAAATCCTGCCTGGCCCTGTTGACAGCACTTCTGGTTCAAGCCCCACTGATGACATCACTTCCTCCACTCTCCTTTAAAGCCGCCATCTTTGTGCCAACAAGGCAGTTCAGTTGTGGACTTGAATCTGTACAATTCTGTACCAAAAAATTATCCATTGTAGCCAGTAACAATATATGGGTGGCTGCCCCAAACCTTTTTTTTTGTGTGGCTCTTTGTTGTACATATGACAACCAATATATAGTTAAGTCCATAAGCATTTGGACAGTGAAACAATTTTCATAATGTTGGCTCTGTATGCCACCACAATGGATTTGAAATAAAGCTATCATGATTGAAATGCAGACTTTTAAGCGGTTTGGCAAAAGTATCATACGAGCCATATAGGAATGACAGCCATTTTTCTGTATAGTCCTCCCATTTCCAGGGGTTCAAAAGTATTTGGACATTTGACTGAGAAGCTGTTGTATAGCCAGGTGTCCCATGTCAGATGGAACCATGGAAAGAAAGAATAGTCCCCTCAGAATGACAGGCAAGCATGTAAGTTGTTCATGAAAGACATCTCAGACAGGAATTAAATGATATACAAAATACTATGAGAAAAAGAGCTACTATTGGTACCACTGTGCTGCCTTAATTATGGCACAACCAATACAGTAAATTTTGTTACCCAACATTATGAAATGAGAAGAACAGAATGGGATAGGGGAGAGGAAGTCTGATCTAAATGAGGACAGAGGGGCAAAGTTTCTCAAAATCTTACAGATATTACAATAATTTAAAGAATACTATGGGAAATGGAAAAAAATAGATGCATGAAGAGTATAAGATAGGAAAAAGTACTAAGTGCTATACATTTAAAGGGCAAAAGAGCCAAAGCAAAACTAAACACCTATTATAAAGAAAAAGATTAAACTATTGATGATGAAAATATGTTCAATTTGGATAACCTGAAGTATTACTCTAATTCGGAGAAGTTATGGTTTTAGGGGCAAAAAGTAAAGTTTACGATATGGTCACGAGTCTACAAAGTGTTGTGTTACTGCACACACAGCCAAACTGACACTAGCTCTTCATCCACACATACGCCTTTATGGAAGGACTTAGACTAACTTAGCACAAGGAATGCTGTTTGTAACTACATTCATAGAATGATTCAGTATTGAAGGATAGACCACAAGGATGCCAGCATATAATTAGATGAACAAAAGGTAAGTAAAAGCAACAATTACAAATAAACAAAAATAGCAGACTGGAACACAGTCAGACTCTCAGACCAGAGGCTGAGGCTGAGGCAAGGAAAAAGAGAAAGACTTAAACAAGAACAAGAAAAAAACTTTGCTTAAATCTTTTTCTTCATTTTCAGGATATGGAAAGTCAGAACCCATCCAGGCAGTGTCAGTGACAACTGTATACAGTGACAGTGTCAGGGACTACTGTGTACTGTATGATAGACTTCTATCCATCCATTTTTAATTGTTTTATTCAGGTCAGAATCACAGTTTGTTTAATATTTGAATTTATGTATTCAGAATTTAGGGTTTCTAAATTGTCCTTAGTGTGTACTTGGAGCGTGTGTGTGCATCCTGTGGCCCTGCCCGGGGTTTGTTTCCTGCCTTGCGCCCTGTGTTGGCTGGGTTTGGCTCCAGCAGACCCCTGTGACCCTGTAGTTAGTATATAGTGGGTTGGATAATGAATGGATGGATGGATGGATAATTTAGGGTTGCTGGTGAGTTGGAGCCTAACCCAGCAAGCAAGCACAGGGCACAAGACAGGAAGAATCCCTGGGCAGAATGCCAGCCCTACACAGGGAAAACACACACACCATGGTTAATCTAGTGTCCCCAATCAGTCCAAATAACCTACATGCCTTTGGACTGTGGGAAGAAAGTGGAGCACCCAGGGGAAACCCATGCATATACCATGAGACAGGCTAACTCCATATAGGGAGGACCTGGAACATAAAATTTCTTTTGACTTACATATTGAGAATCTACTCTGTACTGTATATACTGTATATGGTTTCACTTAATATATTCACATTTCACTACTTATATCAGATATCACTATATACAGTGTATATAAAGTTTTGTCCAGATACTGTATGCCATTTGATTTTATATTTTAAAATTTCACTCCATGGACTGTCATGTTTTTCTTATCACAATTAAAAATATATATACATTAGAAAAGAAGTCCATATATCAAATCTGATGATACACACACACTGTAATTATGCATGTTGGCTTCTACTGTGGCTGGTTTAAAGGATATGCTTTGTACAGTAATTAAATGTAACACACTGTCTTAAAGACGATAGAGTAATAGAGTTCAGTCCAGTATGTGACTTAAACCATGGTTAATGACGCCTAATGCACAATGTCTTCGGGATACTGAAGATCAGGAGTTCGAAGCAGCATAATGCTATAAGGCTCATTGATGCACACAGTGCACCCATATTCATACATGCTGAATTAAGTGGGTTTGATTATGGATAGATGCATTTTATAAATGAATTTAATTTCATCTTCAATTTTGCATACATCGTTCCTTCTATCATTTCTTTTTCTGTTACCATGGCTTACATGGAATGTGTACCTATCCAAGCCTCAATGAGAATAGACAGGAACTTTCTTTAGATTGGACCATTGGCCGACCTAGGATGTATTCATTCATGCCATGCTAATTTTCTCCCAGTATTCCAGTTTCTCAAAGCATCCTAATCATACAAATGTGAGGTTAATAAGCAAATGGAAATTATTCCATGTGCACCTGACTGTGTCTTGCGACGAAGACAGTGGAGTTGTACTGGAAGACATGGAGGTGGGAGACTCACATAGTCATTGCTTCCCAAAGTCTGGCTATTGACATGTCTGCCTATTTAATACTGGAACAAAAACATTAATGGTGTTATCATTCCCACAACTCCATAAAACTTACTTTGACCTTTCATGTAACTTACGCTTGACACATCTCATTGATTGAGGTCATTTTTTAATTGGATTTAATTTAATTTCACATGAGGGAAGTCTAATTATTACTTTTTGGCACTGGGGCCCATCAGATTCTAGTTCTGTCACTGGATGAATTAGTATCATATCTGAACTGCTTCTTGCCCTGTTCCCTATGCTGTCAGATACGCTTTAAATCCCCACAACCCTGTTCAATTAATGGACATTCAAATAGATAAATAAACAAATAAAATGATAGTTCCTGTAAATGCAGCACATTCTTACTTTGCTTATTGCTATTACTGAATTTTACATAAACGGGAATAAAAAAATACAACACAGCAAATCTGTTGATTTTCTAATGTAACTATAATAGTGAACTTTTCCATTATATTTAACTGAAATCTCGCAGCATCAAAGTTTTTGTTTTTTTTAACTACTACAGATAAAGAATGGAATTAAACCATGAGAAAATAGCTGGATGCAATGCAGTATTAGTGCCAACCCAGCCACAACACCGTTTAATAACTGGCAGTACAAATAACAGAAAAAGAGCCCCGTAGGACAGAAAGCAAAGTAAATATATGCTCCTCACATGACTCAAACTCAATAATGACAGAGAGTTCAGTCTCATTTATTTGCTTGGGTCGAAAGACAACCTCCATATCTCAGCTCCCTGGTTACTTTGGCTGACTCCTGGAAAGTTAGGGCCTTCAAACAGCCAGAGGGTGTTGGGATAGGCATTGTGTCCTGGTGACAGTTCCATGATGTGGAGGAAACAAAAGTCAGGGTTAGCGACAGCATCCCATCCTGCTCAGCTCTCCTGAGTCATCTGGGAGGTCCTCAGGTATATATATATATTTTCTCTCTCAGTACACCCATCAATTTTGAGTTTGCAAGGTGAAATAGTAATGATTCTATTGGTAATATAAAAAGTATTTCTGTGGCCAAAGGGCAGCATTTGTAGAAGCCAGGTTCAATTTGTTTCCCTCTTTTTCTAAATTTCTATTTTTTCATTACAGTCACACATCATTAGTGTACCCAGGTGCAAGAATAGGACAAATAATCTTTCAGAGCACTCCTGGCTCTCCAGGGCCTTTCTCTATTTGACTGCCAACTCAAAACCTTGGTCTTTGTGTAGCACATTGAAGGGTTTTTAGCAAGAATTGGCAAGTACTCCTGACATATGTCAGTGCTGTGACCAGAGAAGGTAAAAAGCGCACAGTGATAAATAAATATTAGCAATGTATAGAACATATATTTCAAAACAATATACAGAATAAAGAATGGATTAAGAGGTCACTTGAAATGTACTGCAGCTAAGTTGATAATTACTGCTCCTGCTCAAGGAATGAGAAAGCCAGAGTTCTTGGGAACCTTGGAAACACCATGCCATCTTATTGTATTTACTTCACATTATAAAGCTGCGGACTTTAAGATATACTTATGAAATTAAAGAATATCCAAAAAGAAGATTGAGGCCCCCTCCCCTGTGATTTTGAGTTCTGCTAATTGAAGTTTTGTTTTTCCCATCCTTCATCATTAGGTGGCCACATTTCAAATCTTATATTAATGGAAAGTAATATTACCATGGTATTTTTATATTATAATTAATCCATTTGATTTCTTTTCTACACTTTATTTATTTGGGTTGAATGCTGGTACAGCAGTTAGCTCTGCTGTTTCATAGATCTGGAATTCTAGGCTTGAACCCCACACCTGTTGTGTTGGAGCATTCGAAATGGCCAAAGTGTTGTGAGGCCTCCAAAAACAAAGCCAAAAAGCAGACCAGACCTCCTACTACTGTAACTTGCCTAGATAAAGCTCACTGCTAGGCAGCCTGACTTCTTACTCTGACGACTGACTACACTGATTCAAATTGGCTTTGGCTTTAAAGGCTGAAAAATATGTGCATGGAGTCTGAAAATATAATGAAAATGTCCTCACAAGAAAGAGGATTCCCAAAAAACGATGTGCCACAAAGGACTCTTTATAAAAGGAAATTATTTAGCAAAAATAAAAAAATTTGATAAAATACTCAAAAGATCAAAAAGAGGCAAAAGGGATTGCCAAGAAGGCAATCTGTAGGCAAAACAAGTCCTGATACAAAATCCTTAATTGAACTCCTTAAACACAGGCTAAAAAAGACTCAAAGAAACCAGTAAACTCAAAGAAACAAAGCAATACTCACAGAAAAACCAACACTCCACCAAAGCACATCAAAAAAACATTGATAAATCCACTTTCCAGCCTTCTGTTATGCGTTTTATTGCAGTAATGCAAAGGGCGGTCCAAACTCTTGAGGTTCCACCCTCAAAATGCAAGGAACATAAAGACATATAAAGAAACAGTACATGAATATTCTTAAATATACAAAAAATGCATTAAACCTAACCTAATCATAAATAAGCAGATCAATAATAACAGAAATAATCATCATAAATAATCCAAACTGAAAAAGGAATGTAAAAGATAAGAGAGAGAGAGGTTAGGAGTACACGCTGATACAGCAAGAAAAGGAATATAACCATTAGCCAGAGAATGAACCCTGGCTAAAACATAACAACACCTGATCTTTGTTTGTATGGAGTCTATGCATTCGCCCTCTGTCTGCGTAGGGATTTTCTTGAGGTTCTGCACTTTTCCTTTCTCATAAAAAAAAAAATTGATGACAGTGACATGTACACACGAAAGTACAGGGTCAGCCAAAAAGAAGTACCATATTTCAAATGTTTATTCTACAAAAATGTTACAAGATAAAATAAATTTCATTACAACCCAAAAAAGGGTGTACAAAATAGATTTTTTTCACTGTGTTTTAAAAATGATGTCTTCAGGGTGGTGGCCATCATTAGCGATACACTCTTCGAGATGATTTCTGAACTCTCCTATTACTCCTTTGGCCATTTCAGGGGGAATAGCAGCGATTTCGTGGAGAATAGCGTCCTTAAGGGCTTCAAGGTTTTGAAGTTGGTGTGTGTATACCTTCGATCTGAGATAGCCCCACAAGAAGAAATCACATGGAGCAAGATCAGGCAAACATGAAGGCCACCCGAAATCACCGCGAAGGGAGATCATCTTCCCTGGAAACATCTCCCACAAAACTTGCATGAATCTCTGTGCCATATGAGCTGTTGCTCCATCCTGTTGAAACCAGGCATCCACCACATCCATTTCTTCCAGTTAGGGCTACAAAATGTTCTCTAGCATTTCAATGTAACGTTCTGAAGTGACAATGACCGTTATTCCCCCTCCTCAAAAAAGTTAGGGCCTAAAATGCTAAATTCTGTAACGGTGCACCAAACTGTAACACGCTCACTGTGCAGGGTTCTCTAAAGAAGTTCACAAGGGTTCATTACAGCCCAATAGCAAAAGTTTTACTTATTTACGCAAACATTCCAATGGAAATGTGCCTTATCACTGCACATGACGATGGCATCTCGATGAATGGTTTGCAGAATATCTCCCAGTCCCTTGCAGTGAGTTCCTGCACTATCATTTTGTATGGATGGAAATTAAAGTCCTCATGTAAAATCCTCTTTAAAAATGTGTTGGCAATTCTTAAGTCAGAAGTATGTTTGCACACTGAATGTCTAGGAGACTGCAAAATTGATGCCCTTACAGCTGGGATGTTTTTAGGCATTCATACAATCCAAGTACGACCTGGAGATTTTCTGTTCAATGTAGTACCCGTCTGTCTAAATTTAGCCACCCACTGAAGAATTGTTTTCCGATTTGAGGAGGAATGCTGAAGAGCATTCAGAAGGTGTGTTGCGTAGTGATGATGGTTTCATTATTTCTGAAGAACACTTTGACAACGAAAGCACGGTGTGCACCAGACCAAGGTATGTTGCCGACTGAATATTACAAGGGATCACCTATCAAAGAACCCCATCCCAACCCACTCGGCTGCCTCTACCTTGCGCAACGACCTTGAGAAATGTGCTACTTCCTTTTGGCTCACACTGTACTTACTGAATGAAAATGGTGGTAAAGTGCATACTCTTTCATAGTATGATTCAGTATGATTCATCTGTGTGAAAACTAGTGTACTTAATTTGTAAATAAAAAATGAAAAATGGTAGGTAAAATTAATTGAAATTCAGTTGAATAGGATTATATTGAGGTTATAAATTTTCATATATATGGAATTGCCACAAGTCGAGAGGCCTGCTTGTACTCATCAAGGTAGAGGAGAATGGCCTTCAGAAACATGAAGGCTGAGAGCTGAGTGATAAATATGAACATGGAAAACCAAACAACTTGTATTTGATTTTGTGTGCTCATTTTCAGGATGTGCCCTCAACTTCACCACTGGCCCTTCTTTCACATGCAGCAGTTTTTACACTTGCCCTCTCCCATCAGAATATGATGCCTGGTTAAATTGAATATGCTGAGGGCATATTCAAGAAGGCAGTGACATGACCTGTACTCCTCCCTCTAAAACTTTTGTAACACCCCAACTAATTGCTCTTCTCTCACTACGCTTCAACTTGACTTAGCCATAACCTGGCTACCCACAGCCAGAACTCATAGCTGATAAAGTGTGGCCACAACAGAGGTTGAAGCAATCCCTTTACTCCAGAGGGTAACCATGCTGTACTGAAAAAGTGGAGAACTCGTCTGTTTTGGATTTTGGATGAGGCTGCCATTAGTCCAACCTTGCTGAGGGACAGTGAGGACAAGAGCAAGAGAGAGAGAGAGAGAAAGAGAGAAAGACCTACATAAACCACACATTCGCCTTACTAATGATGGTCACTGAGTGATCATCAGTTGACTTAGCAGGTGTAAATTTGCTAGCATCTCAGGACACTTTATGTAAAACCCTCGAAGAAAAGAGTAGAGTACCACCCACAACCAGAAGGTGCCACCAAAGACAAAGAAGGAGATCTCCTGAACAAGGAAAAGAAAACACACTGAAAACTCTTCCCACATGTCTGGAGAGAAGAGCCAAGCAAAATGACACCTTTTATTGGCTAACTAAAAAGATTACAATATGCAAGCTTTCGAGGCAACTCAGGCCCCTTCTTCAGGCAAGATGTAATCACATGTCTGGAGAAAGCCAACTAGGAAAGAAGCCAAGAATCGCTCATCTCAAACCATAAGTATACTTTGATTCCGAGAACTATTAACTGCAATTTAATAGATAGGACAAAGACAACTAATGTACTGTGACTAAACATACCTGAAGGATAAATTGAGGCTTGATAGGTTTCTCACCCTAAATCCAAAAGGAAGGGGCAAAGCAGCACCTCATACACACACACACACAGAAACAGAGAACTCTGTGTGGTAGGGAGTGGTCCCTGAGCCAGGGCAAATGCTAGCAGCTGTGAACAAATGAGCGCCACTTGCTGGCAACATAACTTTATAACCAGCCAGAGAACTCGTCCTTCTTAACTTCATGAACTGAAAATTCAGGATTCAAAAGTCATGTGCCTTTTCCTATAAGAGAAAAAGTTCTGTCTAAGCCAAGAAATAGAACTGATAAGTTATGTGCATTTTTCTACAGGAGAGATAAAGTTAATCTAAGCTTTCATTCTTTTATGTTTTGTGTTGTTTGTGTCTTTTGTCCATCTTATATATAAACCTCTATGCATGAAAGTGTGTGCGTCTGTCTGTCCAGCTCGGAATGAGAGGCTATAGCATGAAGTTCAAAGAGCTGACAAGGTGGCCCCAAGTTAACAAGTTGGAAGAAGAAAGAGGTACGAGGCTGCAGCATGAAGCAGAAAGAAAGCAACTCCATTGCCAAAGTGAAACCGCTGACAAAAGACAAACTCATTTGGCCGCTAATACACAAGTGAAGAGAGCACATCAGCAAAACTAAACCTCAAAGGAGAGAGAAACTCGCTTAGCCGCTGACAGAAAAGGGGGGCGAGCATGTCCACAAAACGAAACCGCCAACTCTGCATTTCAATTTTTTTTCTGACGATTTCAATAGTTTCTAGGAGCCTGGGCTTTTTACAGCACAGGCTTACACAGCTAGCATATCTATATGTTTGCATATATCCATTTTCTATTATCCTTATGTTAAAAATAATGTTTATTATTTTGCTTATTTCAACAAGTGTGTCTCAGGTATTTGTGAAAAATTGTCTTCGGCCACATTTTGAGTCACAACAGAGAAAGTGAAAGTGTTAATACTAACTTTCGCTGATTTATGAACCTATAACCATATTTCTAAGAATTACAAGGCCCCACCCAAAGGTCATGTAAAGAGATTTTGTGCATTTAAAAGTGGAATACTCCAGTTCATACAGGACAGATAGGGGGGTCAGTGTAGGAATGGGCAAGAAAAAAACAGCACTGGGGCATCAGCTCTAGTGGTAAAGTTGTTATAAGGTGACGTTATCTTAAATGCCTTGTAGAACTAGATGGTGACCCTGATTCTTGTGGATTGCTTTGTAGGACTGAGTGGTCCAAGAGGGTGACCTCTAATCCAACATCAAAGAAAAAAAGAACACAGAACAGGAGTGGTCTCTGTAATTAGGGGGGCTGAGACACAGATTTTTATTAGTGACTGTGAGTATCATAAGGCGCATTAGGGAGAAGATATTCCTGTGCATATCACTAAGCTTCTGAGGACAGCTGGAGTGGATCCCATAAATTATCAATGCAAATCATAGAAGTAAAGGTAGTTCATATCAGCTAGGTGAAAGCTTATGGACATAGGGGTCTTCTCAAAAAGTTTAGAAATGATGTATGGGTTTAATCTTAGTGTAACATGGATGGAAAGAGATTTAAAAAACATTTTAAGTACCTTATGGCAAAGACATTATAAGTTCTGCTAAGTTGGTTTGCATGTAAACCAATGTGGCATTGTTTTGGAAAACATGCGATATTTACGTGTTTGTTGAGAACTCTTTAAACATGGTATTTTGGATAAGGCATGTTTTATAGTTCATAAGTGGAACTGACAGTAAAATTATTATGTATGTACAAAAATAGACTCCTTATGATGAAAAAATAAAGCAATTATATAAATGTTACCCTCAAAGAGTCAAACATACCACAGTAGCAGCCTAAGGACTGCTAAAATTTATTCACAGGAGCTAAATATATTCAAACCATTCTTTCATTTTTATCGGCCTCCTTTTTCAGTTACAAGGTCGCATGACACCTCTGTTTATCCCAGTATAATTAACAGCAAGGAAAAGATGTCAGTCCACGTCAATCAATATCTTGAGAGGCATCTTTTCATTGGTAATCTCACACTAGGAATCATTTCTGTGTCACGGAAAAAGGAATACACATACTTCATCTTGATAATTAACATTTAGTAGCGATGCCTATGAATATTTTTTATTATGATGCGCGTGGCTAATAACACAAGGGTGGATCTTTTTATTAGTCATTTAGGCATCAAGCAATTGACAGATAACTTCAAGGGCCAATGAGCCAAATGTATTTTACATTGAAGAAACATGCAATTAACAGATAATTACACCCCACCAAAAATTATGAATAGAAGGAATACCCAAAATTAGGAATTATTCCAGTTTTATCATACATTGTGATGAAGTGTCTAAGACTTCAAACTCCAAGGAAAACAGTAATTCCACACCAGGCCAGGGGGTGGCAGGCTGCATTAAACTTTCCTCCTTTATTTCTGCAGACCAGATATGGGAAATTCTGCCTGAATCTAAAGACGTCACTTCCGGTTCCGGCCCCAAGGACATCACTTCCGCTGACCAACTTTAAAAACCTGCCATTGATCAGTTCCATTTTGGACTCAACACTGTACTTATTTGTGCTCAAAATTTGCCTTTTGCAGGCAGGTTCAAGTATACGGGTGGCTGCCCCAAACCTTCAAACATTTTTCATGTGTCAAGGCTGTTCATTTCACATTAGTTGAATCCCCGCTGCGTGTCCCAGAGCAAGACATTTAATCTGCCCGTGCTGAGCTCCAACTGCACAAACAAATGTGAACAGCTGCACTTGTAAAGAACCTTGAGATGGTGTTTGAAATAGAAATGCACTCTATGAAGAACAGGATGCTTGATCTGTATCACAGTGAGCAAGAGCCTGCTGTTTTAAAGCTGGACTTGACTAGATGCTTAAAGGTGTGGGTTAAGGCCCCTCTGCCTGTTGTGTGATCCAGGAATGTGCACAGCAGCAGTACAACATTAAATTGCAGCTTTAGCCCAGTACTTAAGTACTCTTTAGTGTGAATCAGCTGAGCTTCCACACAGCACATGAAGGTTTCTCAAGAGACATCAGTTTCACAGGTAGGATCTAGTCTTGGATAGATTTTAAAAACTCTCACCTTAAAGAGGTATATACAGAGTAAGATATGAATTCTTTTTAGCCTGTGTTTAGTATAAATAACAGTGACTTTCCATTAATTTATCAAAAATTGTAAGTGACGTTTTGCTGTTCCAGTGTTATTTTAGTGAGTCTGAAGGTAAGCTATTTTGCAGCTTTTGACATGATTTGGAGAATAATTCTGCAGATCTGTTTAGCAACTGTGATTCTATAGTAGGTTAATAAGGTAGGCAAGAAAATTGAGGTAGATTAGAATATGCAAAATCTGTAATTATCAAACAAAGAAAAAATATTTTTGCAGCAATGATTGCTGGGATAAGCTCCTGCCCTGGATATATAGATTAGGGAAATGGATGGCTAGATGGATGAATTATATTTATTACTAACTAGCCCCTCGTGGCTCCACCCACATAGTAGTGAAACATGACAGCGAGGAGGTCTCCCTATTCCTGATGTCACGCTTCCCCCTCCCTTTTGGCTCCTGCAAGCGAACTATCATTCTTAGCATGATGAGAGAAGTCACAAAAGCAACTGGAATGTTCAAGCAAATTATAGAAAAAAACCCAATCTAAATCCGTGAAGTAGTTCTCTCATTCACTAGCTAAGTGGATGTAAGGCACGCCCCAAGGCTGGGGTGTGAGTGAGGAGGTCCCCGCCACCCTCCCCACAGCCTGCTGTGTCTCTCTAAGATTAGCGCAAATAAATCAGTATCACAAGCAAACTATGATTCTTAGTGAAATGAGAGAAGTTGCAAAATCACCCGGAATGTTCAAGTAAATTATAGGAAAAAACCTGATCTAAATCTGTTAAGTAGTTAAGTCGTGAAAGGCAGACAGACAGACAGACGCTGGGTTTTATATAGAGAGAGATAGAGCAAGGGTTTTCAATCTTTTTACTTTGATTACTGCTTCAGGGAACTAAAAAAGTCTTGAAGCACCATCAGTTTTACTGTCTTAAATTGTAAAAGTCTTACTAGGAACAACTAAAAGTGAGATTTCTTTACAAAACTCCTCATCTCCATCACCCTAGATTTGTATTTGTTAAATTTAATAAAGTATTACACATAATTTTATTTGTAGGCGTGTGTTTTAATTATTCTTATATACAGCAAATACTTTTCTTTGCAAATAATTTTAAATATAAGAACAGTAGGGTGGTTAAGGGAATAACAATTAGAAAGCTTAAATGTTCTACAGTCTTAATTTACGAAAAGTACACAGTTATGTAGATTAGAAGAAAGAGAAAAATAACTCACAAGTTACATACAATTTAAGGTAGAAAATGAGGAAAATAAGTAATATTATGAAAGCTAAGCCTGCTTCATGGTACAGAGGGCCTCCTGCATTCAGTCTATTATTTATTTTTTCTGGAAGGACGTAGGTAACCAAACACTAGCAACTCTGTCTGACACAACAACTTTCCACTCTTGATTAATATTAATGAAGACTAAAATGAAATGTCAGATGTGTGTATTTTATTATTAATAATTTAACACTTATCTTTGTTCTTCATTGTATATTGTTCTGCATTAGTGTGCCAGTTCTTTAAACCTTTGCTGAAAATTATGACTGACTAAACAAGTTTACCAAACCTAAAAATATTGTAATGATGGGTGGATTTGTTAGACAAAGACATGCTGTGTGGAAGCAGTTGGGGCAGAAAAACGGAATTTACCTGTTAAGACGCTCTCTTTCATAAAAAGTCATCAGCCTTGGGATGTGACTTCCAGGTAGTTTTGATCTCAGGTCAAGGAGATAGGGAGCAAGAGAGGACTGTTACTTTGGACCTCATGTGAGCAGAGGGAAATTTTGAATCAGTGCATGTGGTGGACATGGAAAAAAATACAGAAGCTTGTCTGGTGGAGACAGGAGTGGAGTCTTGCTGCAGAAGCACCATGAGACAGAAAGGTAAAATTGAAGAACAGCCGTGTTCAGGCACAGGTTTAGCTACTGTGTAACTAATAGTCCTTTAAAAGACCACTTTTGTCACTTATTTATTTATTTGCTTTTTTTGTTTGTTTATTTGTGTTCCCTCACATGCCACCAGCACATGCTTGTATTCCAGCAGGTTGAGAGCCACAGGTTGAGAATTACTGTCATAAAGTACTTCAAATGACATGAAGGTGTCGTCTGTATATACTATATATAAGTTCATGAAGAGTTTCAGTGTCCTCCAGGTACCATAAAAGAGACAAATGATTTGATTTTAATGTTGTAAACAATGGTAATGATACAGATTTGGAATGCTGACCATAATAGTGCCACATATTCAATTCATTTTGTATCACAGCATTTTTATAAGAGTAGCTTAGTAACATAGTGGTTTGCACTGCTCCGTTACAACTCCAAATCTCAGAATCTCACCCCCATACCTATATTGGATTTCAGCAGCTACTCCATTTTTTCTCCCATATTCCTAACACATGAGTCTCAAGTTATGTGGCAGTCTAATTTGACTCAGTGTATGTGTGTGTGCCAGACTTAGGTCCTGTGTTACAACTGAAGCTGCCACAATGAGCGTCATGATTCTGACCTGAATCAGGCAAGTTTGATATGGTATGTACAGGTCTATAGACAATAACACACACTGTACAGTAGGACACACAAAGGGAGAGAGAGAGAGAGCAAGTTCACTTTGATAGAAACCCAATTGATACTTCATGATTGGTTTACAGTTCACTGCCAAAACCCATTGCTTCCCACACGTTTGTTAACCAGTGGGACACATGTAAGTCTGGTAAACTCCAAACTTTCCTCCATTAACGGGAAGCAAATACCGAAGAGGCAGGTGCTTTGTCAATTCCAAAAAAAATTATATAGAATTCTATTTAAATATTTAAAGAGCAGTATAACAAAAATAGTTTATGTGTTGTTACTGGACTTACAGTAATGGGGAAATACAAAATCTAAAAATGGATCATTTGTACATTTCACACGAATTTTAAAGATCAATTAGCATATGTTAAAGGTAAAGCATCATATAGGCTTTCAATGAAACTAGTTCTCTTGATATTTGGTTTTATTATAATGTGTAAAGATTGTAGGCAGTTTGTAAAACATATTTATTGTCTGCTACTGAATCAGTCTGCCTTGCGTCAAAATAACAAATATACAGTATGATGCCTAATAATATGATTTCGAAAGGCAAGATTTTTCTTTCAAATGAGCAAATCATGCTTTTTGAAATGCCTTAGATTACTTTCTTGTTGATACAGCTAGACAATCTGTCAATGTTTAACTGCACTATATGCTATAACTTTACTGACATATTTTAAACATGACACAGACACACAATGGGCCCTATGGCAGTAGTAGCAAAGGAGAGAATGAAGACAAAACTGAGTGCCATTATGAACAATGCTGCACATCCCCTCTCTGACACAGCAACACTGAGAACTTTCAGTCAACAAATCATTCAACAACAACATTTATTTATATAGCACGTTTTCATACAAATAATGTAGCTCAAAGTGCTTTACATGATGAAGAAAAGAGAAAAAAAAAAACAAAGTAAGAATTAAAATAAGACAACACTAATTAACACAGAATAAGAGTAAGGTCCGATGGCCAGGGAGCACAGAAAAAACAAAAAAAAAACTCCAGACGGCTAGAAAGAAAAAATAAAATTTAATCCATCAATGTAGGAACATCATGGTGCTTTGAGTAGGTGGTGGTGGCGCAGGTCGCCACCACAGAAAACCGGGAAAAGAAACAGAAGAGAGAGTAGGGGTTAGTAAAGATTTTAGAGCCACCATGAATAGTTATGATAATAAATTGAATATACAGAGTATCAGGATTATATTAAAATGAACTTATGAGAAGGCCATGTTAAAGTAATGTGTTTTCAGCAGTTTTTCAAAGTGCTCAACTGTATTAGCCTGGTGAATTCCTATTGGCAGACTATTCCAGATTTTAGGTGCATAACAGCAGAAGGCTGCCTCAATGCTTCTTTTACGTTTAGCTCTTGGAATTCTAAGCAGACACTCATTTGAAGATCTAAGGTTACGATTTGGAATATAAGATGTCAGACACTCCGATATTTAAGATGGAGCGAGATTATTTAAGGCTTTTTAAACCATAAGCAGTATTTTAAAGTCAATTCTGAATGACACAGGTAACCAATGTAACTTCAGCAGAAGTGGGCCAAGAAACACTACTGGGGCTCCTTTATACCAACAGCAATATGTCTGCATAATGTCACATTGTGACTGTGACAGCCAAGTCAAAACTTTTCTTTCATTTTAATTTATTGGTTTAATTCCTTCTGAACTTAGTTATGTATTCATTTAGTTAAATAACTTTTGAAAAAGCTAAATTTCACCCTGGTGACAAATAAAGTTCTATCTATCTATCTATCTATCTATCTATCTATCTATCTATCTATCTATCTATCTATCTATCTATCTATC
>JANRMT010028174.1:68582451-68628263 GCA_026402145.1 Polypterus bichir lapradei
TGTGTATATATGTAGATATATATATATATATGTTTATATGTGTGTGTGTAAATATATATATATATATTTATATATATATATATATATATATATATATATATATATATATATATATATATATGACAGCAACACTCATCACTCACAACAGTGACAAAACAATTACATTGACAATCATGTTACGTTATTTTCAAAATGTTTCCTTTTCTTTTTCATTACTTCATTAACACACTACTTCTCCGCTGCGAAGCGCGGGTATTTTGCTAGTTATATATATATATACACACACACGTGCATCTATATCAATAAACATATATACATACAGTACATACATGTTAATATATTTGGTATCACTTCAGATTAGGTGTTGCTAATTGTGCTGTACTTACCATGTAATTACCTGTATAACTGCAGAGTAACTAGGTGTAATTATGTTGAATTTACTGTGTAACATAATGTAATGCTGTAGTTAAGCATTCAATTGTATTTTTAACTCCACAATTTACATACATAGGTAATTAATGTAGGGCAGCAAGGTAAAAGAATCATTACTGATGCTGCTTCATGGAATAGAGTCATTGGTTTGAATTGTGTCCTTGGTTACGGTCAGTGTGGACTTTGCATGTTCTCCCAGATTTAATGTGGTGCTCTCTCTAACACATAAAAAGAGCCATAAGGATAATCTGAAATTGTGATTCCAGGTTTGCGTGAATGAGGACGTGCATGGGTGTGTCTAAGTTGTTCCTGTGATGGGCATACAGTGCCACAGAGGAAGAATTAATTGGCAGGATGAGGTGCAGAAGTGGTTTTCTTGTAAAATGACCGAATCTCACAAATAACTTACTTTTAATATTCCTTTCAATAACAATGGGGAAATACTTTTCACAGTATTTGTGCAATTTCAAGATGCATATTAATAACATTCCTGCCTTGAAAAATGTGTGAATTTGGTAAGTTTAAGCATTATTTCCATGTGTAAACTTGTACCCTTCAGCCTCATCGTAAACTACAAGAACAGACAAAGCATTTTCAAAATTCATACAAAAATGCTGCACTTTAGAACACAATTTTATTCAGCAAATTAATATATACCACAATTATCAAGAAATAACGTTGACATGAAAAATGCCAAATGTATCCTTCAATGCAAATTCAGATAATTTTTGACATGTTACAAGTTATGCTAACATTAGAATACAATTGTGATAACACTTTGGAATAGGGGCTACCTGCTGCAATGCAATAACAAATGGTTTGTTAGGTTACTTTTGAGATCTAAAAACATTACTCTTTTTCAGAAAATAAGAGCTAAATTTGTGTAATACAGCAAGTTAAGTAAAATGAAACCTTTTATTGGCTAACTAGAAAGATTACAATATGCAATATTTCGAGGCAACTCAGGCCTGAAGAAGGGGCCTGAGTTGTTTCGAAAGCTTACATATTGTAATCTTTTTAGATAGCCAATAAAAGGTGTCACTTTGCTTAAATGCTCACTAAATCCATAATGGCTAATATGGTACAACATGCTTGTAATAACTGGGTAATTGGTGCACTCTAACAAGCCCTTTAAACCATTTTAATAAAAAGCAATACTGCAATGTTTAAGAATTTATGCTTGAAAGTTTTTGTCAATTGGCCTTTTTAAAATTCCTCCCTTTTTTCTAGAAAACATTTTCCCCAGCTTACATTATTCTGTTTAACACTGTCTATGGTCACATTTTACTATTTTCATGCTAGTTTGAACTAAACAATGTTAACATGTTGTAGTTTTGTTTGTTTATAAAGCGCCATGTTACGATACTTACTTGAAAATTGGTTGTAGCAACTGGAATATGCATTTTAAGATGGCTGCATTAGGCACTCTTGCTTGCTTTTTTACTATTGCTTTATTTTTCACAAAAACAAGGTCATATTGTTAATCTTTGACTTAAAGGGTGTAACTTCTGTAAAGTATTCTGTATGTTTTTAATGAATGTAAAGCTGTGGATTTTCAAGGAAATCTGCAATCTTTTTAGCCATAATGTCCAGCTCACTGGTATTTGTATATTTCAGCAGGTTGTATCCCCTTACAAAGTAATGCCTCAGGTACCTCTGGCTCACACACTTGAGCAATTTCTTCACTAGCCGAAGGAAGCTTTTTTTAAAATTCCGCCAGTCTTTGGTCCTTGGATATTTTTCACAAGACCACAGGAGAAGAGTCTGAAATAATAATAAAAAAAAATATATATTTATTTTGCAACACTTGAAAACACATTACCATACTGCTACAATAAATGCCCCACTCGTTAATCAGACTCATGATCTTTTATATCATCACTGTTGATTAGGACTGCACTGTATTTAAAGGTCTCCTGTATCTGCAGATATCAAACTGCTGTTTGCTGTGGGAAAATCATTGGCTCAGACCTGAGGTGCTTATTTTTACTTGAGCTCCATCTCTGTCTTTTTGCTGACCGCACCAGTGCATACCAGTGATCACAGCCTGATGGAGACAAGAGGATAACAGCAGCTGCCCACATTAATGACGTAAACTTTAGGTCCTCAGTATGGACATTCTCCCAGTGCTAGTTACAACTTGAAACCTTGTCTTAGAAAATTATGAGCACACAAAATTACTCCAACTCTACCAAAGATAAGTCTGAGCCTAAAGAAATAACCTGCCACTGAGGCTAGGGATCTGCACTGGCAATCGGAAGGTTGCCGGTTCGAATCCCGTAAAGTGCCAAAAGGAACTCTGCTCTGTTGGGCCCTTGAGTAAGGCCCTTAACCTACAATTGCTGAGCACTTTGAGTAGTGAGAAAAGCACTCAATAAATGCAAAGAATTATTATTATTTATTATTACAAAGCCAACTGAGCTACAGTCATGTGTGGGGTAGATACAAATGACTTTCATTATTTTCAAAATGGGTTACGAGAGCATTTTCAGTTCATTGTCATGTGTACATGGTTCATAGTGTATACAGTACATTAGAATACTTACTTAAATGTCTCCTCACAATAAAACAATTCCAACAAAGACAGAAGCTAAGCTGTGCATTGTTTTCTGAGGGAATGTACATTCTAGGGTCCACGCAAAATCAAAACCAGGGTACTGTGAAAGACAGTTTGTTTCATAGATAAATCCCTGCATTCAGTTTGAGCAATGAGGACAATGTTGTATCTGTGATTGTGAAATGATAAAAAACAAAACTATGCTTTTTATGGATTAATAAGGGATTCTGGATTTTTATATCTCTTCGTCTATCAAAGAACTCTGACCACCTTGAGGGAAGTGCTGGATAAAAACATGTGCCCTTTGATCACTTTATTTGTGAAGTAATAGATCTAACTTTCATTTTGGAGTTAATAATAAAAGATTTGATTCAAGATGCACATCACGCTTGCCCAAGGGTTTATTTTGTGTGATTTGCAGGCACTACATATTAATATATAAACACAGCTTTGATTTAACAAACCAATTAGGGTAATCTGACAGCTAGAATCAAAGTTAAAAGTCACACTTAAAGAATGTACTTTTCTAGAGTGTTTGGCCACCGTCATTTGAATTAGTTCATTAGTGAAGGCCAGCTATTTGCGAATTTAAGGCTGCAAAGACCAGCAAACAGGCACAACTCTAAACATGCTCTCTTCAGCACCAAGATTTGTGTACTGGAGGACCAGGAGGACTTCAGCTAAACATGGCAGATATAAAGAATCAACTGTGGTTCAAGGACAGCAGACAAACAACTCATGAGACCATAAATATGATTTGGGACAAGAATCTTCCTCTACCTCATCTGAAAATGTATCTATGTGGAAAAAAACAGATTTGAGGTTCAGGACAAGTAATCAAAATCATAAAAAGTCTTGAGGGAGAGACAAACTGACATTGTGTTCAGCAATACAGGGGCGCCGCAGGGGACTGTACTTTCTCCGGTCCTGTTCAATCTATATACATCAGACAATTGATGATCAATCAATCATGAATAATCCACTGCATCCACTGAACAGTGTCATCTCCAGGCAGAGGAGTAGCTTCAGTGACAGACTTTTGTCACTGTCCTGCTCCACTGACAGACTGAGGAGATCGTTCCTCCCCCACACTATGCGACTCTTCAATTCCACCCGGGGGAGTAAATGCTAACTTTTTTCATTTTTATTACTATTTAATTTAATATTGTTTCTTTGTATCAGTATACTGCTGCTGGATTATGTGAGTTTTCCCTTGGGATTAATAAAGTATCTATCTATCTATCTATCTATCTATCTATCTATCTATCTATCTATCTATCTATCTATCTATCTATCTATCTATCTATCTATCTAAACTGATCAGCTCTTATTATCTAATAAAGGATTCAAAACTCAGTGAAGTGTGTTCTTGTAGCTTCCCTTTATATTAAAGTCTTGATTAGCAAAGTGGGGTGAAGTAAATCTTCTGCTGTGAAGACCTGTTTAAAGCAACCTAGCAAACTACCTGCTGTATAAACATTTAAAATAAAATAGTTCCTGCACAGAGTATAAATG
Organism: Polypterus bichir lapradei; assembly: GCA_026402145.1. Taxonomy (NCBI): domain Eukaryota; kingdom Metazoa; phylum Chordata; class Cladistia; order Polypteriformes; family Polypteridae; genus Polypterus; species Polypterus bichir. The sequence goes on from JANRMT010028174.1 coordinate 68,586,956, forward strand.
TAATATGTAGCATTAAAATATCACTATATGATATAAGTAGACCTGTGGTGAGTAACATCACTCCTGGGGGGCCGCTGTGGCTGTGGGATTTTGTTCCAACCCAGTTGCTTAATTAGAAACCAGTCCTTACAGGAGTAGGACAAACAAAGTGTAATTGACTTTACTTCGCTATTAGCACGTAGACTTGTCTTGCTCAACTGGAAGAATCCTAGCCCACTTCTTTTATGTCTGATGTTATATACTATTTAAAATTGGAAAAAATCTAATTTTCACTTAGAGGATCTGTTTTAAACTTTTTTAAAACCTGGCAGGGCCTAATCAATGATATTTTAGACTAAACATTTATATTGGGGAAAAAGACTCCTTCTCTCTTTACTACTCTCAAATGTTCCACTGTGGCTGTTGGCCTTTCTCTCTTTCTCATGGGAGGGGGTTGATTTGAATTTAGGTTTGTTAGGTTTTGACTTCATTGTATGGAATGTTATATGTTTTTAATAAATTCAATAAAAGATAAAAAACAGTCCTTACAAAATAACATGCCTGGCATGTTACTGTTTTAATTCTGCCATGTAAGGCCAATCTTATATCGCAGATTTATTTCCTTTCCAAGGATATCATCCACATGATTAATTCATTTTGTAATTCTCAGCCCTTCACTTTTTTTTCTCTTTACTTCCCTTCCAAATATTTTATTAAACCAGAAGAATACACACAAGTGTAAACTGGGAAAATTTAGATAGAGAACAGCTTGTTTCTTTGTCCTTTGTATCTTATTGATATTAAAAACAGTGAATGTAGTTTTTTTAAAGACTAAAAGAAGCAATTAAAGATGGGAAATGTTAACAACTGAGGCAACTAAAATGAATTAAAATGTTGCTTGAGCAGTAAGTGGTTCATCAGAAAAAATGACTTCTCATTTAGAAACTGTTTTGGACCAAACACCTACGGCTAATTTAGCTGGATGCCAAGGATGTATATTGGTATATTGTTGTATGCTTTAACAGTAAGAGCTAAACACATGTTTTTATGCCTTAAAATATGAAATTCTCTGCATGAGATTGAAAAAAAACAGCTGCATGGATAGACTTTTTTATTAATATTTTATATAAAACAATTTAAGCCATAGGTGGCTAGTCTTAAATTCCTGAAAGTAAGCACTTTCTCACATTCTGAAGACAAAGATACTCATTAACACCTAGTAGGCTGTTTACTGTTAGCTTGTTTTCACTTTTGCTTATTCTTTTTCATTAATATTTTGATGATTCATTGCAAACCCTTACAGTATAAAATGTATTAATCACAATTCTTTTGGGATAAAATCTTCATTGTGACTTAAAAGGCGATAAAACTATTGTGTTGAGAATTATCTCCTTCATCCAGCTCTCTGTTCATTACAAGGAAGATATAAAGAAAGGAAATAATAATGAATTACTCAGGTGATTTTTTTATTTTTTCCATTGACCTAAAATATTCGAATAAGATTGACTTCCATAATATTTCAACAGGATTTTCATCAAAAGTCATTTTGTTTAAAGTCAGTGATAGTTTTTCTTGACAAAACATGCATATCATAACTGTAATGCAAATGTTGCTGACAACAAAAACTTATGACAAAGCAGTTTGTATTACACTTTCATTTCTAGATTTAAGTTTATAAGAATGAAAATATTGAAAATGTACCATTTAAATTGTTAAATAGGCCCCCGCCATTTCCAAGCTTTCACAAGTGACCCTTTCAGTAAAGTTCTTGTCTGATTCAGTGAAATGAACCTTCCTTGTTCCCTCAACTCCATAGTTCACACCACAGATACAAGCAATTCTTCATTTATTATTATGTACAGTAAGACTGGATCCGTCAAGTAATATTATAGTACAACACATTATAGCCTTTCTCCCTACACATGTTCTACTTTGCAACAAAATTTAATTTAAAACTATAAAGTTTGAATACTTTCTTACCTGAAGATGATAAGCATTTATTACAGGTTTGCTTCCAGGGCACCACACGTTCTCTTTTAACTGTCTGGTGATCCTGTAGCACTTTCTTCTGCATCCTCCATCATCATCAATGCTACTCATCAAGACTTGTTCTGCTCTTGAGAAGGACAGGAGCCAGTGGTAGTTTGAAGCTGCCATGAGATTATAACCGAATGACTGGGGAAAAAAAGGTTTAAACCAGACACTGTTTCATTTTTTTAATGTACTGTAAAACATTGCATACAAAAACAACGATTTTATTTTATGACAAATCCAACCATTTTCTGCTTTCCTTTTATTACTTAAAATAATTGAACAGGAAGGTATCAAAAAACAACTTAGTTCATTAACATTTAACTGTAATTTTTGTTTTTTAAACCTGTCTTAATGATAATGTTTGTAATGTAAAAAAATTCAAATTTGAGAACCTGGTCACTGGCAAAGACAGCTGTATAGATCTAACAAAATGAACTGGGATTTAAATTAAAGATGAGAAGAAAGGAATGGTGAACAGTCCTCCACTGATTACTTTTTGTCCAAGTATTTGCCCTCAAAGATCAATAATGTTTGTTATATCTATCTATCTATCTATCTATCTATCTATCTATCTATCTATCTATCATTTATTAGCTGCACAGGCAAAGTTTTCTTCTTGTTCAATTGGGTAGTTTTCTGGTTATATTTCTGTGCATGTTGACTCTTGCACAAAGATTATGTCAGTGCAAACTTTAAATAGAATTAGACAACATTAGATCTGAACACTTGGGATTGATGTTCAAACTGAAAATTTCATTTTGCCTATTAGAATTCCACTTACTCCCAATAATTTTGTGACTGCCTTGGTTTCAGAAAATAACCAAATTATTACCACAAAACGTTAACTGACATAAAAGAGGTGTAAAGCAGGGGCATTAGCAAAGGTTCAGCTTGACAATTTGCTTCTTTGTTTGTCATACCTTGAACAAGACTTTAAATTGAATTTTTCCCTAGTAAATTGTTGCTCAAGGGTTACCATTACATTCTGTTTATTTCTGTAACTGTGTCAAAAGAAGATTGCATTTGTGAGAACCTTGAGACTGTTTTTTCTCCCTGTAGGCAAAGAGTTTTCTCTGTGGAAAAGAAAGATATTCTCATAAAATTAATATAAAAAAATGTTATCATTGTCTTCTGATCCAACCACTGTACCACTATATATTTTCTTCATTAGACTTGAATAATTAAATTTTCATTTTAACGAAAGTGGCGGCAGGTTAACGAGAAAAAAGCAAATATCAGTAATGCAAGTTAGTGAGTTGCACTGTAATAAAAGTAGTGATTCTACAGATGTGTAAAAAGCTGTAAAGTAATAAAAAAAACCAAATGTTTAAAAACTTTCATATTTTTATCAGTTTACTCCTGATTCTTGCCATTTTTGTCTTTCTTGTTCTATAAGATCCTCCTTTTTAATTCCACCCATCACCCCCTACTCCCTACCTACAACATAAGCTAGTTTGTCTCTACAGCCATGAAGTTATTTCATACATACTGTACCTCCAAGAGGGATTACAGGCACATGCAATATGTACAGTATGCATTTAAATGCAGTTTTCCATGACTACATGCATCCTTTATTATCAACTCTCTCACCGTAAAACTCATATTTAAGCACAGTCATGGCAAATACCAGCTCAATTCCAACTATGTTAAATCACAGTCTTTTAAAATTGCACATCACCTTGGACAAGTATTGTGCCCTTTACAGGCTGTTCAGATCTTTCCTTATGCAGTTTTCAGGTAATTCAAAATACTGCTACAAGAATCTTTACAAGAATCAGTAAGTATGAACACATAACTCTGGTTCTCAAGTGCTTACACTGCCAGAACGTTAAGCTTAGGGCTGATTTTAAATCCTTCCTTTTAACATATAAAGCCTTAAATGACCACAGGCCTGTTTAGATATCTGAACTTATCAAGACTTACAAACCAGAGCATGCATTAAGATCTCAAGATTAAAATAACAGTGGGAGGTCAAGCTTGTAATTACAGGTCCCTAAAGATGTAGAGTAATCTCACTGTTTATTTACATTTACTTATTTGACAGACACCTTTATCCGAGGTAACTTACACATTTATGATACATTTATGATACAATTGGTTACATTTCCTTTGGTTTTCCAATTGGAGCACAGACAGGTCAAGTGACTTGGTCATGGTCACATGGTGACAGTAGCAGGATTTGAACCCCCAACGCTAGGGTTAGAAGTCCAAAGCCTCAATCACTACACCACACTGCCTTATTTAAGATTTGCCCCTTCAGTCTCAGCTTTTAAATCCAGGATGGAGATTCACTTCTTTAGTCTAGGATACCCTGACTAGAGTTGCTGATTACCTTTGCATGCTGCATCTTTGTTTGTTAGACATCTGTACAAAAATATAAGTATCACATTATTTATAAACTGTTACTAATCCTCCTTTATTTGTTTTCCCTTCTCAGGATCTTGATGTGGCATTTGGTGTCACTACTGTACTGCCAAGCTGCCCATGGAAAAGTCATCTGAGATAATGGGGGTACTGGAATCATTGCATGGAACGATTCTGTCATCACAGATTCCACTACAGAATACCTAGGAGGGGGGTAGTGGAATAATTGGTCGAGGTCTCCAGGACTGTGACTGTATCTGAATTTGTCTTCAGTTTTCTGTCTTACAAGACCTTGGACCCCAAGAGGTTTATTTTCTCTAGGAATACAGACTTTTTGATGGACAGATATTGTTGGCTTCCATTTATGTTGATTAATTTCAAACTACTTTGTTTTCCTGTATGTTTAAACAAATCTTGGTCTTTATGAATACTATTTCTGTAATTTGTAAAATGTATACATTTTATTTTACATGAGAACTTGTCACAGTGCTGTGTGCATGCACAGTGTGAAGCTCTGTATAGGAAAATAAACTGAATTGAACTGAATGTCACCAGTAGCAGCGAACATGTGACAGGAATTGAAATGGTGTCATGTAAATAAAAATATAATGAAAATGAACATTGTTAAAACAACACCAAATCCCAAACCAATGATGAAACTGAATTCTTCATACAAAAAAGTTATTACAAAAAATTCATAGTTCAGCACTTAATAGCTAGAAGGAAATTTTAAAAAACAGACATTCATAACAACCAGGTAAACAGGAATTTAGCAGGCCCAGGAAGGCCGATAGGCTTTGTTGTACTTCTGTCTGCTTTTATGCTTAGTGTTCTCCCATTTGGATACCCTTCCTTTTTATGTTTTTTTTTTTTTTTTTTTTAAATTAACACAGTTTCAACGGGAGAAAAGCTGCAAGATGAAAACTGTACAATAAGAAGTCAGTAGTTGTGCTGACTCAATGCAGTAAACAGAGATGGATTACAGAGCTGTTTTGAAAGTAAAATTATTTTTATTACCTGTTCAGCTCACCAAGTCAGATTTTTGCTACAATGTGCTCATTACCAATCACTTTAAGTCACTGTGAATTGATTGTACTTTCTGGTGACCTTATGTAAATATAATGTGGAATTGAAAAAATGATAGGCATTTCTCATGAAATTATGAATAAACAGCATTGCAGCATGCATTCAAGAAGACAGTTCAGCACATTAGCTTTAAAACTAGGGCCATTTCTCCAGTAATCAAAGCACAGTTTATCTGTAATTGTATTATACCGTATCTTACTTTGTTTCCACAGGATTTTCTCCTGGAATTCTTGCCTAAACTGACCTGCTTTAAGTAAGTGTAGGAGTGCATGACTGTGTCCGTCCAGGCTTATTCTTGCCTATCTATCTTGCCAGGATAGTCATCCGCTCCCTGTGATGTTAAAATCACATTGACTGGCCTCAGTAAACAGATACATGGATGAGTGAATTGAATTTTCTGTTTAGAAAAATAAATAATTAATAGAAGAGCTTGTGTTTTGATAAATATTTGCAGGATATATCCGTTTTGCAATGTTTGTTCTTGATGAATAATGGAAAAACAAAAAATTCTAACAATCAAATAAAGACAAAAATGCTCCACTTCTCCATTACATTGAGAAAATGACATTCAGATAATCACACTGTACAAATGAAAATAATTTTTATAATTATCTTTTTTTTGGTCACTGATTAACTTAAAGCGTATATTTTTGGGATTTAATGGGAAAAGCTAGAGTAACTGAAGAGAAAAAGACATAAAAGACCTAGGGTGAAAAATACAGAATACAGCAGGAAAGAACAGCTTCAAATTTAAGTCTAGTCTACCTGGGCTGAAGGCAGCAGTGCCAGTCATTTGGCAACCATGCTGCCCCAAAGTACTGGCAAAAAATGATCATTTAAATTTCTAAACCAGTTGTTCATAAAAATGAAACAGCTATACTACTATAGGTGTGGGAATTACTACTATAGGTGTGGGAATGAGGCCATTGCAGCAGGGGTGCTAGACTGTGTCATTCCTTCTTCTTCTTTCTCTTCTATGTGGGGTCGATGTGCTTGATCAACCTTTTGCAAACAGCACAGTCCTGCACCTCCTTGCCAATCAGACCTTTTTCCTTCAAATCATCTTTTACTTTATCCCTCCGATGATATTAAGCAAATTTCTTACCCTTCAGTACACCTTTAATTTGTTTCTATCTATTCATTATAAAATCAGATTTGTGAGGAGTGTTTTGGTGAGGTCTCATCTGGAGTACTGCATGCAGTTTTGGTCTCCAGGCTCCAAAAAGGACATAGCAGCGCTAGAAAAGGTCATCCAGAGAAGAGTGACTAGGCTGATTCCAGGGCTACAGGGCATGAATTATGAAGAAAGAGTAAAAGAACTGAACTAAAAGATTTAAAGCACTGAGCCTTTCCAGATTAAGCAAAAGAAGATTAAGAGCTGAAATGATTGAAGTGTTTAAAATTATGAAGGGAATTAGTTCAGAGGATCGAGACTGTTATTTTAAAATGAGTTCATCAAGAACACGGGGACACAGTTGGAAACTTGTTAAGGGTAAATTTTGCACCAACATTAGAAAGTTTTTCTTTACACAGGGAACCACAGACACTTGGAATAAGCTATCAAGTAGTGTGGTAGACAGTAAGTCTTTAGGAACTTTCAAAACTCGACTTGATGTTATTTTCTAATTCTAATGTTGGCAACAAGAATCAGCCATGGACAGAATAAAAATCCATAGTTGGGCACAGTCATGCACACATCAACATTCACTTTAATAGGAGCATTTTAGAGTCACCAATAAACCAGATGTATGCACAGGTGGAAATAAAGCAGGAGTAATTTCTACACAAACATAAGAAGAAAGGCAAAGGCCAGAAAGACATTGTCCGGGCCTAGGATTTAATCCCAGAACTATCGACAGTGGTAACCACTGTGCCACAAGCCTTCATGTATAGAAATAGAGACATTATTGAATTCCATAGTGTGTGTAAAATGCATTAGGGTATTATTCACTGCAGCAATCCAATATACTGCATAATTTATGTGAAATTTGTGAAATGTGAAATTTACATTAAACTATTGTAGGATCATTCAAAAATAACCATGTTGAATTTCATGCTGCATGAAATCACTCAATGGAAAATTTTACAATATAATACAATCAATTGTAATGTACAATAATATACATTCAAGTTAATTAACTTATATTTATTCTGCATACGAATATAGCGTTAAATGAACAAAAAAATTGAATGACGTGAACAACTGAACTGAAAGTAAACAAATTGGCTCAAATGAATTAAACAAGCTGTGTAGATAAACAGATTGGTACAGCGGTGTCTTGATGTGTCTGTGCATGTCATCCTTTACATATCTACTGGTGTGTATGTATGTATGTATGTATATACGTGTGTGTTCATTTGTCTCTTCGTCATCCTGCATGTGCTCTAGTAGTGTAAACAAGTTGGCAGTTATCTTCACATATAGATTCCTTTGAATGTGTGTACATGCATGCATGTGCATTGTGTGCCTCTGTGTGTGTGTACATGTATGTTTAAATAAATTGTGTATCTCAAAAACTAATAATTTTGCAAATCAGTATGGCTGGTCTTATAACAAAATGGAGCAGACTGTAAAAATCCCAGGTAAATTAAACAAGTTCTACGGCAGTTGTCATTGGACATAGGTCAAACAATTTTTGATAGACATGATGATAAGTACTCGACCAAACTGGACCAAAAACAATAGGCCTGAAGCCTGTAACAAGACAAACATAATGAAGATTCTTAAAAAAAACAGAGAAAAAATATATCAAAAAGTCTTGTGAAAGAAAGACATTGTAATTTTATATAATTATAGCAATAATTTAGATTGCAGTTATTAAGTCTTTCTATAGTTCTTTCTCTTTTATACCTGTTGTGGTGGCACTTGGTCTACTTTGGAGTAGATGTGTTGCTGTCAATGATGAATGTATCTTCATATCAACATGGTGTTGTATTTTAATTGTCATAATGAGCCTACATCATTTTAGCATGTGGGTAATCTAATTGTGATCTTTCATCACTTAAAAAACATTCATTAATTTGTAACAATAAATTATATAAAGTATCATGCAAAAGCCTTACACACCCATAAAAAATTATGTCAGGTGAAAATGGCTTTAAAAATAGTAAAAAGAAAAGTTTTTAAATACCAAAACTTTTATTATAGAGAACAATAAACAATAAAAACTAGGCATATCAGATCAATATTTAGTGTGAACATATTTTGCTTCTAAAACTGGATCAGTTCCCTTAGGTCCATGTTGAGCAGTTTTTTTGAGAAAAACAGCTGGCACTGTTGCAAGCAACTTGGACGGCTTGGCCCAGTTTTTCTGGAGATTTTAACCCTCCAAGTAATCCCAGGCAGATTCGATGATATTGAGATCAGGTATCTGTGGAGGCCACTCCATCTGTTGCAGAATGCCTTGTTTTTTTGTTTTTGCTGAGGATTGCTTTTCTTTACCCAAGTGTTTGGGGACATTTTCCTGCTGCAGAATGAAATTGGGACTGATCAGACACCTCCCTGATGGTATTTCATGATGGATGACAAGAGACTTGTACCTCTTAGCAGTGAAGATTCCATTAATTCAGAACAGATCACCTATTACCCTAAACCTCCAGGGAACCTCTGCCATGCTTCACTGTTGGTTGCAGTGGCTCATCCATGTAGCGCTCATCAGCTTGTGCCAAATTTGGATTTGTCAATTGATAGCATTTGTTACCATTGTTCAGCAACCCAGTCTGTGTGTTTTGCATAGGCAAGTCTCTTGGGTTTGATTTCTCTTCAAAGGAATATTTTTTGGCAGCAAAACTACCATGAGGACAGTTTCTGACAAGACTTCTCCAGACAGTAGTGAGGTGTACTTGGGTTCCAATAGTTTTTGTGAATTAAAGCTGATAACAGTAGTGAGCTTCTTCTGATTTAAAGGGAACGTCAGTTTGATGTATCTCTTGTCTGTTCCACTCAGTGTTTGTGACTAACCACTCCATTTCAAAGTTTTTAATTGTGCCCTTTGCCTTGTACTTCTTCAGAAGAGCTTGGGCAGCACATCTTAAAACATCTGTCTATGTGATATATCGTCTTGAGAGGGACCTTACTGATATAGGATGGCCACTTTGTGTCTTGTTGCTATGCTCATTCTTATCATGGTGTAGGAATTGATTGTTTGAAAGTCGAACTGTCACATCTGCCATACCTTTATCTTCTAGTTTGGTTGTCCTTCACCCAGTTTGATTTCTTCCACACCTCTTTCTGTTTCAGGCAATCAATTTGGTTTATGGCTCTTGGAATCATTAACCATTAGCACCTGTTTGTTATCTTTGTTTAATGACACACTAGGTCATGCAGTACAGTATACCCTCAAAGAAATCATGTTTTTGCTGAAAAGTGGTCTATTGCCTAATACAGGGTGGTGCAGGGAAACGGGAAATTTTGGAACTAGGTGTTGGCGACCCTGGGGTGTCAGCAGTTGTTTGGGACCAATTTGACCTCATTTAGAAACCCTTGCCATTAGTTATAATAGAGCAGTGGAGTGGTGTGCAACGAGCGTTTGATGTGAAAGCCTTTTATAAGAATGGGGAAAGTATGAGTGGTGCACAAAGGGAATTTCGGCGTCATTACCAGTTAGGACGTCATGAACGTGTCCCATCTGCTTATGCAATTAGAATGTTATTGTGTAAATTTGAAGAAACGGGTTCAGCCTTAAAAAAGAAGTCCCCAGGCAGAGCCACGCCACATACTGCCCAACAATCGATAGCAGTTATTCAACGATTGTTTGGAAACTGCGTCATTTCACGCAACTGTGGCATTCCATGGCCTCTGAGATCTCCAGATCTCATTGTTTGTGTTTTTTTCTTTGGGGCCAAGTGTACCGCTCATGTCCTGCAAGCACTGCTGAAATAAAAAGGAATATTGAAGAGGAAACTGGTGGCATTCCTTTTGACATGTTACGTCGAGCAAAGCAGAATTTCCGCAACAGACTGTCAGAATTTGTGCAGAGATATAGACAACATCTTCATGATGTTTTCTTCAAAACATAAAATGAATATTGATTACCATCATTAATTGCATATCCTGTACAAAACATTTCATCATTAAAAGTATTTTGTAATGTGTTTGTTCATGCATTGAATGTCAATTGAAAATTTCCTGTTTCCCTGCTCCACTCTGTATTTTATTTCTTTAATGAAACTGGGAAACTTTATCTTCAACATTTAGTAAAAAAGTGAATGTTAGGAAATCTGAAACTTACTCTGTTCTACTTACACACTAATGCATAAAAAATAAGTATATAAGCAAGGCCAGAGAAAGGCCCCCATGTCCATGGTGTCCAAGCTCAATAACGCTTTCACCTCACCTTATCTCATCACCCCCAACACTCACAAGCATGAACTCACATATTATGGAAATCACATACTGTATGTAAATAATCAATCAGGTACAGGGATAGAAATATAAAACAGTCCAAAACTTTATAACCAGTCATTTGTGTATTGCAATCAATGTAACAAACTACTTGATGAGTGCAACATCAGATCTCAAAGAAATCAAGATTCTTCTGATGTTGCACTTCAACAAGCTTCAATTAAACATTTATAAAAGGCCTATGCTACTTGTGGCAAAAAGGTGATGTGTAATTGAGTGTTTTGGGGAAAACTAAAATTAAAGACTGGAAAGGGGATCCTTCGTTTGGGTTTGGTGTTGTTTGGCATGACTCATCTAAGGTAGTAATCTTATTTTCCAGCACATTGTTGTTCACGTCGAGAACTGGACTGCACATTGCTGCTAAAAGCTGCCTGAAGCGGTGATACCAGCCCTCTCTTGACTATCTGTAAGGTCTTTCTCATTAGTCTCCACTACAGCATTTATGGCTTGTTCGAAATACTTGTTCAAATCATTTATTTATTTAATTATCATTTTTTTTAATGTCAGGTATAGTTTTCACCAAAATAGCACCAGCATCTTTTGCTTCTATTACTTTTTAAATGTTTCTTTTCACTGCACCACTAGGCTCTTATTTTAAATGACCAACCATGTGAGCATTTCCCTTTTTTGCAGCACATTAACACATCAAATGTGTGATCTCATCCCAAGCGTATCAACCAATCAATACTCATATTTTCCATTTAAAAGCTGTTTATTTAGGACTAATTAGACAGGTTTATAATTGTGAGGATCAAAGTGGGGTAGGTGCATGCCTTGATTAGTGGATTGCTTTAAGTGCTTGTACTGTTGGTAAAAACCTGGACTTTATCTGTTCATCTGTGTATTTTGCATCTGTGAGAGCTTACAAGTGGGGCCACAGGGTATGAATCCAAGTCACGTTGATGGTAGAGCAGGCCATTCATATAAGACAATACTTATATTAAAATCTAGGGGACCTCAGACGTTTTCACAGCAGTGTATGTGCATTTATTGCTATTTTTACACCGTGTATTGTTTTTCAGCTTTTATATTATGTTTATTATAATTGTATTGCAAACTGAGGTTTTAAGCGGAAGTATGCTTTATAAAAAATACATTGATTTGAGTTAATACAATTTAACAACTTTTTAAAAGAATGCAGCATTGTAGGCATCCCATCTATACATATAAGAAGATAAGCATCCATCCATCTAATTTCAAACCAGCATATTCTCATTCAGAAGCACATACAAAAGATAAGCAATTAAGTATTTTTTTTTTTTTTTTGCTGATAAGGTTCATTTAAAATAAAAAAAAAATAAAGTCCTATCTATCTATCTGTCTGCTAGTTTGATATGACCATAGCACCCTATAAGAGATAGGTGCTTAGTACGTATGCTGCAACTTGCAAAAAAATTATAAAAATGTAAAATGCATAAAGCCATTAACTGAAATACATCAAAACATCAGTTTTGACTGATAAGTACAGTGCCACACCATATAAATGTTAGCTTACTTTACAGTATGCTGTTTTAAGGCAGAATCACAAGTAAAGCAATAAACACAATCAATGACAGAATACAATTTCCATACATCATGATATGTTATCTGTGATGGACCGCCACCCCATCCAGCTGTCATTTCTTCCTTGACTTGAAGCTGCTGGGATATTCTACAGCCATCCATGACTCTAAATCGGATTACAGTAAGTGGGTTTGAGATTGTATGAATATATAGATATATGGTATGTATGAATGAAGTACCATACACAGAGTTGCAGACACATACATTTAGTGTTGAAATGTTTATTAATAAGTATTTTCTATACATTTTCCGAACAATGTTCAGTTCTATTTGCAGCAGCAAGTGTACCAAATATGAGGCTGAAGTCCAAGTTCATTTCTTGATATGTACAAACCACCCACACAAATAAACTCAGACTGCATTAACTCAGCATCAGAGATCAACCCCAGAGCACAACTTTGTGAAAAGTAGGAGGAAAGTAAATCCCTGGGGGAAACCCACTGTGAATAGAAAAAGAGCATACAAAATGCACAGTTTTCAAATATATAAATGTAGTGCTGGCCCTGGCCTTATTCTTATTTTAGTTTTTTCTTATTTAAACACATACAACCGATATCAGCCTGTATAAGCTTAGTAGTGGTACACAGTAAATAAAGAGTGAGGTTTAAAGACATAAAGTGACCATTTCAGTGAGAAACTCAGAAGATTAAAAAAAATAGGAAATTTAAAAATGCAGAGTAAAACTACAAAAATCCCAATCGCAGCAGTTCTGTTCTTTACAGGGGGTCTAAAAGGCAGTATGAGGAACGTAAAGGAGACACCATGGCATTCCAAGTGTCCAACATATGAGGGATATTAAAAAATTTCCACACTTTTATATTTTCATTGGAAACGGTGAAGGTGGGAGGAGTAGTAATTGGGCATTAAAAAGTTGGTACAATGCTGGGAAAATTGCAAAGGAAGGTGACTTTGTAGAAAAATGATGTTATTTGTTTTTGAAATTCATAATAAATTGAGTTAAAAAAAGTGTGGAAACTTTTTGAACATCCCTCCTATAATCTTCTACCAGTTTAACAAGGACAGAATTAAAGGAAGCACTGGGTGGACAGTGCCCAGTGGGTGCTGGGTAGTCTTTTGGCCTTGGAACTCCTGCAGATTTTGTTTTTTTTCTCCAACTTAACTGGAGTTTGTTTTTGTTTTTTCTGTCCTCCCGACCATCTGATCTTATCATGGACTCATCCTTAGAGACTTACATCATGACACTGTATATAAAGATACTACTCTTCTACTACTACTTGATATTTCATTCTGTTTTAACATTTGTTTTGATTCATTTGGGTTTTTTGTTGCTTATTCTTTCATTTTTCTTTTCTTATAACTTTCTATTTGGCATTTCGTAAAGAACTTTGAGATATATTGTTTGTATGAAAATGTACTATATAAATTGAGTAGTGAGAAAAGCGCTATATAAATGCAAAGAATTATTATTATTATTATAAATAGTTGTTATTGTTGTTGGACAGTGCTTTGGGTTTCCAGCGAGTCACGTGCCTTTCTGTTTTCTCAACAGACTAGAATCATCCAACCTTGAAGTGTTATGCTTAACTCTTACCACCAACTGCATCCTCCTCTCCCAAAAGAGGATACAACCCTCCATAAAGATGAACTACTTTCTTCACTTAAAAGAAAAATTAATCAGAAGAGACAATAGCTGAAGCTGCACTAGTCTTTCCTTGAGACAATTGTTTTTACCCACTTCTGACCCAATCTTTCCACTAAACAAGACTTTTTTCTCCTACTTGTGACAACAACCTTCTTTCAGTTCTCCTTTGTGCTATATTTACACACACACACAAACACACACTTGATCATTCATAAACCTAAAGAATCTTTTGAATGTGACAGAAAAATCCACATGGAGGTTTTAGGAAAGTGTAGACTCAGCACACTTAGTGGGCCCTGGTCTGTAGGCTTTGATGAAGTGGTACTAAACAATTTTAAAGAATACAGCTAAGTCAATTCATGCAATAGTGGATTGTTTTGCATTTTCTAAAAAAGATTCAACGTTATTTTCAGTGCATTGCTGAAATGCATCAGGATCTGCGAGTTTGTCCTTTCCTTTTTCCCACTACCCTGAACATTCCAAGTGTCATTCTTGTTCACAATATGCTGTTTCAAAGTATTTAAGTGACACAACCATTGATATGTAATTGAATTCACAAAGTTGGTATGATTACAGTTTTACTCAATAATGACAGAATTTCTCTGTCTACCATTTCCAACACAAAACCCCTTGAACACAGTTACTGCTCTTCTTCTTTCTTGTAAGTAGAATGAGAGTGTCTTCTCCTCCAATTTGTAAAAGCTGCATACTTCATACTTCTATGGTAGCACATAAAAAATCTGATGCGTACTTCATATGACTTTTGCTACAAAAAGCTGGGGTTTTGCAGTAAAATATTGTGGGTCATTATTTTATTATGTGTAATTAAATGGAAAATCATATCTAAGCTTAATATTCTCTATCCCATGTCATTTAATTCAGGTTCACTGCAGCTCAGACCCTATCCTGGCAGCATCAGGCACAAGGCAGGAGCCACTTCTGGGTAAATTTATGACAAGAACCAGTTGTGCACACACCCACATTTCTGTTCATATGGGAGCAATTTTGAGTCATAAATGTTTTTGGGGATGTGGCAGAAAAAACAGAGTACCCAGGGTAAAATATATGCAGACACAAGCAACTTCATACTTCACATGGCCAATGACCAGGTATGGGATTTGAATCCACTTGTCCCACTTTAAATATATTTGTCCCCTGAGACAGCAGTACTAACTATTGTTCCACTATGCTGCCCCAGAATCAGGTTTGTTGAAACAAATGTATATCCATCCTCCTTCTCCAATTACAGTAATCCCTCCTCGATCGCGGGGGTTGCGTTCCAGAATCCCCCGCGATAGACGAAAATCCACGAAGTAGAAACCATAGGTTTGTATGGTTATTTTTATATATTTTAAGCCCTTATAAACTCTCCCACACTGTTAACATTATTAGAGCCCTCTAGACATGAAATAACACCCTTTAGGCAAAAGTTTAAACTGTGCTCCATGACAAGACAGATGACAGTTCTTTCTCACAATTAAAAGAATGCAAATATATCTTCTTCTCTTCAGGAGCAGAGAATTTCAGAGAGAGAGAGAGAGCTCGCAAAGAAAAGCAAACAATCAAAAAATCAATACGTGTGCTTTTAAGTTTACCGAAGCACCACAATAAAGCGGCATTTTTTAGAGGAGCGTCAATATCTTCTAAGCAAACAGCCTCTGTGCAAACAGCTCCTCTGCTCACATCTCCTCCGTCAGGCGCAGAGAATGTCAGAGAGGGTGAGATAGAGGCAGAGACAAGCAAACAATCAAGCACCGCGCGGGAAGCATATCTTATAGCATTGAGGAGTTTTAGTTAATATGTAATACATGCTCTGATTGGGTAGCTTCTAAGCCATCCGCAAATAGCGTCCCTTGTATGAAATCAACTGGGCAAACAAACTGAGGAAGCATGTACTATAAATTAAAAGACCCATTGTCTGCAGAAATCCGCGAACCAGCGAAAAATCCGTGATATATATTTAGATATGCTTACATTTAAAATCCGCGATGGAGTGAAGCTGCGAAAGTCGAAGCGCGATATAGTGAGGGATTACTGTATACTACAGTTGAAGAATAAATGTATGAAAAAATGCACAATAATTATCTCTGTAAAGCAAAATTTCCTTTGAACATTTTCTTGTATATCAAAAAGCATTCTAGCATCTTACAGTGTTAGAATTGCACAGTGCAAATAACCGTGCCAAGTTTCATTCGGACAGAGTAGTTACCTTTTGAGTTATCATCACATAGACATCACTTACAGTAAAAGCTGGTTACATTATGTTCAAGAATGTGCACATCCATTGAAAACTCAAAGACAAACCGCACTACATGTAGTTATTTGTGTAGATGCAACATCTCCTGTAACAATTTTACTGAATAAAAATATAAGGTGCCCACAGACTCATATCCTGACACACACACACACACACACACAGATGTTATTCCAAAAGTGGTCAAGTCATATTCAAGGATGACTAAAATATCTAAATCCACTGAAAATATAACGTTGAAATTTTGTGGCAGTCCCAAAATTTTCCATAGATATGTATCTTACTGTACATTACAACATTACAAAATGCAATTCAGCCTAACGAAGCTCATCAATTCTATCTACCTCATTCCTCAAAATAATATTAACTCAAGATTAGAAGGTCCCTAAAGTCCTACTCCCTAACACATTACTTGGTAATTTATTCTACATGTCTGTGGTTCTTTTTGTAACTTTGTAACATTTCTGTGAAATTTACCCTTAACAACTTTCCAATTGTGTCCGCAGGTTCTTTTTAAACTCATTTTATAGTAACAGTATAGATCTACTGTTCTAATCCCTTTCAAAATGTTAAACACTTTAATCATGCCACCTCTTAATTTCTGGTAACTGAAAATGAAAAGTTTCAGCTCCTTTAATCTTTCCTCATAACACATACCCTGCAGTTTTAGAATCTCCCTAATTGCTCTTCTCTTGACTTTTTCTAACACTTTTATTCTTTGTTTGTAGCTTGGATGCCAAAACTGAACACAGTACTCAAGGTGTGGCCTTGAAAGTGACTTATAAAGCTTAAGCATAACCTCCTTTAACTTATTTTACACATTTTACTACATGCCTTCTTAATGGCTTCTGCACAGTTTGGAAGTTAATAGTGACAAGTCCACTACCACTCTTAAATCCTTCTTGTAAGGGGTCCTTTCAGACCTCCAAATCTAGTATTTCTACTTCTTACGTGCAATACCTTATATTTATTCGTATTAAACTTCATCATCCGCAAATATGCCCAAATTTGGTATTGTCTGCAAACTTAACCTGTGTGAGATATGGCCGGCCATTCATCCCGTCCAATACCCCCAGGCCGCCAGATGAAGCCCTCCTTGCAGCATAGAGGTGCCCCGAATGCCAGCAGGGAATTATGGACAGTGGGATTATAATGTACAGCCCTGCTGGATACCAAGGGGGCCGCCAGGAGTCGCTGCAGGGAGGTCCAGGGATTTATATTTCCCGTATAGCCCGGAAGTATTTCCAAGTCACGGGAACGGAAGAAATGATATACTTCCGGGCTTAAGAAAAAGAGAAGTTTTTACCTGACCCGGAAGTGCTGGATAATCACATGGACTGAGAGACAAACACTTCCGGGTCAAGGACTATAAAGGACTCTGGGAAATCCCAGACGAACGAACTGAGTTGGGAGGCAGGGTGGCTATGCGTCTGGGAGTTTGGAGGATTGTTTATTGTGATTGGTTTATTGTTATTGGAGAATTGTGGAGAGGAGCGTGCTTTGTGCACATTATTATTATAATAAATAATTATTTGGACTTTTACCTGGTGTCTGACGTGTGGTCTGAGGGTACAAGGGTGCGAGAAAGCCCTAATCTGTCACACCTGCTTTTGAAAAACAGTGACCAGAGCAATCACCACTGAGGGACACCACCACTCCTAATATCTCCTGAATCTAATATCGTAATATCATAAAGTTTGCAACGATCTATACTCTACACTCTGAACTCCTAATTCTTTTAGTTTGTTAACCAACATTTCATGTGTAACAAATGCTTTCTGAAAATCAATGGTCTTGTTGCTTCCTCATAGACTTCCAGCCAATTATTAGAATATGGCTTCCCCTGTCTGAACTCATGCTGAATGTTCACTAATTGTCCTATTGTTGCCATGTGATGGTCAATCTTTCCTTAAAAAATCCTTCTTTTAGTTTACCCTTTATTCACATATATATGGACAATAGTTATTTCGGTCTGCTTGACCACCTTTTTTATAAAACAGGATAATATTTGTAATTTTCCAGTCCCTGTATATCGTGACATGTGAGTCCCTGTCTTGCACCCCAAAACACGAGTCTCAGTACTTTAGCAAAACCAACTTTATTCAGCTTGAAAAAGTAACGCCACGGTTATTTATTGTAGCAGGATCTACCATTCTCCTATACACAGGCACAGCAATTAGACAGGGTCGTGGCCAGGTTAGTGGCCAAGTAATAATGTTCCCTGCATTTATAATGTTCCTTGAATCACCTATCAACGGAAAGTGCTTATAGTGCGATCGTGATCAACTCGGATCTGCTTTAACTGTGAACTGCTACAGCGCTGGGAGCCCACAGTTGCCCCATATAAACTGATAAACTGCCTTCCAGAGACATGGAGATCACGCTTCAGGACGTTCTCCAGCATGTCGTCTCGTTGGGGGGAGTCCCAAAAGAGTTCAGAAACCTTACTATATATATATATATATATATATATATATATCTTATATATAAACGTCTACGCATGGATGTGTGTCTGTCTGTCTCTCCGGCCCGGAAGAGCGAGGCTAAAGCATGAAGCTAAAAAAAAGCGACTGCATCACCAAAGTGAAACCGAGGAAAGACATAACTCATTTAGCTGCTAATACGCAAGTGAGGTGAGCAAATCGGCAAAACAAAACTTCTGAGGAGACGGAAACTCACTTAGCTGCTGATAGGCAAAGGAAGCGAGCACAACTGCAAAATGAAACCGCCGATTCTGCATTTCAATTTTTTTTCTGATGATTTCAATAGTTTCTAGGGCTTTTTACAGCATGAGCTTACACAGCTAGTGTATATATATCATGGACTATATATATATATATATTTTTTTTTATATATATTATATATTATATACTGTAGTATATATACAGTGGAACCTCAGGTCACGACCATAATTCGTTCCAAAACTCTGGTCGCAACCCAATTTGGTTGTGACCCGAAGTAATTTCCCCCATAGCATTGTATGTAAATACAATTAATCTGTTCCAGACCGTATGAGCTGTATGTAAATATATTTTTTTTTTAAATTGTAAGCATAAAAATAGTTAATTATACCATAGAATGCACAATGTAATAGTAAACTAAATGTGAAAACATTGAATAACACTGAGAAAACCTAGAACAGAGAAAACTAACATTGCAGGAGTTCACGCTATAGCCTTACGAGCCGCTCTCTGTAAACACTTTTTTAAGTGAGTTTTAAGCACAGGGAAAAAAAAGGAACATTTGAAAAATCTGTAATTTATACAAAAACTAACCATAAACAACCAAGAAAACTAACCTTGCATGATTCGAGTTCTGGCATGAAGGAAGTCAGGAGGAACTGGGTGGAGAGGAGATTACAGCTTTGAGGTAAAGTCTGTGATGATGCGGGTTTGCTGCCTGCTCCCATCTCGCTTCCAGGAGCCCCTAAACCCATCACCGTCGGTAATGTTACCGATGAGCACAACAGTGAGGCACTACAATGGAGCAATCGGATGGTGCAAAAAGTGCCAAGTGCTTTTATTAAAATCAACAAAACAACAATCAAAAACAAACTCCAAATTAAATACTGTAAAGTGCAGTGCTTTCAGAATCCTTCAATAAATAAATGATCCCATAAAAACAGAAGTGAAGTGGAGGTTAAAATCCAATAGAAAAAAGTCTTCATTAAATACAATGAGATTAAAACAATGCTTGAAGCAGTCTCTTTAAAAAAAGCCCAGTGCATTTTTTAACTGCCTTTTCGGCCTTACTGCCTTCTTTAACTGCCTTCTCGTGTTCTCTCTCTCTCTCTCGCTCGCTCTTTCTCTCGCGCTCTCTCTCTCTCTCGCTACACAGGGAATGTACAGGGAGAGACTGAACACGTGCGGAAATCATCAGCGTGTACAAACCGGAAGGGAAACTGGCTTGTTCATCACCCGAGTGTGTGGTCGTGAACAGATGCAAAAGTTTGGCTAATCCGATTTGTACGTGGTACGAGACGTTCGTGATCCGAGGTTCCACTGTATATACAGTACATTCAGTGATTTCCTTATGCACTCAAGAATTAATGTTATCTAGTTCTGGTGATATGTTAGATTTAAGTTTATTTATTCTAAGCAGTACTTCTCCCTCTACAATTTCAAAATCACTACTTACCACTACATACCTCCTTAGAAGTCCCTGTTACTGCTGGGAGGTGATCCATTACTTGACATGTGCAAAATGCTAGTTTAGAGCATTTGCTATTTCACTGTCTGTTCTTTTTAATTCCCTTTAAATTTGCTGATATACTTGACCTCCTAGTTCACTGTTATTGCTAAAATCCTGAAAGAATCTTTTTCCACCATCTTTTGCCTTTTCTGCAATATTTCTCCCTAACTGCCTTATAGCTTCCCTGATATTCTTTTCAGCTGTTGCTCTCATATACTCTGTAGTTAGCATTGAGGTTATTACTTTAGTAGATCTTTTACAGCTGTTTTCTTTTTTTTTTGCTTGACAACTTCTTTTATATATCCTTACCTACATAACATGGAGTTTTTTTTTTCTAATTCCTTTCTGCTTTCAATTTCTGGGATGAAATTTAACCTGCTCTTTAACTGTCTTTACACTAGTTGTTGCATGTATGGTATATATGGGGAAAATGAAAAGTCAGAAGTTTAGCAGTGTTTCTTTTTACCTACTTTGTTGATGTCATCACACGTCACACTCAAGTGCCTGGCCCAAAAATGGAGCTCATGACTGGTGGAAAATGGTCTAAAATTGAATCTGAAAAAGACAGAATACATGGTGTGCAGCACCCAGATGGATGACGCCATCCACATCAATGGATGTGATATCAAGAAAATTATCGAGTTTAAATACTTTGGGTCGCAAATGACGTCAGACAGTGAGAAAACCCACAACACATGGTGTGGTAAAAAATAAGCAGCAGACATAAAAAGGTTTGGGGAAGGCCACTCCATATACTGAAAAATCATTAAAAGAAAATAAACACGTCTTTACAGAAACGGAGTTCATGACTGAACTGACTAACAGGTTGAGTCTGGGATATAAATATGGTGGATAAGAGGAAGAAGTGGAGTCAGGGCGGCCAGAACAGGAACTGATGTGGCAGGAAGATGGATTCTGGGTACTGGAAATGACGTCATCTGAGGTTGCCGGAAGTGACATCAACAGTAGGTGGACCGGTGGTGATGTCATTGGAAGGCAGGGTCTTCAGCTGAACTGCAGAGGAACAAGAGGAGAGAGGATCAGGTGAGAGCACCAACCCCCAGTCTGGCTGACGAATAACAGTATTTGAGCCTGTAAACTGTCTCCCATGCACACATGTGTAATAATGGGCACAGGTCAACGCTATCTGGCTCAAATGGTGCCAGGTCACTGGCGCACTGTGTGATAAGATGCCTAACTATGTCAATGCAAAGATCTATTGTTGTGCACCTGGTGGGGATACATGGTATGGAATACTGGCCAGCAGCAAATAGTCATGAAGAGGCCCTTTATGCAATAGAGATGAGAATTCTACAGTGGACCCTTGGCTTAAGTAGAGGGGATTGAGTTTTGAACATTGATGTATGAAAAATTATGGGTATGGCACTGATCATTGAGAAGGTGTGAGAGATGTGACTGCTATTGTACGGTCACATTGTTTGCAGTGAAGACCACAGAGTGGTGAAAATAGCCTACAGTCTCAAGGAAGCCCCACACCCCCAATGGTCAGCCGAAGAAGTCAGAATAATTATTAGAATATAACTATTTATTGCTTCAAAATAATTGTGATAATGAGTCAGTTGCATATAACCTTCTAGAAGCATACATTAAGGGTGACTTTTAATCACCCTGCTCCATACATGATGACATAATTTAAAATAGCTTCATGGTAAGTAATTTTTAATATAGTTTATGAAAAACTGCTAGTCAGCAAAAAATGTAAGCGTAATAATTTCCTATTGATCTAGAAGGATAGCACAGGTGTGAACCCTGGACCAGCCACTGTCTGTGTGAGATTTCCATATATTCCTCCATATCTGGGTGGCTTTCTCCAGGTACTTTGGAAGATTTTGCTAATATGATTCACTCTGCTGTGAGTGTGAATGGACCTTATGGTGGACTGACGTCACTTCTGGGATTAGTTAAAATCTTGCACCTGATTCTGCTGGCAAATGTAGGTTCTGGTTCTCTTCAACTCTAGAAATTATGGGGTGGATTCAGATGATGAATGAGTGACAGAAAGAATGTTAAAACAAATGTGTGAAAAACTGTGAATTCATGTTGTGTGATTAAACAGTGTTACGTTAGTATTAATATAGCCAGGGATCTTATGATATGCACTTAGGTCTCCTGATAATATCAGGGGATGTGTCGTAGCATTGTTAAATTAACAGTAGGTAACTTTCATTTTTAGGTACATTTGTATACAATATAAAAAAACACCTATAGTCCTCATCATTTCAGTCGATCTGTCTAACTCTTCTCATTAAAAAAACTTGCCTTTCGGTGTTAAAACTTTGTTGAAATTTGGTACACTTATTTTTCAAAGACATTTGTCAGGACAAATATCTCTGTTTTCAAAAGCACTATTAAATTTTCAAAATAGTCTTTCTGTTTCAAATTTACCTTGAGACAGGTCATTCAACTTCTATATTTTTTAAAATTCTCCTCTTTTACAATTTCATTCCTGATGACAAAATAAACTCCAATACAAAATATTAAAACGGAAGCTAAGCCACGTGTGCTGGAATAAATGTACAATTAAATTAGCAGCTCATGTGGACCTCTGCCAGACCATTTCACATCTCCTGCTGCCCGAGTTAAATGATATTTCAAACCCTAAAAGTAAAAAATGCAAGCAAGGAAAGCAAAAAATTATTTAACTGAAGAAGAAGGGTGGCTCCCTTATCATGGGTCTGTAAGCCATTATGCATACAGTAAATAAACAGTTAATCGATATTTACATTAAACTAAAAACAACCTTGCTGCTGCATTATCTGCAGATAATTCTTCACTGTTTCAATATTTCTCTGACACTATAATTATTCCAAAAAATGCCACAATGTCCAGCTCTCTATCATGATCTATTGCACTTGTTTCAAATATTTTCAGTTTAAGAAATATGAATTGCAAATATCAACAGACCCTCCACCAACAGTAACTGCTGTTCTGTCCAGAATGTAAATGTACATTAATTCTAATTATTCCTTCCAAGTATGCATTTACCTCACAAAAGGACCTTGGGTGAAGTATTAGTTGAAAGCATCCCAGAAATAATGGGCATAATGCAGGGGCTCACACTGAATCCCACCCGAAAACACAAAAGAGCACCAACAAAAACCACCTTAGAAATAAAGCTGAATTATGAGAGAACAACCAAGCAATGAAGTCCAGAGAAAGAAAAGTCTAGAAAATTAATTCTGTTTAACATAAAAATAATATTTAAAATAACACATAGTAGGAAGGTTTCCAGAAAAAACAGAAAAATCCTGTATGATATTGTAAAGGAGACAAATCAGTCCAGAAAAGTGAAATTTCAGTTATTCTCTGGAGATTTAGAATGTCAGAAAGAGGGTGCGTGGCAATAATGGATGGTCCACAGTGACTGGATTGAAGGGGCTGTTGCCAGAGGACATCATTTATATTTTTTATATCTAGTACCCCAGAGCATGAAGCTTAAGAAGTATTATTTAAGTGGGTGTCCACAGGTGGAGTTTTCAATGCCTGACTTCTTCTGGAGCTAGATGAGTTGGGAGGAAGTAATTGATAAAGACAAGAGAAAATTAGTTCATCTGGTGGGTTAGAAATTAGCAAGCAAGAGAAGAATGCTGGATAATTGTCCGCTGAGTTTTAGCTTTAGATCTCGTTCAAATAAGCCGATATACTGTACAGTGCCAAGAATTGACGCCCTTGGAAGCTTTCACTTTTTATCATCATAAACATTGAACCACAGTGGATTTAATTTGGATTTGCTGACACTGATCAACAGAAAAAGATTGTTTAATGTCAAAGTAATAACAGTTCTCCACATAGTGTTCTAAATTAATTACAAACTTTAAACACAAAAAAAAATTGATCAAATAAGTATTCACCCCTTCATTTCAGTATTTAGTAAATGCATCTTTGGCAGCCATGACAGCCTTGAGATGCATGCACAGGTCTCTGTTAGCTTTGCCCTTCTTCATTGTAAAACTGCACAAGTTCTGTCATATTGCATGGGTATCGTGCCAAAGATTCTCAGCTGGATTGAGATCTGGACTCCGCCTCGGCCACTCCAGGACATTAACATTGTTGTTTAAACTGTTCCAAAGTAGCTATGGCCTTATGCTTAGAATCATTGTCTTGTTGGAAAGCAAACTTCCCAGGATGCCAGGGTTCCTGCAAACTGCATGAGGGTTTCCTCCAGGATTTCTTAGTATTTTGCTACATTAATTTTACCCTCACAAGCCTTCCAGGGCCTACTGCAGATAATCATCTCCACAACAGGATGCTGCCATCAGCACCACTTTTCATGGTGGGGATGGTGTGTGTTTGATAATGGGCTGTGTTTGGCTTACGTTAAACACAGTATTTTGTTTGACGGCCAAAAAAATTGATTTGGGTCTCATCCAACCATAGAACCTTCATCCAGCTGTCTTCAGAGGCTCTCTTGTGCCTTCTTTCAAACTCTAGCTAAGATGACTAGTGAGTTCTTTTTTAGACAGTGGCTTTCTCTTTGCCAGTCTCCCATAAAGCTGTGACAGGTGATGCACCCGGGTAACAGTTGTTGTATACAGTCTCTTTAATCTCTATCACTGTAGCTTGTAGATTCTTCAGAGTTATCAAAGGTCTCTTAGTAGCCTTTCTCATTGTTCTTTTTACATGATCACTCAGTTTGTGTGGATGGCCAACTCTAGATAGATTTACAGCTGTGCCATACTTCCTCCATTTTTTTAATATTGATTTAATTTGACACCAAGAAATATTCCATGTCTTGGGTATTTTCTTGTCTCCATCTCCTGAGTTATGTATTTCAATCACTTTTTCTTTGAGTTGCTCAGAGTGTTCTTTTGTCTTTGTTGTGTGGGTTAGGCCACAATACTGACTCACTACAAAGCTGGACCTTCCATATACAAGAGCACTTACACTTACACTCAGAGTGGTGGTTCTGAGGCTAAGCATCTGTGCTGGTATCCAGAAGGTTGCTGGTTCGAATCCCCATCACTGCCAAAAAGAGATCCTACTCTGCTGGGCCCTTGAGCAAGGCCCTTAACCTTCAATTGCTCCAGGGGTGCTGTACAATGGCCTGCGCTCTGACCCCAAGGGGTTTGTGAAAACTAACAAATTCCTAATACGAGAAATTGTATAAGATAAAAAAACAAAACAAAAAAACAGTCAATTAAAACCCCTTAGCCAGAGACAGGTGGTGATCTCCACTATATAATTCTGAAACTTTGAAATCTGTTGGCTACACCAGTGATGACTTACTGTAGGTGTGTCATTTTAAATGGGGTGAAGACATCATTTATTTGGCGTTTTATATTTATACTTAATTTAGACCAGTTTGTAGAGATCTGTTTTCACTTTGACATTAAAAGAGTTTTTATCTGTTGATTAATGTGAAAAAAGTCAAAATAAGTTTACAGAGATTTAATGTTGTATAATTAAACTAGGGTGTTGTACCATGTTAGCCATTATGGGTGTAGTGAGAAGTTAAGCAAAATGACACCTTTTATTGGCTCAGGCCCCTTCTTCAGACAAGATGTAATAATCAATTAATTAATGAATCAATGCAATTATTATATTTTGCCTGAAGAAGGGGCCTGAGTTTCGTCGAAAGCTTGCATATTGTAATCTTTCTAGTTAGCCGATAAAAGGTGTCATTTTGGTTAACTTCTCACTACATGTTGTACAATAATAAAATGTGGAAACCCTCCATGAGGATGTATACTTTTTATAGACACTGTAGGTATTTTATATTATTATGTACGTCTTAATGCTTACGTTATTCTCCAGGTGGAATAAAATATTCCTGTGTATCTGAACCCATAATAGAGAACAAGTACAGAAAATCTTCAGGTACGTTTTTTAGTGTTTTTCAGAGTTTGCAAGGTGTATTTTTTATTACTGCAGCAGCCCCAAATAGCTGTTTCTAGGCTATGCGCTCTCCTTTTAATATACAGCATCATTTTTATCACCATTCCAGTTCCAGGGCTCTACCACTACAGTGAAGAATTTCTACATAATTCCCCAAAGCACCTTTGTTTTAAGACAGTCAGAAAAGATTTGTGGATCTGTCAGAAATTTCACATTAAGTAAAAAATGTGAGTGCACACATTATGTTTTAAGTTGGTTTTGTTTGACACATCTTAAAGCTACGCTTTTGGTATCCACCTACTTGTATAATTACAGCTCTTTATATGATAATTGTTATTGGTATTAACATCAAACATTTCTACCTTTACTTTTCACCTCTTCACAGCCATAATTGTTAGCTTATACAGCAGGTAGGCAATGATTTGTTTATTCTGTACTGCATTTATCTTGTTAGCTGTAGTCATGTCAGCTTAAAGAGCTGGAATTATTGCACTTCCCAGTGCATAATAAATATTCCCCAGCTAGCTGTGCTGAATCACATTTAGCATTTTATATTTAATAGCAAAAGCAATTTGTGACTATATATAGTATAGTGAACAGCTACGCAACATTCTTGGATCTTGAAATGCATCATAATAAGGTGTTACAGTATGTCTTTGGATAGGTTTGGGAGTCTTGGTAATTCCTATGACCATTAAAAGTGACCATTTAGTTATTTATGTATTTATATAATTAGTTATATTATTATTTAATAATAAGTTTAGAAACCATTGAATGCCACCCAATCTTTTCAGCCTAAATATTTAGATGCTTACAAATCCAAATATATTATCTTCTCTTTAATAAAAGCGGGTATTCAGCTGTAACTACATGTAATATATATTATTTTTACCTTTATGCAAATAAATGTTACTTCTCAGAATTTCCCTTCTCTCTCCTTTTTAAGCACCACTGATAGTGTAGGTTTAGTGTTGAGATGCTCCTTCCAGGAGTTTGAATGGATAACCATAACTACTCAATTATTCAGTCATCTACTTTATATTCTCTGAAACATTCTTATTTTATATGTAATAGTATTGATCTTTAATTTCTAATGCTTTAATTGCTTTCCTCTGAGAAAAACTATTTGTGTCACATCGCCATTTCCAATGTCTGCATCATGAGAGAATAAGAAAATATGAAATTTGACAAATGAGAGGAGTGCATTCAGTCCATGAAGCTTGTTTGTTATGCTAATAGCTAAACTGTGCTGATCGCTTATCCACATAATTTTTAACGGTTATAGAAAGGTTCTGCTTCAACTACATGTCTTGGTAGTTTGTTCCAGATTCCCACAACTCTTTGCATAAAGACATTCCTCCTGGCTTCACTACTAAATGCACTACCGTAATTCCTGCTGGTTCTTCCTTGTCAATGCCTCGGAGGTTTTTGAAGACCTGGAATAGGTCCCCATAGAATCTTCTCTACTTGCGACTAAACAGATTTAATTCTCTGAGTCTGTCAGAGCAGGACATGTACTTGAGTCCTGAGATGCACTTGGTTGCTCTCCTTTGCACAGCTTTAAGTGCTGCTATGTCCGTGTTGTACCATGGTGACCACAATTGCACACAATACTCAAGGTGCAGTCTCACTAGTGCAGGGGTGGGCAAACCTTTTGGTTCAGGGGCCACATTGACTTTTAAAATTTGACAGACGGGCCAGGCCAGCACTAGATGCATACATATCAATCATAAACATAAAAAAGGCATTACAGTGTTAATATTTACATTCACTTTTAATGGGAACAGTGTTGTTGATCACCCTTTTTTGTCAGTGCATCAAAGTCTGGTGTTAGTTTTGTTGTGGCAATTCTTAGAACAGATCTGAGGTGTTCATCGCTCAACTGGGATCTGTGGGGTGCTTTGTTGGTGTTCATCACACTAAAAGTCTGTTCACACACATGCGTAGAGCCAAACAACACCAGCATCCTCTGTGCCATCTTCTGGATGTTTGGAAATTTGGCTGTGCTTAATGAAGCATAAAACTCATCCAGTTTAAGAGAGTTGAACTTCTCCTTTAAGATGGTGTCACACTGGAGATCAATCAGTTCCAACTGCAACTCCCGTGGAGCCGTTTCATGGTCCTGTGTGAAGGGACATGACACCAGCTGAAGTGACTTGTACATTTTTCCAAAATCAGAGAACCGACAGTAGAATTCTCCATGCAGGTCGTCCAGTGATTTCCTGTATTTTTTCACAAGTCGAGGGGCCTCTTTCAGCGTAGCCAGTGTGGGGAAATGAACGAATGAGTTGTTTGACATTTGCTTTGAGAATAAAGCTAGCTTGGTTTTGAAAGCTCTGACGTTTGTGTACATTTCATGCAAAAACTGGTCCCTTGTAGCTTCACATTCAGCTCATTCATGTGTGTCAGTATGTCCACAGCAAAAGCTAAATCACAAAGCCAATCTGTGTCACTCAGCTCAGGAAAATCGTCAGCTTTCTCAAGTAGCTCCAACAATGAGATAATCTCCTGTTTGAGCTCCCACACTCGTCGACATACTTTCTCCAAACTTAACCAGCAGACATTGTAGTGGTAAAGCAAGTCCTGGTGATCAGCGTCAATTTCTTCAAGAAACTTTATAAACTGACGATGCTGAAGTCCCCTCGCTCGAATAAAGTTAACGAGTTTTACAACTGGCTTCACTATGTAGTCAAGCTGCAATACAGATTTACACAGTGCTTCCTAGTGGATTAGGCAGTGTAAAAAAATTACCTCCTGCTCAGGGTTGTCCTCCTTCACCCTCTCCTGGATTCTTTTAAGCAACCCAAGTTTTTTTCCAGTCAGATTTGGCGATCCATCTGTGGTAACGTTGGCGAGCATACTTCAAGGTAGCTTGTGCCTTTTGATGACCCCTGACACGCTGTCATACAAGTCCTCTCCCCGCGTTTTCCCCTTTAGGGATTCCATGGCCAAAAACACCTCTGTTATCTCAAAATTGTCATTAATCCCTTTGATAAAAATTAAAAGCTGAGCGGTGTCCTTTATGTCATTACTTTTGTCCAGTGCCAAGGAATATAATGTAAATAACTCCGCTTTTTTGTTTAACTTGCTAGCTAAGTCTTCGTCAATTAGCTCAACACGGCGAGTCACTGTCCTGCGTAATAAGCTAATTTTTTCAAATTTGTTTTTGCTCTCAGGACACAAGATACCTGCCGTCTCTACCATGCACTCTTTGAGAAACTCCCCTTCGGAGGAATGCTTGCTGGTCTTTGCTAATTTGAATGCCAGCACATAACTTGCCTTCATGCTTGATTCTTGGATGGCAGTTTGTCGGATTATGGGTGTTTTGCTGAGCCTGCAAACTAGTTGCCAACCTCTGAGCGGTAGCCGTCCGTTCTTGCGTTGACTGGATGTTAGCATAATTAGCATGCTTGGTGGAAAAGTGACGGCTGATGTTG
Organism: Polypterus bichir lapradei; assembly: GCA_026402145.1. Classification (NCBI taxonomy): domain Eukaryota; kingdom Metazoa; phylum Chordata; class Cladistia; order Polypteriformes; family Polypteridae; genus Polypterus; species Polypterus bichir. The sequence goes on from JANRMT010028174.1 coordinate 68,616,727, forward strand.
TATTCCTTTAAAACCACAACAGTTTCTTGGCAAATAAGACATAAAGCCTTTGACCGGACTTCAGTGAAAAAGTATTTAGTTGTCCATTCCTTATTAAACACTCGGCACTCACTGTTGACTTTTCTTTTCTTTGGCCCACTCATTATTGCAGATGGGTTCAGAGCAGTAGCATAGCAATAACAGAGGGTAGCCCTGGCTCAGCAAAATCAGGTCAATGTGGTACTGTGCCTAATGCGCCACCTGGTGGAATGCCAGGCATTACAGGACAAGGTCAAATTATTGCAGTCATAATTATGATATGATTTGATTTGTCAATTCTGTACCAATCTTCGGCAGGCCGGATTAAAAAGACCAACGGGCCGGATGTGGCCCGCTGGCCATAATTTGCCCACCCCTGCCCTAGTGCATTATGTAGTCTGAGCATAACATCCCTCGATTTATATTCAACAGTTTTTATGATATAACCTAACATTTTATTTACCCTTTTAATTGCTTCATCACACTGATTAGACAATGAAATGTTGTGTCAACATAAACCCCAAAATCCTTTGCAGAAGTTGCTTTCTGTAGGACAACGTCTCCCATCTTGTATTTATTATGGATATTACTTCAGCCCACATGTAGTGCTTTGCACTTCTCTACATTAAACTGCTGTTCACCCAGTTCTGAAGCTTGTCCATGTGTTTTTGAACTTTTTTTTACTGCCCCCTCAGTGTCTGCTACTCCTGCAGTTTTAACGTCATCTGCAAAGTTTACAAATTTACTTGCTATAATGAAATTAATGTCATTAATATACACCAGAAAAAGTAACTGCCCAAGGTCAGATCCCTGAGCAACCCCACTGGTGACCTCACTCCACGTAGAGCAGTCTCATCTTATCTGTACTATTTGGTTCCAATCGGTTATCCAACTTGAAAGACAGTTTTCTAGTTTACCATTCATACTTAGAGCTTCTAGTTTCAATCTGTGACTTTTCTTCGGTTGTAGGAACTGAGTATATTGAAAACAGTAGCAGAATAGAATAGCCAAATAACTAGAAACTAGCTGTAGAATATGTAAACGGTGTATCTAAGGAAAGTAAACTGTTCATATCTGAACCATCAGCATGATTTCTGTGTCTCACACATAGCTCAATAACACATCAGTCACAAGGGCGGATGTCCACAAACGGGTATCTACAGTGTTTCAAGCACCTGCCCGTCTCCTCTCATTGGCCCACGAGCCTTCTTTTCTCATTAAGACAAATGAATGCTCTAAAGCACACGTGTACACCTCCATTTGTATTTTGTGAAACAGAAGAAACAGCAGTGATAAATAATGTAACTTGTTAAAGATAGGTACACTACTCAATTCACTATGGAAATAAAGTAAGGTTTGTGATAATTATTACTATTACTTTCAAAAAAATGTATAATAAATATTGGTGTGTTATTCATGTTGGAAGGTACTAGTAATGTCTGTACAAAAGACATTCATATTCACTTTTCTTATAATGCTCATTTTTCCAGCAAGCTTGCTCAGCCATTCCCCACTTTTAAAACAGTTTTGCAGATCTATAAAATAATCTTTTTGCACAGCGCATACCATTTTCTATCAAATCAAAAGCATTTCAACTAAGCAAAGCATTGTAATACTATGGGCGTCTGCAAGAATGCATCTCCATGTCTGCAGAAACAAACTCTTAAACCGCAAAACTTGAGAGCACTAGAACAGACGCTTTCACAAATGGCAGAAGGCACACTGCAACAGCTAAAATGTCCATTCAGGTAACCATTTTTATTTCCATTGTCCCTCCCAGCACATGACTGTAGTAGGATTAATGTTGCAATCCAAGAGATACTAACAGGAGGGGATGGGCTAAAGGATTGGCCAGAACAAACCAAGAACTAGAAATACAAAAGAATAGTTAAAAATTGATGAATAAAGTGCATAAATTGGCGAAGTTCAGCACAAATCAACCTTTACTTTCTCTCTTTGAGGTTCTGAAGTAACAAGAGACTATTTTTCAACAAATGCCCCAAGCCCACCTTCTGGAATAAACTAAATATGGCAATTTATTAATAAACAGATAAAAAAAATGGATGTAAACAAGTATTATATGTGCCGCAAAACTGCAAGGATGAATGACGCTAAACAAAAATTTCAGCTAGCTTATTTTGATCTTTTTCTATCCTACAAAAAAAGACACAGAACATTTGAATTCTGTTTCCATATGTAAAGAATTACCCAAGGATGTATTATTCATTTAGAAGTATATGTTTTTTTATATGTCAGAGGTGTTTTCTTCCAGCTGGTTATGTACATTCAGGTGAAATGCAAAAACTGAGGTTTTCACCCTCTGTGGTCATAAAATATCTTAGGACATCTTCACAAAAGTGTAGGGTGTTTCTCGATGTCCAAGGTAAATGGCCCATCACAGCCTAGTCATTCTGGCTTCCCAATCATTCCCTATCTGTAAATTTCTCTTTCTCCCACCCCTTTACCACCTAACAGATAATGTGTGCTGAACATACTGGAACAAGAAGCGCTGCCGTTGCATCTTCCAGGTGGATGCTATACATTGGTGATGGTTAAAGTGGTTCCACACTGTCTATGTAAAGTGCTTGGGCAAGTTAGAAAAGCACTATACAAATGTAATTATTATTATTATTATTATTATTATTATTATTATTATTATTATTATTATTATTATCAGACTTGCTGTGAGGTTTTCAGCTCTCTTCTGTACTAACTGCTAATAACAAGTTAGTATGGATTTTACAAGAATGACCACAAGAGAAGATGAGGTCTGGAAACAAAGATAGAGGCAAACGAGGAGGAGTCAGCATATTGATCGTCAAAGCCACAAACACTAATCAAAAGAGTTAATTATGATTCTAAGATTCTAAGCCAAGAGCCAAGTCACACTTAAACTAAATCAGTTCACATATATTGAACCTTGTGCTACCATAAATTTACTAGGCAGGCCACAATGGCAAAAGAAAATAAGTAACCGGGAGATGAAAGCTTTCACCAAATGATTAACAAGGATCAAAACCAAGCATAAAATGATCATGTGACAAATGCCAATATGTGAACCAAAATCAAAGCTTAGCCTAACAAAAATTTGGTATAACCTGAGAACACTTAAGATTAGCATTTGCAAAAGATTTTAGACAGAATCCACAAAGAGGGACATGTGGTTCTAGCTGAAATAGTGTTGCACTGATGATGTCATGCAGCATGACATCTGTGACTTTACAGCCTTTGTTCAGATCAAAGTGTGTGTGTGTGTGTGTACTTATTTATGTATTTATTTAAAGATCCTGTATAAAAACTCAAAGTTCCCTGGGGGACAAATATCTATCTATCTATCTATCTATCTATCTATCTATCTATCTATCTATCTATCTATCTATCTATCAGCCATTGCATAGTGGCAAAGAATACCCAAAATGGTGATGTGAGCTAAAAAAAAAACCAAAATGATATCACAGTGTTTCAAAAATATGGGAATAACATAAAATGCCAAATCCCAAATCCAAGCAAAAGTAAAAAAATGAAAATGAAACAGTTCAACAAGTTTCAGCACCCTATTCTGTTCTCTTAGGAGACAAAGCTTGATTCTTTGACGGTCCAAAGGGAGTTTATCTCTGGCACACATGGAAGGACATTGACTACGCATTGTCTTTCTTTGTCCAGATGCTTTTCTCTCTCTCTTGCCTTTACTTGCACCTTATGGTTGCTGGCTTTGATGTATTTGCAGTCTCTGAAGGTTTCACACACAGTAGTCCTCTTTTGCTATTATTAAAGTTACATCTTCTGTGGAGTTGGTGATCAGTCGACTTTGTTTCTACAGCAATCACTTTTATGTACAGTTTTTCTTGCTTGTGCAACTTGCTGCTTTTTAGCGAGGGTGGACTTACACCCAATTCCAACTCCATTATTACTCTTAAGGTCACTAGGATACCTTTGAAGTAGAAGGTTCCTGCTTTGTTGTGACCCTAATTTAGGCAAAAGGGCTACTGCATTTTGCCAAAGGTTTCTTTGGTGCACATAAGCCCAACGTTTTTGTTTGATAATTAGTGTAAAGTTTGTAGACTGAACAAGTGCGGTATTTCTGAACCAGTACCATTGGCATTTGATTATGATTGATGCAGACTGTCCAGACTCAGAAACCTGGAAAGTGCATTCCAAAGAGAGACCCAGTGCTGCTCTTTTTGAAACCTGAACTTTTGTGGAACTGACTTTAAGGAAAGGAGAGGGCTGCAGATGTAAAATCTCATGTGCTATGCTATACAAAATAGGGTAGTGCCACTTTTTCTCTATACCAGCTGACTTCTGACATACTGTAGGTCTGGTAAGATATTTAGTCGCTTACCTCTGTCAGAAAAAAAAATCAGATTAACTGCACGTGTAATTTTCCTTTTCTTGTGTCCACTGCTTTTGTGAAAAGTTCAAATGCCCAAATATAAGTCAGTGTTTGTGTTGCAATTACTTAGCACGTTTTCTTTAATTTTTCACTTAAGCTGACAATTAAGTCTTCAATCTGCCTCAAGAATGATTTAAAATATGAAGAGGTAGGGGAAGTGACGGCAAAGGTGGTAGGGATGAGAACGTACACATGCGCCTGTACACATGCGTTGCACGGCCGTCCTGCTGGACACTGCAGAGGGTTGATTCTATAATTAAATAAAACAAAAATTAAAAGAGGAATAACGTTGGAGGTCAATCATCACACCAAAAGCGGATAGCAGACATCACGTAGTATATGTGTACCACATTTCAGATCAATAGTTCAAACGGTTTGTGAGCTACAGGTGATTTAAAATCCTGGACAGACAAACGGACAGCCACGGTAGCGTATGATATAAAAAGTTAGCTTTGTTCCTAGGAGTATTGCTGAAGCAACAACAATGGTAATTCACCTTTGGTATTCTTTGCAGACTTGCTCATCATTAGGACTAATCCATATATTAACTTACCTTTACAGATTTTATCATCAACTTCAGTTTTCATAAATAGTCACTGCTAGAGGTTGTTGGGATATAAATTCATTTCCAGCACAGTCAATACAACATATAAAAACATTATTTTGAAATTGATTTTATTTTCATTTACAATCTAATCTCTTTAACAAAATTATATCTTTCAGGAACCTTAAATAATTTTATATGTTTTAAGATGATGGCAATAACTTTAGTCTGGTCAGTTTGGTTACAATGAAGTTTTATAAAGAAATATTGCAATTTTAACCAAAGTTCCTTTTACAAAAGAATCAAATATGTTGCTTGTGACCTACTGTGTATATTAAATTATTCACACAATTTCAGTTTTTCTGCTTGTTTCTGAATGAAACTACACCTAAGCCTTAGGCTGCATACATATTTTGATGTTTCTTAATGAAGGTATAATCCCTAAATAGCACATTTTTGCAATTTGACTAAGATATTCCAAAGGACAGAAGTGGTGCTACTGATTTAGAGCGCTGCCTCTCAAGCACTCAAGAGGATTGCAGGCTATATTTAGCAGTTTAGTTTAATAAAATAGGTAATGCCTCAGTGTGCAGTACTAAAGTGGAACCATAGAAACCGTCCTCTAAATCTAAATCCACATTTGGTTTACACAAGAGAAAGTATCAAAGGAATAAATCATTTTTTGTGGCTTTTACTGAGCACCAAGGTTTGGAGCATAAAGAAGATTTTTAAATGTGTTTTTCTGTGTTAGTTAAAGTGAACTGAGCAGGAGGTAAAATGAGTCACACTTATAATACCATGTATGAAATAATTTATATGGCAGGCTGACACGCATCACAGCTGTGCAAATCTGACACAGTGGCACCTCTGCCATGCTATATGATAAACATGCAAAATAAAAAAAAGCTTAGAACAAATAAATCTTATCTATGTAAAAAAAATACATTAGGTGTTAGAAAAAAGGATGTTTCCTAAGTAAAACAAATTCATAAAAAGGAGATGAAGGCTTAACATTCAAATGTGCATTTATACTGCGTCAAGCTGAAGTGAGCTTACATCGTTTACCTGCAATGAGCCGTCACCCTCCTACTCTTTCATTTAGCAATTGAGAGTGAACTTCGAAGGAGGAAATTTATCAGCAAGGGCCGTGAGGGGTACCACAGGCCTTAATTAAAGGAGGATTCAATGATGTGAGTCACAGATAGATTGCCGGTAGGGGGGGTAGGTAGATGTAATAGAACATACTGTTCATTAACTTGACTAGCAAAAAAAAAAAAAAAAATCCAAACGGAGCTGGCAAAAGTGAAGTCTAAGCCAAATAAAAATTGTAAAAAAAAATCAAAGCAGATAAAATGTTTTGCAAGTGATCTAATGTGAACTAAAACAAGAAAATGACTCACTGAGAAAGTGTAAAGTTGGAGCTCATTTAAATAAGGTTGTCAACAGGGAAAAATAATCCCAGGTGGTAAACAAATCATTAGCATTGCCAAGAAATTATTAACAAGAGACAGAAGTAGTAATAGTAATAGTAACAGAAGTGTCACGTGAACACAGTACAGCAAAATTTTTGCTTGCACGTTCAACCAACAATGAAATACGTTGCCACTTTCTTGCATCATGATAAACAGGAATGTATTCAAACACATAATTCAGTTTGTCAAGGCAAAGGGGCGAGTGTCTCAGAGGACAAAACCATAAAGTAGAAAGACTTACATTAACAAAACTACTGTATAAAGGAATAATTGTCAAAAATAGACATATTAATGTAAAATGATAATAAATGTATATTGTAATGATGATTCAGAAGATGATCAACCCAAAAGAAAAGAAGAAAAGGAAAAAACACATTCTGCAATTTCAGAATATAAAATGAAAATGTATACAAGTGAGAAAATTACCCACAATCTTTCATATTACATATGTATCACATATATTGTGGGGGACCAAAGGATGTCCCTTCGCAAAAGGGAATTTTTCCCTTATCTGGTCAGGAAGCCATGAGAAATGAAGGACAGCTGGGCAGCAGTGATATTTCCCTGCTGTGAAAGAATATAGACCAGGGAAGATGCTGCAGCAGCAAATACACCAGTGTTGGTGTTAAAAGCTTAAAAACCATCTTCTAACCAGCCATATAAACACGAAGTGACTAGAACTTTTTACTACTCATTTTCTCTTTTCATATACTGTATGTTTGTATCAGTGCTATGAAAAGATATTGTATGCTAATATTTATGTTTGTTGGTGTTTGTTTTGGGTTTCTTTCATTTTTATTGTGTTTACACAGTTCAAGTCAGTATACAGTATATTTAATATTAACTGTGTTACCTGGTGTCACACAGGAAATTTCCTATGACAATGGTTATAATTCTGATTGTTAACAGTATCTGAAGTACTATGTAACTAACTTCTTTTTTCTTAGCAGGAGATAATATTACTAGGTCACTAAAAGTGCTTACTCTTGAACATGCTGCATACATGCAGAAAATCAATTCATTTGTTTCTCAGTGACTGACCTTGGCTTTTGTTGATGGTTCTTTTGAATTGGAATGGGTAATCAATATGAATAGTGGGAATTTAGGGTGTAATTTGAAAATGGAAATCAACAGAAAGTCAAATAAAAAGACAACAAAAAGCAAATCCAACCTTGCAATGTGCACTATATCAGATAATGGAGGCAGGCCAATTGAACTAAACTTGGCTGCAGATGTTGGTTTTTACTTTGAAGTTTATCGCCAGTCGCATGTTCCTGGTGTTTGGTTCAGTGTTTCTGTTATATATATATAATGTATATGTGTTGATTATCTTCTGAATTATTATTACAATATAAATGAATATCTTTTAACATCCAATATACCATATATGTGTGTTTTGTATATGTAATTTCTTGAACTCTTGAATATAAAGGGTGGTCCAGATCTAATTATGCAGATCCATATCATCTGGAATTCTTTGATTTATGCGGGGCCGATTCCAGTTCGGTGCAAAGACGATTCTTCATGTCGTCAGTTCGCACACTTCTTGAAGGTCCGGGATTTTACGGGTGATTTTCTATGCAATAAACTTAATAAGTTATAGCGTAATGAAAATTGCATAATTAGATCTGGACCACCCTATAGGTCATCTTGTGTCTCTGATTTATTTCATCTGAACCTTTTCAGCTATAGCAATACTTCTCTTTCTGTAATCTTAAAATCACTTAGTACATTATTGTAGAGAAGAATTTAAATGTGTCATAAAAAGCTTACAAAGACATTTACTGATTCTGACATGTAACCTAAAACATTCTGAAACATCTCTCACTGTCTTTTCTGTTTAAACTGCAGAAAAGAAGGCTATTAAGCAGGAATATTGCCATCTGTGTGATATTAAAAATTCAAAGAGGATCAGTTGTCACCATTTTATTGGATGTATAGTTAGTTATATGTCATGCAGTGGTTGCTGTTCCAATAGAAAATGCCTAGCGTGAATGGGGGATCTAGATTATGAATAGAGGGCAGAAGGAGATTATAAACGTTTTTAAAAATGGTTCCAGATGAATAACATAAAATTACTTTTAAAGCCCAAAGCCACTTTCCTGCTCTCCAGGTGTATCTGAAGTATCCTCAAGTTTGGAATTCATCTCATTCATTTTGTGTAATTATTGTGATATCATGTCTCAGCTATCTACTTACATTGCTCTTAGGGTAGCAGAAATCACATTAGACAACAGATGTGTTTGACCTCACCATACTTCAACAGTTACAACAGCATGCCATTTGCACCACTTAGTATGTTCTGAGACATAATTAATGCTAGAGAGCTCAACATGACATAAGATAATGGTGCCATAGTTGGGGTAAAATCAATCCTTGAAGTGCACCAGTACGAACCAGTACTCTGTACCAGTATTTCCCTGTTTTTGCCTTACAATTATCAGCAGTTAAAGTATGGATACTAGTAGGTACTGTCAGTTCAGACTACATTATCAAACCTTATTTATAACAATATGTCTTTTCACACCTCCAAGGGGGACACTCACCACTAGATCCATCTGCATTTTGATAAAAATTGTACATTTCAGAGCACATTCAGAGCTCTAAAGGGATAGTCCATACAACCCCACCGTTCTTCAAAATTCACAACAATGAGTACCGGCACGTCTTTTTTTTCCACTTCAGGCACTGTGTAGAGTAATTATTACTGTGGAAACTCTATAATTTTAGTCCAGTCCAAATTGCACAAATGACCATGTTTAACTGATATGTTGATTTGCATAGGATTAGTTTAACGTGGGATTGTTTTTTTACAGACTTTTCACAAATGGTAAAAGGTTATGTAATCTTTACTGAGATATGAACATGCAGTCCCTAAAAAGTTGCTGACATGAGCAATTCGGACAATACTAAAATTACAGAGGTCAATAAATCCACCATCCATCTTCTGCTGCTTATCCAAGATCCGGGTTGTGGATGCAGCAGTCTAAGTAATGATGCCTCCCTAATGAGGCATCCCTTTTCCCCGCCACCTCCTCTGGGATTGATACAAAGGCATTTCCAGGCCACCTGAGAAATGTAATCTCTCCAGCATGTTCTGGGTCTGCCCCAGGGTCTCCTCCATTTTGACATGCCAGAAATACCTCCCTAAGGAGACCTCCATGAGGCATACTAACCAGATGACCAAACTACGTCAACTGGCAACCTTCAATTCAGAGAAGTAGTTGCTCTATTTTGAGCTCCTCCCGAATCTCAGTGATTGTCATCCTACTGTATTTCTAAGGCTAAGCCCAGACACCGTGTAAAGGAAACTCATTTCTGCTGCTTGTATCTGTGAGTAAGTTCTTTCAGTCACTACACAAAGCTCGTGACCATAGGTGTGGTAGGAACGCAGATCAACTGGTAAATCGAGAGCTTCACCATTTGGCTCAGCCCCCTGTTCAGGATTACAGAACTCCTCTGGTAATAATTACCACCTCCTGGTGTGACACTAATCCCATCTGAATACGGCTTAAGTTGGCTAAATCATGATTGAGGAAATGAAGTACAAGGAATTGTGATGAAAGAAGAGGATTTTATGGAAAGAGTTATAGAAAATATCATTTTGTGAGAGAGAACGTTTATACAGGTTTGACTTAAACTATGTATAATCTGTTTACAGAAATACAGATTTACAGAGAATTAAATACTGTTTTCCATTTTACAAACCATAATGAGGCTGAATTTTCATGGGAACAATTTCCAAAAAGACGTTGCTAGCATGAACACCTGATCATCTTTGCTGTTATTGTGAGTATGCCTTGCTGTAGGCTATGTCAGGATGTTTGGGGCGGGGCTGGATGATGGTGCTCTGCAGTCACAGTCTCAGTCATTTACATACAGTAGCTGATGATGCTATCATGTACTATGATTCACTTAACTTGTCACGTGTGTTGCTCTTGTGCCCTCTGACATTAGCTTAAAAATCATGGCTCCAAAAAACTTTGTGAAAACTTGGAAAAGCCAAGAAACACTGCCACTCCTTTAAATGTGAAACTTGAAGTGACACAGTCAAGGTAAATAACTGTATTGCACACTATTTAATGAGGAGTAAATGTCTTGTTAAGATTTGTTTTGATGATTAATGTTATTATTAAACTAATTCTGTCATTTTTGGGGAGAGTGGAGGCCCACATTTTTTTAATGTTCACCTTACAAAGGGGGCTTCAAGAATGGATTACTTTAACAGAAAACCGAAAATCATTTATAACCCTCGATGATTAATGGCATTAAGATACTGTACATTATAAGAATATTTGGTGTACAGGTGTATAAACTCTTCACTGCAAGCCTTCTCTAGGTCCCATGATGCTGCATGTCTCTCTTAAGCTATTTTAGCCACCTTTTGTCCTGTCCAGGATTGGCAACCAACTTGTACTCAATGCTGCCAGGATAGACACCAGCTCTCCATGGCCCTAGCAGGATGAGTGGGTTAGAAATTGGATGGATAGATATTCTAGTCCCCTTTTGACTATAACCTGTACTTCTCCATACTGAATTAACCATTATTTTTGTGGATAGGAGAAAGCTGAACTTTTTTGGGATTTGTATTTCCTCTGCAGCTTACTGGAACATTTACTACTGTAACAATGCAGCTTTATATATAGAGCAACATCCACTTCATAGCCCCCAGAAGAGGTGCAAGTTGTTGTATAGCTTTCAGAAAATCACTTTTAATATAAGTTACCAGCTACCATGCATCTTAGCTTAATGTCAGTGATATTGAGACAAACAGGAATATATTTATTAATTTTAGTAGAAGCAAGGAAGAGCAAAATGGAACTTTGTTTCTGGATATTACACCATTCTGACAAGTACTGTTGCAACTAAAATTCCTCAAGGATCCACAGGATCTTCTTTAAAGTTGAGAAAGGGAAGATGAGAAGACATTTACTAAAACAGCACAAAAGGGAACTTTATTTAGCATTTGGAATGACACAGAGTATGAGATTTTATAAGTAAAAGCACCTTCAAACTAGACTTATTATTAAGGGTTTAATTAATAAAGTATCTATCTATCTATCTATCTATCTATCTATCTATCTATCTATCTATCTATCTATCTATCTAT